>VXAZ01018984.1:1697404-2232553 GCA_013399875.1 Gymnorhina tibicen
TTTTTTCTTTCTCCCCTTTCTTATTTTCTAC
Source organism: Gymnorhina tibicen (assembly GCA_013399875.1). Classification (NCBI taxonomy): domain Eukaryota; kingdom Metazoa; phylum Chordata; class Aves; order Passeriformes; family Artamidae; genus Gymnorhina; species Gymnorhina tibicen. Next base: position 1,697,436 of record VXAZ01018984.1, read on the forward strand.
TTCTGCATATGGATGCTGGCAGGAAGCAAGATTCAGGTGAGAGCAGAGAGAGCAGGGCTGCCAGGGGCTGGGGTTCCTGGGAAGGCAGGACGGTCCTCTGCAGCAAATCCAGAGGTTTTTGCAGCTGCCCCCTTCTGCACTCACTGCTTGCTGCCAGGGGCATGATCATCCAGCCCTTAATTATTACTATGTGAGTTTCACCTGTCAGTTGCAAAGGAGCAGACCTTTTAATTTATGGTTTTAATGCCGAAAAAAAGGTGGGTCAATCAGATATTAATAAGCTATTGCATTAAAGTGGTGATAACCTACTGATTTTAAACAGGTTTTAAATATTTCTGAATAGCTGCTGCAGCCTCTGTGCAACATAGACATGCACATGACAGAATAAATGAGGGACAAAACCTAGTGGGCATTTTAACTAAAAATGCGAACATTTTTACTCATTCATTGTCTGGGGTGAAATCAATGGCATTCATAAAATATCTAACTGAAATTATAAGTAAGGTAGTTAGAAGTGTCAATATTTTCAAAAATGTTTCTTACTGTTTATTATAATAACTTACATAGACTAATACTACAACTATTCTATAAGAGCAAAATACATACTATTGCCTAATTGTCTAATTATCTAATATAATAATGCATAGTTATTTAAGTTTAATACAATAATGTGCAAGATGCATAGTTAGATAAGTTTTTCCAGTTTTTCCCAGCTCCTATTTTTTTTTTTTAATTAATTGGTTTTTTTTAATTAATTGTAATTTCTACCTGTATGGAATTCTGCAAATGGTGATTATCGGATTAAAAAAACTTCTTTTTTTTTTTCCCCTCCACAAAGTTCTGTGAATACAAGAAATACACATAGAATATTCCATGTTTCAGGCACAATATAAGTGGGATTTCTTTAAGAAGTAAAAACCTGCTTTCATAGGGGGACACTGACAACTTGAAATTTGACAGACCCAAAACATTCTTGTTCGTTTAAAATAATGTTTCACTTCTATGTAGTTGACAAAGGACTCGGGTGAAAGAGAGGTGCAGGATAATCAAAATTGCATGCTGGTAAGATTAAGTGTGTACTTTGTAGGTCATTTGTTTGTATAAACAAGAACCTGTTGCTATAGCTGATGGCATTTCAAAGAGTCTTAAACCTTGAGAAGACCAACATGAGTAAAAAAAATTGTGGATTTCATGCATTTCTATGGATTGAAGTACAGTTCCTTTCTCAAAGCTACCCAGGTCAGTTCCCAGGCAGCCTGATGGGAGGCGTGCTGAAGTCAACTGGAAGTAGGCTGTTAACTTTTTGTATGTTTTGGAGCAGAGCTGAGGTGAATTCCTTTGTTCCTTGGAGGAGACACTTCAGCACTGTGTCAGAATAATTTTAAAAAAAGAAAAAAAGTCTTTGCAAGATTTATTTTATTTTTTTAAAATTTAAGCAGTGAGGGAAATTTGTAATTGGACACGGTTATCAAAATATGTAAAAATGGTGCCGAGAAATGTGTTCTTATCTCATGTAATTGCTCTGTAATTGTTGGGGAGGGGAATCAGATTAGGGAGGCTAAGTATTTCCAATGCTGAAGTTAATGTATTTTTGCAAATAGTGAATCTAAGTCTGCATTCCTTGAAGTCAGTGGGAGTTTGTGTGTTTTGCAGAATGGGAGCTAGTATTTGCAAGTTCTCAGCTTTATGTAAGCAAGTTTGAGTTTTTTGGGGTTTTTTTAAGAATAATCAAAACTTTTAATCAAAGGATTCATTTATGTTTAAAATATTTTTTGAAGTAGGAAGTGTTAATCTTGACAGTATAATTTATTTTTTCTTGAGTTGTCTTTCTCTCCTACTCTTCACTATCTCTTTTAAAACTGAAATACAGAAACATTTCCATCAAGCTTAAAAATCAGTAAATTAGTGAATGTTTTTCATGCTTAGAGATTTTTTTTATTTAGTTTTGGTTTTTTTTGTTCCTTGAGTATATTGTTATGAAACTCACCAGCACTTACTGCATTTTGTACCTGAAGTTAAAATATTTGCGTGGCACATTAGGAAAGCATTAACTAGCTTTAGTGATTTTTTTTTTTGCCAATTACTACCTTTAAACTAAAATTTTGCACATACGAAGTTACTGTTTTCATGTCAATAACTTCATTTGTGAGAGTAAGTTCTTTAAAGCCTATAACTCTTCTTAGTTCTTCCAAAGATAAAAAGAGCAGGCAAACACATCCAAACTTGTGCTGTGGGTTGTGGTGTAGATGAAGATTAGATAGCTGAAAACCAACCTTGTGTGGAAGTTGTGCTTCACAGCCATTACGGAACTTAAAAAGAAAAGGATGCTACTTCCAGCAAAAAATGTCTCCTTGAATTTGGTGCAAGAGCAAGTATTTTTGCTGCTGTGGAAGCTGGTTCAGTTTTGTTTCCATGCTAACCAAATTTGCACTTTGTTTGACACTGTATGTGGTGCTCTTGCTGCCGGGGAGCTGCAGCAGCTCTGATGTATGTGTAGTAGATACTGTGTCTGCGAAAGCAAAACCAGCCCTGGAAACAAAATAGTGATGGCTGAGTCCTATGAAACCTGCTTTGAAAAGTCCATGAGAGCAAAGGAGCAAAAGGAAATCTCCCAAGTTCTGTGAATGCAGAGGTGGAGACATGGGGAAGTGGTTTTCCTAAAACCATCCAGGGTGACCTGCAGGTTGGGGACAGAAATGGGATTGTCAGCCCTGTATCAAAGCACTTTTACTATCAGCATGCCTGATTTTTGGTGTGAAAAGGAAGTTAATACTTACGCTGAACTTTCCAAAAATCAAGTACTTGTTACAGCAAGATGCCCGTCCAACAGGGATTTTCATATCTTCGCAACCTTTACTGGCATCTTTCAGAACTGGGATCTAACCTGATACATTTAGTAAGATGCAAAGGTCATTTAAACAAGGCTGTTGCTGACTTGCAGTACTCTGAGCAATTTTACATTCTTAGCTAGGAGGGCTGGGGTGGGGGTGGTGATGGGGAAGACTGTCAGGGACTTGAAAATCACTCTTTCCAGCCCTTTCAGGACTGCAAGCAAAAGCTGTCTGTTTTATGTAAGCTAAAAATTCCTCCATTCTCTTCTATTTAAGCTGAAAATTCATTTTTAGACTAGAGAGACCAAGATACCAAAGTTTAAAGATTGAATACTGTTAAATTCAGAGGTAAAAAAAAAAACCCACTTAATTTTTGGGAATCGGGCACGGAAGTCCGAGAATCAGATAAAAAAGCTGCTGTTGGGAGAAAAGAAAATAACACTATTCTGAAAGCAGGATTATTTTTGAAAATGTACTGATGCTTATGGGGATATTTAGAATGTCTCCAGACATAATATGGGTAGGGTAGGAGTGGAATAGTCGGAAATTCACCAAAAGTTTCAAGGCTACATAATAAAACAAAGGCAGGTCACATGGATGTTCACTTCTTGTAGGTGGAACCAGTGCTCCTTTTATTTCTGTTTTAACAGTGGAAGCAGCACTCGGGCTGTGCTTATTTATAATCGTTGATCCTTAACTCTCGTCCATATTCTCTGTATTTACACATGCGTTCTCCCTCATAATGTGCAGTAACGATTTTCTTTGTCCTTTAACGACTTGTTTCCTCTTCAGTCATGCTTTCATTCACTTCCTTTTGGCTCTTTCTATTAACTCTAGACTGTTCTAATTCCTGCTTGTTGCTGCTTTTTACCCTCTCTTTCCTATTCTCCCCAGCCCTTAATTCCTCCCATCATTCTGTTCCTCCTTCCTTCCTGCCTCCTGCAAATGGCTCAGATGGTTTTGAGTGACCAAGATGTGGGAATATTGCGTGATGCATGTGGAATGGAGCCGTGCACTGAGAAAGTTATCCCCAGAAGTCAGTACTCCTTTCAGATTTCCCCACTGCTGGCGAACAGCTACCTTTATGCACTAGGAACCTTAGGAATAAACCCTCAAAAGATGGGGTTCCCTGTGGCACAATCCTGTGGAAGCCCTTCTGGAAGTGGGCGCTGTGCAGCTGGAGAGGGCATGAAGCAGTACTGCGCACTTGTGTCATGAGGAAACAGAAATACGAACCAAACTGCTTAACCCAGCACCTTATACTTCTGCTGGAGTAACTTGATTTAGTAAGTTAAAATGTCAGTGCTGTGGCTGTAGCACTGCTATTTCCTTTCCCTGCCTTCTCGACGACAACACTCCAGGTTTTTTAAAAACATCCCCCAAAAGAGGGAAAGATCACGAAAAACACGCTCTTAATTGCACGCAGTTTTTAATATTCCTGGGATCTGTTTTGAAGGGTGCATTTGACAGAGAGAAACCCAGCAGCCCCACACTGAATCCTTTGTCCTTCCTGCGGGGTGAAACAGTAGATAGCTTACTGTAAGTGTGGCTGCCTGCCAACCCGTGGCGCAGATTCTTTTTTTAATACTGTAAACTGGCAAGAAATCAAGAATTGCCGTTCTTCCTTTTATTTACTTTCCCTTCTGTATTAAAGAGCTCAGTAAATAAGAGAAAGTTAAATGTTGAGTGAAGGTTTCATACTGATTAATCATTAAATAGCAAAGAGTTATCGGTTCGGGGGGGGTGGGGATTTGCCCCCTTTTTTCCATTTCTCTTTGGTTGAAACTGGAAATATCAGTTGCTTCATCTGGAATAGATTATCACAAGGAAAAGTCTGTGCAGTTTGAAATGAGGACAGAGCAGAATGCATCCATCATGCATAGTTTAAAATAATCTGCAAGACTGCTTCTGATTTGATCCTTAGATGTACTTCCTCCCGATTTTCTTCAAAACTTGTGTTAATAATGAGTACTCTGTCTCTAGAAAAGGCTTTTTTGTAGAGTGAGCCCCCAGCCTCTGCTTGTAAGTATTTTCTTATTTGAACAACTAAGCTTCCTGAAATAGCTGCTGAGTTTTTTGTTTTGCTGTTATATTTAAAAGTGGTAGAGGGGTGTGGAGTTCCTTCTGCTGCTTCTCAAATCCAAGGCATGCCTTGCAAGCTACTTTGCTTTCACGCTAGAAAGGGAATCGGCATCACTGCTTTTCTCATGATTGTGTTGCTAAATTATTGGCAAAAATTGCCCCCAAGCAAAAAAATGATGTTGGTATTGATATAGTGCACATTTGAATGATTTATCTTGAAAGAAATGTATTTCTGTATGCATGATGCAGGAGGCCAAATTAAATTTAAAAATTACTGTTGCTGTTAAATACAGAGCTAATGTGAAAAATTAGCCTACAACAGATTGTTTTAAATCCCAAAGCGTACTGTGGTTCATTCGGAGGTCAATCTTGCTTAAAACATATTAAACATTTAATAATATCAATGTGTATCTGTTGCTGACTTGATGAACCTGCCATATAGGTCATGTATGTACGGCTTTATTAAAGGCATTGTTGAAAGAAAACGTGGATTCATGTTTTGTTTCTTTTATACTTCTTGGCTAACTGGAAATTAAGGTTTTGGGGAGTGATAAGGAATAGTTTTGCTTTAAAAGCAGAGGACTGTGACTGAAGAAATCTGGTCTTGATCTGCCAGATTTCTTGAAATAACTTGCTCAAGTCATTAGTTGTTTTGGGAGTTTTCTTTTGTTTGTTTGTTTGTTTTTTTCCCCTCTGAGTTCTTCATCTGTAAAATGGAGATAAACCTGTTCCCTTACCAGATGGCAGTATGTTATAGATAAATTAATGAATGTTTGTGGGACAAAGCAGTAGCACTTAATGGGTTCAGCATAAGTATTCACATTAATGATTCATGTTAAAGAATGATTGAAAAACTGCATTAACTCGAAAGTTGGGAGTGTGCTGTCCCAGAGGCAGAGGCTTAAGTTTCCAATCTGCAATGCCCAAATGAGGGACACAAGAAATATTTATTCAGGAAATTTAGTAGTTTACAAGTTTCCTTCCTTTGGTTCCTTCCTTCCTTTAGCTCGAAAGAATTTTTTTTTCAGACTCTGCTGGACAAGTCTGGATTTCTGAAGTAAATTTTCTTTGAATGTAAAAGGAATAGGCACATTTTTGTGGACATCTGTGCAGGTAACTTGACACAAAAATTAATAAGTAAATAAGTTGTTTAAAGATGATTAAATCTGGGAGATGATCCAAAGAAATGAGAGCAACTTTTCTAAGCAATTATTAAAAAAACCCAACCCTCTCCTGCAAAGGCACGGATCAGAAAATATCCCATCTCAATTATAGCCATCAGAAATCTTCCACCTATTCTCCTTTTTCTTTTGAATCTATATCTTGAGCTCGTTGAAGATATGTAGGAAAATTTTCTTGCAAAATGACAGGTAGAACTATCACAAACTTGTTACTATTTTAGGGGTGTTGGATAAGATGCATAATTATCTTGAATGCAGTTTCGGTTTTGCTGCCTTTTCAGTGTAGCGAGCTACAGGGAAAATACAAATTCAGTCTTCAAGGATCCCCAACCTCAAAGGGAGAAATAAGTAGGTAACAACTCTACTTTCACTTGTGTTTCGCAGTCTTTATTTTTTATAAACGTGGTTGTTTATTTTAAGTGTAAGTGGCATTAGTTCATCCCTGTTTTGTTATCCACATTGAGGGAAAATAAAGAAGTGTCTGCACAGAGTTGGAGTTATAATGTGGCCGTGTGACTTGAGGAGAGTCTACCAGTACGTGATTCTCCTTTGTTACTGTGAGCAGATTATCTTCAATAACTAGCAGATTTCTGTATATATTTTTAAAATGCAGGAATAAGTGCTTGATATAACTTACAGTGGCTTTATTTAATAAAAAACAGTGCACTGCAGTAGCATTTCGGAGTTACTCTTGCCATGTTCGGACAGTTCTCTGGTGGGTCTCAAAAGCTCGGGTTTTGTGCTCCTTTAGCTATATATTTGGAAGAAACAGAAAATGGTTTTATCACTTGCTTCCTACTGACATACTCAGTTCTTACAGTAACAATTTTCCTTGGCTGTTGCTGCATGTGCCAGGAGATTGCAGATCCTGTGTCTGTACTTAGACTTGATACCTCAGAAACTGTCTTTTATCCGATATGCCAGTAAGGCAATTACCATGAGTCAGATGAACCCTCCACTCCAGGTTCCTTGTTATGGGTCAGGCCAGAGCAAGACCTTTTCTGGCCAGGGAGCCAGTCTGTGAATTAATGTCAGTGAGAATTACGGGTAAAATCCCCAGCCATGGCTAGTGTCCAAAATCAGTAGCAAGACTGGTAATTTAAATGTCTGCCACTCCTGGACAAAAATAAGCTGCTTGCATCTTGCTCTTTCTCTCGTCCTAACATGGCTGTTTCTGATTTGTCCAAGTAAAACCAAGAGAATAAGTTCGAGGAGGAGGAAAAAGTGTGTCTTCCTCCTTCGCTTCAGTAACTTCATGTTTGTCCATGTTTTTTTCCCCAGCTCCTTAAACCGGAGGAAGGATGTCCCACTGATCGTCTCTCAGCAGGTCACGGCATAAGCTGCTCCCTGTTCTATCCCTCCGATGAGCCCATATACCACTCGCTGCATTCACTCTTTCCTTTGCCAGGTCATGCTTGATTTTCTCCTCTTGAACAGGGCTCAGAGCAAGCCCGGTCCTGGCCAGCTCCTAACTCCCTCTCCGGAGCTGGGGGCTGCTGGGCAGAGTGACACTCGCAGCCCTGCGACCTCTGTGGCCGCCTGGTCTCCGCTGTGGCAACTGCAGCAGTATCGGCCACAAAGGGATTTTCTTTATTGCATTAAGCTTGCAGAGAGAAGATTTAGTAGGTGTGTCGCAGTGCCATTAGCCTCCTGTGACCCGGTGTCTCAGCAAATCCTTCCGTGGCTGTGAAGAATTTGTTTTAGTTTGAGCAAATTCATCTTCATTAGAGCCATTTTGAGGGAAACTGTTCTCTACCCACGGTGCCATCTTCTTAATTCTAGGTGGCTGGGCCTACTGCTGGTATTTGAATCATTATGCCAGTCTTGAGTAACATCCCATCTGCCAATGGGAAATTCAAAAATACAATTAATTCAGTTTCCTTATATCATATGGTTGTGAAACCTTTTCTAACCAACTTTCACACAGAAACAGAAGTTTTATGCTTGTGGTAATAACGTTCATAGAAAAATGTTTTGGTGTGCTTAGTGCAAAATAACATTTCAACTTTTGGAGGACAACCACAAAATCTATTAAAAAAAAAAATGTTGGCAGACAGGCAAAGGAAATCTATCAAATTTTGTGGATGTTTGTCTACAGTGCAGACCAGTTAACAAATTCTTTCCCTACGTGAACGAGCAGCATCTCATCACAACGCTTCAAAATCTTTAAATAACTTAAAGGCTCCTTTCTTTGATGTGAAGTTCACTTTGCAACACCTTGGTGCCAGGGATGGTAGTTAATTATTATCTTTATTACAGGTGTGGCCTTATTTAAATATCTGCATGAAATGCCTCATCTGTGGCACACTGATATTGCTTGAGCATTGCGTACCTGTGGTACGTGAGCCGCCTTCAGCTGGGGCGTGTTCAAAGTGAAGAACAGAAAATGTTTTATCGTCCTTCAGATCCTAAGTGGAGGTCTGCTGAAATGTCATTGGAAAAGTTGGAAGAGTCTGAGCCTAGCTTGGGGAAAAAAGTAAACAAAATAGGATTTTTAGGTGAGGTGCAAGTAGGACTTGCCTGTACAAGTGGAGACCTGCTAGGTTAGACCAGCAGGTTGCCTCTGGCCAAATTCCAGATGACAGTGACTAGAAGTGACTTGGTCTGAGTCTTTCAGTGTGAAAATCCCTGTTTCAGCTGTGACTGCAGGGTGTTTTTTGGGGGGGAGTTGCTCAGTCATAGAGTCATAGAATGGCTTGGGTTGGAAGCAGGCTTAAAGATCATCTAGTCCCCTGCTGTGGGCAGGGACACCTTTCACTGACCAGGTTGCTCAAAGCCTCATCCAACCTGGCCATGAACACTTCCAGATATGGGGAACCCACAACTCTTTGGGCAACCTGTGCCAGTGCCTCACCATGCTCAGAGTAAAGATTTTTTTTCCTAATATATCATCATGCCTGTGAAATTGGATTCCAAACAAATACACAGGAGAGCTTTCTAGTTTCTTTGGAAAAATGATCAGAGGAAGGAATATCAATGTCTCTGATAGATGGATGCACTGCAGTAATACCTGCTGCCCACTATTGAGGTCTGAGGTCCAGCCACTGCCTTTGCTTTAAGGTGTTTCACTTTCATAGACATGGCATGCATTAGCTATTGGATAAAATGGGAACCCTAAGTGAAAGGATGTACTGCTAAGATAACCTTTAATTGCCAGATGTGGGAAGGATTTAAGACCTGTTCCCAGCATTTTTTAAATTTTTTTTTTCTTAAAACAAATGTAAAAAGCTTTCCAGTTAGCTCGACAGTTTTGGGGAGGGGTCTTACTCTGAAGTTTCCATTCTCCTTGTCCATTTCTTAGGAAGAATAAGCACATAATTTTTTGGCTGTGCATGCGTGTTGATGGAATTTAATGCTGTTTAACTGAGATAATCAAAGGGTCAAATAATTTTGTCAATTAAGTATCATTTCATCTTTCATACAGTGACTGTGGTCCCTGGGGTTGAAGAACAGGGATTGTTATGGCTCTTTTACCATCTGGCACTGTGACAAGAATACCCAATCTTGTGTTGCTCTACATGATGAAAAAATAGATAAATAAATAGGATTTATGAGTTTTCTTTACAAGGCTTTTCCACAGGGCAGTTGATTTTATTTTAGTCTGTACAAGACAGATCAAGAGAAGAAAAAAAAAGATTGTATTTCTCTCTCTTGCTTTCCCAGGTCTGGTGTAAATAAAAGAAGACTGATACGTACTTAGAGATCTTTAAAATGCCTGAACAGTTTTTCTTTGGCTTTCTGAAGAGAAGATTCTGTTAGTTCTGAAGAAGGAATCTTTTTTTTTTGGTGATTTTGAATGCCCTTGGGCTGTCCTACACAGAACTCTGTAATTCTTTGTGACAAGCACCTTGTACAAGGCTTTTTGGGGTGGGAACCTTTCTTTTTAATTAGGTCGCAGATGAAGGTTCAGCTCAGTCATGTTAATGGTGGAAGTTTCCTCAGTGACTTTTCCCATCAATTGTATACTTTGTGTCAAGGTCAAAAGTATCACAGTTCTTCAAAAATGATCCCATAACCTTTTGTTTAAGGAAGCAGTAGTCTCCCTTGGAAGAGGCTTACACAAAAGATTAAATTGGTAGAATCAGGAATTCAAGATAAATCAAAAGGCTTTTTGTACATGTGAAGACATTCCATTTAATACTAAGCTGATGTTTTCCACTTTGCGTGATTAGGCAAATGCAAATTAAGTAACACAAGTCAAGATCAGACACATTTTGAAGGTTTGTTTGTTTTTAAAGTGTATTACTCTTTCTAGGAGAATATACTTCAGGTAAATATTAGATCTGTCTGTAAACTGGAAAATCAACTTCTCATCTTACTTAAAAGGTGCCTTTGTAGTAAAGGCAGTATAATAGCATTAAAATAGTGTTTTCCATGAAGAGAAATGCAATGTCATGCTATATTTAACTACTTTGTAAGAGCCAAGCTGTTGTGATGAGAAAATTTCAATAAAGTTTCTAATATGAAAATATATTTTGCAAGTCTATAACCTTCTTTGGCATCTCTCACTTGAGATTATATACTGGTTGTCTTCCTGAAAGAAGGCATAAAACTATGTCTTTAATAATTTTCAAAATATGAATGTAATTTTAGGTTTCTCATTATAACAAAGGTACCAGTTGTGTTTTTGTAGTGTAGAGATGGTTAAAAGCTGGTATATTGGTCATCACAGATCAACATATATGTATATTTGTGAGGTAAAAAGTAGCTGTTTGTTGCATGGAAGATAACCCAAGTAAAAAGTCCTTAGAAATGTGCAGGTAAAAGTTTCCTCGTGTCCATAGCTTTATGCCTAAAGGCCTAATTCTGTAGTTGTACCCAGAGAGCACTGAGCAGAGTGGGATGTAACTGAGAAGATTCTTCAGGACCGATCCTGTAGCAAGACCCGGCTCAGCCTCGGTCACCCTTTGGCGCCTGGCACGTCCTGAAGGGCAGCTGCTGGATGCAGGAGGGTCACTGGTTCAGGAGAGTGGTCAGACTTCCAGGGCAAGGGTGTGTTTCGTGGGGCACAGGTGTATCTGCATGAGCATTTTGGTGTGGGTTAGGAGTGTTCTTCTGAAGCAAGTCCGCTCATTGTCCCCGCTTCCTGCCGACGTGCGCGCATTGCCGCGCAGGCTCCGAGCGCGTGGGCGGGTTTCGTTTTGGGTGCTGCTAAACCAGAAGATGTTTCCACCTGGGAATACCCGTTCAGTCAGCAGCACGAGTCTGGTTCTAGCTGAAAGTGAAACCATCCGATCGAAGTCCTCGAGATCAACCCCTGTGGAGCTGCGCTACGGGCTGTTGTCACAGCCTGACTCCTGTCACTGTCCCTGTCTCGGCCAGGGACTGACAGCAGGTGCCTAGGGAAGACAGTAGAAGTGCAAGCATGTAGTAGTGCTTTCCCAATATAATTTTCCCAGCTTTCAGCAATCTGCATCTCACAAACTTCCTGAAGCAGAGATGGTATCTTTGGTTTAATAGCCCGTGATAGATTTTTCTTCCATTAGTTTGTCTTATTGTTTGTAAAACCGTGTGCATTTTTATCATCCACAATATCCTGTGCAATGAATCCTAAAGTAGAATAATGTATGTGTTAAGAAGTACCTTTTTTTATTTTGAATTTACTACCTGATAATTTCATTTGATGCTCCTTTGTTCTTATCTTGTAAGAGACAAATGACTCTTTATCCACTGCCTTTATGGTGCTCCATTTATCACGGATCTCTTTGATACTACCTTGATTGTTTGTTTTCCAGGCTGGAAAATCCATGTCTATTTAGTTCCTTGATCAGAACCCATTTCATACCTTTGATCACCCATGTTCTTCTCTCTGCCTTCCCTTGTTCTGTGGTGTCTTTCTGAGACTGGAGGACTGCATGCAAGCTAGATAACTTATTTGGTGTGCAGCATCTGTTGTTTAAATGCTGGCTTGAGGGTGTGTTCTGTGAGGGTCTATGTTTCCCATAATTTTTAACAGTATTTGCCTTTTTTTTGACTGCTGTTGAAACTAAATAATTATTTTTTTGTATGTCTCTGTTGAACGCAAGATCCTTCCATGTAGTGGTAACAGCTCACCCAGAGCCCATACTCTATTCATAGGGTTGGGGTTGTTTTCCTCCCCACCTATCCTCCCCACCATTCCCTACAATTCTTTATACCTGCCGGCACTGAGCTTTGTCTTCCATTTTACAATTTAGTCCTTTGCTATGTGAGATCAGTTGCAGTTCTCTCAGTAGGTCTCTGTTTGTATTGCTACGAGCAACTTGGTATCAGTAGGGTACTCTTCCTGCACACCATTCTTCCCTCTTCTCCAGCCCACTTATCCAGCTGTATCCTGCAAAACCCCTGTGGAACACTGGTAGCGACCTATTTTCGTAGAGAAATGGAATGTTTAATACCATCTTTTCTTTCCCATCTTTTACCAAGTTACGTATTTGTTTGGAGATCAAACGAGTGGATTGATCCGGTCATGTTTGTCCTCACGTACAACGATTCCATGGCAATGCCAATGGATTTGTGAGGCAATTGTTCAAATGCCATGTGGACTCTTCCCCAGCATGTGATATCTAGCTCTCTGTTCTTTGTAACAGTTCCTATCAAATCGCTCAATGCGCACGGCAAATTAATTGTTCTGTAGTTTTCCGGATCCTCCTGAGAGGCCTGTTAGGAGATTGGCAATGTGTTTGCCATCTCACACTTCTCTCGTACAGAAATGGGTCTAAATAAGATTAACATGAGCAGTAATAGCTCAGCTGTGTGTACGTGAGTTCCTGCAAAAGTTGAGGGAGCACCATCTCACACTTGTGATCTGTTCCCATTTGTTTTGCCCACATTTCTCTGCTGGCCTCTATCACTGATGCTTAAATTTCAGGCTGATTCTCAACCCATAGGCAAAAAAACCTACTCCAGTCAGGGGATCATCTGCCTAGCTTCTTCCATAGCAAGCACAGAGGGAAAACATCTTTTAGCTTTGTTGTTGTTTGTGGGTTTTTTTGTTTGATTTGGTTTAGTTTCTTCTTCAGCCTTTCTAGCTCTATGTAGATTTATAGGCAGATCTGTGCCAGGATTTCTTTTCAGACAGAGATAGATTATCCAGAGACAGATGGGATAGACTTTTCTCCTTTGGGACGGTCCATCAACTTTCTGTTCCCCTTAACCCCAGGCAGAAAGAAGGGACCAGTGCAAATTCAAGCTTAAGTCCATGAGTGAATCTCCTTCAGTGATGTACTGGTGAGGTGGAGGAACTTGATAAACTTTTGGGTTGTGTGGGCATTTTTTGTTATTCATTGATGTTTATCTTGAGTGGGTTGTTTGGAGTTTTTTTTGGTGGTTGTGTTTGATTGGCTTTTTGGGGTGGTTGTGTTGTTTTTGTTTTGGTTTAATTCTCTTTAATATTTCCCCTAAAGACAGCTAGGAAACTAAACATGGCAGTTATCTTAGTGCAACTTTACGATTTCATAATTAAAGTCACAATGGCAGGAAATGCAGAAGTTTAGGTTTCAGTAGCAATATTGGCCACATATGGACTGTTTTAACTTCCTGCCTTTCATAATCAATTCTTATTTACGTACTTTGTGACCTACATTAAGAACCAAGAGTCTGGCAAAACGTGATGATTTTTATCCTAATGATGCTCCTGGGAAGTTGTGGGGAAAATAAATTTTTTGGTTAAGAATTTAAGCGTGAGAAGTTAAAGTGATTTGGTGTATTTTGTGTATGAAACTTATGGAACTTGGGAGTGAATGCAGACTTCTGAGTCCTTCCCCAAGGTTAACATGCCTGGTTTTGTTTCCAGTAATATTTAGTGACTTTAGTGAGATTCTCTGTAAGAAACCTTCCTGTAAGCAAGGGAGAGTGAAGAGGAGAATAAAGATGTTTGGATTATGAATAACTCTCCAAGGAGACCTGAAGGTTGAAGAAAGGGCAAATTCCCTGGCAGACAGGGGTGTGGGCATGCCTTGAGAGAGGTTGAAATTATCTGTGGGGAGACAGCAGGTGACTTAGAGATAACTGTGGAGCTTTGTCAAGGGGACCAGGTAAAAATGTGCTGCTCTGTTATACATGAGGTCATTTCAAACTATGCTAATAAGTTAGAGATCATACACTGCAGGAAAGCAGGATATGAAGCCCCTTAACGTGCCCTGTGTGTTAAAGCAATAGGCATGAACAAAAAGGGAGGGAAAATAAATGGGTTTGAAGCACATTTTTGGTTCTGTTTTCAGCTAGCTCATTTAGAGGAGGCCTACTGGGAATTGAGTTGTATTGCTCTTCACTAACACAGCTGACAGGGCAGAAGAACCTGGAAATGGACAGATTTGTGACAAACCTAGAGCTGAAGAGTGAGGTAGAGGATCAGTTGAAGACTGGCTTTGAGGCTGAAATCTTCAAAATTCAGAGGCTGTGCAGGAACCAAGGTTAACTTCACCAAAACCACTAGATCTTGTGAGGATTGGACACAAGAGGCAACGGCTGAAGAAACTGAAGTTGCAGGTTGCAGACCAGGGATCTTGGCAGATACTTGTGAGAGTGTTTGTGCAATGGGCATGAGGCATGAATGTACTCTCAGCCTAGACAGGAGAAGTGCTGGTCCTTCAGGAGGTGCTTGCAGACCTGCACAGCTATTTGAAGTCTCAGAAATTAATTGAACATTTAAATTTTTGTTTAGTTAATAGGTAATTTCTGCACTGTGTCAGTGTCAATGGTTAATTACTTGCACATTTCATTAGGAAAGCAAAAGGAGATTGTGCCTGGTCCTTGGCATGATCTGGTTGGTGTTGGCTGTCGTGCTGTGCTGAAGTCAGTATTGCTCTTCTGCCTTAATATATTGTTAATGCTGCATATGGTTCTGCCGTGGCCAGGACATTCAAGTCACTGTGGGATTTTTTTTTTTTTTACAGTTGTCCCGTAGTTGTAACTCAGCAGTGAATATATGGTTCGCAGAGCCATTCTTTTTCTGTCTTCCGTCATTTTCAAGTAACCTCAAGTGTGACTCCTTTATATTATGGATGGTATATATTTCCAGTTGTGATGTAATGGTTTGGCTAGTGGCTGAGATAATGAGCTGAAGGACTCGAGCTGATGATCTCATCTTTCAGCCTGCCAGACTCTCTGAATTTTTTTGCTAATCACTGCTCATAATGAATACTCACTTACCTAGAATATTTCTTGGTACTTTAAAATTTTTCATATCAAGCACGGGGTGAATTTAATAATGAATCGAATGGGACTTTTTATTATTTGAAAGAATTTTCTTGTACCTTTTTAAGGTAGATTATTTCTCTGATTTCTACTGTACTGATACTTCCCTTGCTCCCTCCATAGCTTTAGAGAATTCTTGAACAGTGAAGACCAGGTATAGTGTTTGATGAGGAAAAAAAGGGTTTCTTTCTGAGCAGAGTTTACATCTTATTCTGCAGAGCCTCTCAGTGCACTGAAACTGCTATATGGCATGTTTCATAAAAGTAGTATTTTAGTAAAGGAGGATCTTGTATGACATAGCTTTTCATCATTGCTGCAAAACACTGACGTTCCTCCTTGTGTGAGAGCCACAGCACACAGATTTGTGGAATGAATGTTTATAAAACCGGAGTTTTCAGGTACTTGTGGGGGCTTTTTTTGTTCATGTTTATTTTTCTGGAGTTGGCTGGATCAATTGATTTAACTCTGCATGTAATATGTAGATTTTTAGGTATATTAAAGGTCTGTATTCATCCCACGGGTGGATTTTTGACTGAGGCATCCAAGTTCGCAATGCAGCTGCTGTGGTCTGCATCTGTAATCCGTAGAAGCAGGGGGGTACTGCCAGAGGGTAATTTGCAGGTGCCTTTGTTTCTGTTCTCAATGCACAGATAACGAAGAAGAGAGCAAATATCTTCCCTTCTTTTTTAATTCTGAAGTGCTGTCATCTTTTCAGCAGTGGGGTTTGGCATCCTACCTCCAGAGAGGTTTGCTCAGTCACAGCCTAGTCTGTGTAGGATGCTGTTCTCATACTGTTGTTTTTTCTTGTTAGAGCTTTGATAATGTGACTGTCAGGTTGGCATCTTGCTCTGTTTTGTATCTACAACCAGCAGAGCTTCATTTTTGCATCTCTGTCATGTACTAATGAACTGAGTCTTGAATTCTGCTGTTGCTCCTTGAAAACTGAGTGCCAAATTTGTTTCCACACAAAGCTCCTTCACTCAACATGTGAAGTAGATTCAGATGTGCTAGCAAATACACTTTGTAAAGTTTGTCTTTCCCTGCTTTCTGGCTACTGATGGAAAAATTCGATTGCAAACCACTTTCTGACTATGCAGACTTCATCCATACAGAGGTTTGGAAGAGCAATAGGGTGGCTTTTTATAATCAATAAATAATTTCAGTAGCATATGGCACTTGGAAACTTTAAACACTGATAAAATACAAACTTCCAAAAGGTGCCAATATAAAGAGGGATGTTAACTTCCAAGTAATTTTGCCCTTTCATTAGTTCAGAAGTTGTAATATTCAGGAACAATGTCTCTACTGATTGTATGTTACAGATTGCTTTGTTTGTGGTGTGCTCTACAGACCTGGCCATGTGACATTTGTAATGGGACCGGACTTCTCTAATTTTGCTGCTGCATTTTTGCATTTCTAAAAATGAACATTGAAAGCAAGTTAAAGGAGTGTGCAAATAGCCTTGCTGTTACCAAGTGACAAGTCTGGTGGCAGTCCATGATGCTTTCAGACTGTGACTGTGGAGAGGATGACATGGTTTAAGGTCAATTGTTTAAGGTGTTGTTAGAAAAGTTGGGCTACAGAACGTAGAAAGATTCTTTGAGAATTGGGTTGTTGATGCGTATCAGGGGCTAAGTCCTCCATGGTGCTTCACTACTTCATCAGAAACCAAGTGCTGATCTTTTGGGTTATAGCACGTGGCCTGTTTTTACCTCCTTACACATAAGCTACTTATATTTGTTTTAGCTAAATTAGCAGATGAGTTTAGCCTGCCCTTTGTAGTCACCCACCACCTAGACATACTCCCAGTTAATAGAGAGATGCAAGAGTGGAGTAATTTTCTCCTTACACTGCTTGAGCTTCTGACTGATTGTGTTTCTGTAATTATTTACAATTACATGAAAATGAAACAGTGTGAGAGGCCTAATCTCACATAATATAGTCAGTGCATCGGACCCAGGAACCAGGCATAAGGCAATTATTCAGCTCTTGGATGAAGAACTGTAGTTTTGCTTCCTAGATCTCAGTACCCAGGGGTAGGAATGATTATGGCATAATGAAAGTGCAAAAGTTTGCCTCTTGGCTTGTAGCTGATGAGGTTTTAATGTAGCCCTGTGATAGGCAGAGGAACAGAAAGCTTTATAATTTTGACAGTGGACTTTTATCAGATTTTATAAAAGGGATGGCAGAACAGAGTTACCTCTAGTAGGAGAGAACTGGGCTTGGTTACTTGAAAGTCTCTCCCAGTCAGACATTTTCTGTTTCTGGCTAGAGGAGAAAGTTGACCTGCCTGCGTGAGGGAGGTTTGTGTTGTCAACAGAGCCTGTGAGAGGGGAGCTCTTCTTTTGCAGAGAAAAATTGAAGTTTTTCCACAATTCCCTGTCTGCTCCATATTAATATGCACTTGATATAATAAAATAATTTTCATGATATTATGGGGGAAAAATTATTTTTTCAAATATTTATAAAGGCCATTTGCCATTTAATTATCCAAATATTCCACTTACATTAGTCTGTAACTCACAGTCGCAATAAATACTCAGTCAAGAAAGATTTGCCAGTGCAGAGAAGGAGCACTGAAGTGCTAGAAAGTATCTTAGCCAGGTAATAGCCAGTAGAAATAAAGCTTACTTTGCACCTTACACTTTGCACCTTACTTTAAATAACATAGAGTTTGAGACTTTTAAAAATATACTGTTCTATCTTATTTATTTTCCAAGGATTTGTATTTGCTCCTGGATTTTATTCTCTTATAGGTCATTGGAAGTTCCTTAGAAGTGTTTTTAGGTTTGCTATGCTTAATTCAGATATAAATCTCAATGGGGAAAAATGGTGCTTCTACTATAATAGTGATATCTCCCAGAAATGGAAGTTTTATTACTGACCCTAAGGGGCTTTGACTTTATTCGTCAGTTTATTATACTTAACAAATTAGCTTCTTATTTCATTTACAGGGATCAATTAGAAGCTGAATTTTGTCTTGAAATAAAAAGAAAATAAAATATTTTGAGTGCTCCTAGGTGTCACTTTGTTTGTTTGTGTTATGTGAATCCTTACATATTCATATATATTTTGTAGTAATTTAGATAATTTCATAAATAAAAGATAAAGACACACATTTCAAATTATATAAAACAGTAATGCATTTAAGACTAGTGAATAAACAGTTGTATTTGTCAAGTAAAGGGAGGATATAAGATGTGATACTGCTGTGTATGTAAAAGATATTTTAAAACTTTAAAATAGCATTTGCACTGTTTTGATTTCAGTAGAAGGTCAAATGAGTTTTACTAGAAAAAGTTCATAGTATTTACCAAAATGTTGATCTTTCTAATGGAATGCATTTTTGTAGTTTGTAATACCCATTCTTTATTCCACTGAGTATTGTATTTAAAAGTATAAAGTGCAAATGCATAAAGAAAGCCCACAGTTGAAATGGTAGCAAGTATTGCTCTTTGGGTAAACTAAGAAAATATTTGCATTCTCCACTTGCCAAACATCACCCTTTTACCAAAAAAGATGAAAACATACTATCTGAGTCATTGTACTGCAGTTGCTAATATAACATTTTCCATTAAAAGTGTTTAACAGTGAACGTAGGAACTATGGAAGTTTTTTACCAAGAAAAGAATATCACATAAGGGTTAATGAGATTATGGATAAAATGTTAGTTCATAATGCTCTTCATATAATGCAGATACCCTTTGATATGAGAAAAAAATAACTGAAAGCTAATCTTGAACTTCATCTGAATAAAAATGCAGCTTTGCTCCTTATCACTTCAGTAAAAGCTTTTTAACAGAATCCAAATTCTTTTTTTTTTTTCCCTTCATGTAGCAGAGGGAGCTTAGGCTGTACTTGGAGACTGAATTCATTTTTCATGGCGAAAGCTAAAGTTGAAATAAATATTTTGAAAAAATGAAGAACCAACCAACATTCTTGGGTTATGTATGTGATGTTTTAGGGTATATTGCTTTGTTTTGAGTTCAGGTTTTGCCTTGTAGCCGAGACTTGTCTCTTCCAAATCATATTCGCTCTTACTGACTGATGAAAGACGCAAAAGCTCAATATGCTTCCACATGAGAACTTGCTGGCAAAATAAGAGCAGTCTTTGGCCAGAGTCTGAGCCCCAGCTGTTAAGTCATATCTAAACTCTTTGGGGAAAGAAACTGGAGGTCGGTTTTCAAAATACAACGAACCCATAAATAAGCTTATTAGTTACTTGTCTTTTAACCTTTTGAAGTAGACACACATTTTTGGGAAGATTGGCTTCTTAGGAGCGCCTATTAAAACCTACTCAGCAATAAAAAGATGTAGAAAGACACTTGTTGTGGTTTATGGCTGTATTAAATACTTCACTTGCAAAAAAACCCACGGAGATAAAATACCAACCCAATGTAATGTTTTCACATCATTTGGTCCCCACATGTATGTAGGCATACAGATACTGCTGGTTTTCTGGCTAGTATTTCTAATGTGCTTTTCAAAATGGAATATAAATACTGGAGTATTTTCATTTTTCATGCTGTTTCCTGTGTCTAATCCCATGGGATGTGATGTAGAACTGCTAGTAAAGTTTGTTTGGTTTTGTAGGCTTGGGGGGGGGGGGGGGCGGGTAGCTGGGGGTTAGTTGCATTTCCTTACGCATTGTTAACTATGTGTTTAAATATTGGAACTGGGCCAAGAAATTCCACCTCATAATTCCATTTGTGGTTTAGTGGCAGAACATAATACCACTGCCTTTAATAGCAGATAGGGGAGAAAACACGAAACAACCCTCTTGTCAGTCTGTGAAGCACAGACCTCAGGGATAAAGACCTCGTTTTGGATACAAAAATCACATTCCTAAATTTATTTTCAGTGCTTAAGGAAGATAATAGAACAAATAGTTGATTAATAAAGTAGTTATGAAATGTTGTTTGAAATATCTTAATTCTGGGTTATACAGTAACAGATTAGATTAATAATAATGAGAAGGAGGCTGCATTGCAGTAGGTCAAGTTGTTGACTTTCAGATTAGTTCTCTTCTGTTCAGACAAAAAAGTGGCATCGTTACAAACGCTGGAAAATGTGTGTTCAGAGTAGTACTCTTGAAACCCCGATACTAATACTATCTATTGACACAATATATAGTATTAGTATCCTTTATTTCTTTGCATTTAATATCTGGACGTGGTAATTCATTACACTCTGTGTCTCTAGCTTAGCAGCTGTAGGGAACACAGAACATCAAGCCACCAAAAAGAGTTTTCCTGCATTTAATGTGTTAGCAGCTGCCACACCACGTTCAGGAGGAGCCTCCCAGCTGTTGTGCCAGAGGGGGAGCTCCCAGAGATGCTGTGATCTCACTCACCTGAAAGTCAGAATTCTTCCTTGGCTTGTGCTGGAGCCAGCAAAGATAATGCATTTGTAATAGAATACAGAGAGCTGTACCAAAGCAGGAAGTTAAATAATCCCCTAGTATGTATCGGTTGCACAAGTTGAATGTTTGTGGATGGAGCAGCTCCATCCATGGGAATCCAAGGGAATTAGTAGCCATTCCTAATTCTACAAACGAAAACCGAAACCTACAATGAGAAGGGGTCTTTCTGTCCCAGCATGGTCCTGTTGCAAGAGCCCAAGATGCAGCAGGAGCCCAGTGTTCATGGAAAGAGCAGACGATGAGTTCTGCGCACAGATTTATTTTACTGGGCTTGTCTGATGAGCTCATCTCAGGTAGGACAGTTCCCTCTTCTGTCCAGGAATTAGAAAGTATCCATTACATACTTTTAAAGTGCCTATTAGAAACTAAGTCTTCAGGGGCCTGTGCTCACTTTATTTCTATTAACGTGTGATTAAACAAATCATTCTTCACATAAGTCTCTATCAGAATTAATGAAAGAAGCATGAACTTAGCGCTATCCTACATTCATTAATGTTTTTAGGATTATGTTGTTCTCACACCTCAGGCAGGTCTTCACCTTTGTGTTGTTACAGCAGCAGTCTTTATCACAGTTGTATCCAAGGATGGATTCTTAGGATCTAGATTTTCAAGATATCCAGACGCATGCACATGACAACAGTCCTGGTCAAATTTTTAAGGTATATAAGCAGAGTGTATGGGCTTATGAGTGGTTAGATATCTAGCCCGCTTAGACTTTTTTATTCCCTATATATGCATTTTAAGGTACTGAAAAAACTTGAAAATCCTGCCCTAGAGGCCACATGGAAGCACATTAAACTTTGCAACCAATATTTGTTACAAACTTTACTTTTTACAGGGAGCAGTGTCAGTCTTTGTACCTCCTGAACTGTTTGGCATTGCTTTGGGAGGTGGGCTAGAGTATTCTCTCTCCATGTGAAATGTATTTTTATAATGACAGCGTGAATTTGCTTGGGAAAGCACAAGTCGCTGTTGGATTTGAGGCATAGTTTACCCCAGTCTGGGCTTAATTCAGCATATAATTAAACACATTTTTAACTTTAAGCATATGAATACTTCTAATTAAATTAATGGGTCTCAGTGCAGTTGTGTGATTCTGCCTGCCTGAAACAGACTGTGGGATTAGGACCTTCATTTAAAGATTGCGCTTTACGGAGTGCCAGAGTTCATCCCTGCTCTTACTAGAGCTATTATAATAGTTAGACTGTTGTAACATCTGACAATCAGTATTCCTGTTACAGAAAAAGATAAATGCCAGTTTCTTGTAGCTTTTCTGAAGACTTTTACCTGTTGGTTTATACAGAGGGTTGGGAAAGCAGCACTGATAAGTAATAACGAATGTGGTTTTGTGGTTTCCAGTCTGCCACATCAATGCTCTGCAAATGAGTTTGGTTTGCAGCAGGCACTGCATATTGTAAGCTGTTTCTGAGGCAATATTTAAATGTACTTCCCTGGCAGCATAGAAATATAAATAAACATGCAGTGTTAACTTGTAATATTATTAATCTGAGTGAACTTCAAAAGTAGCTTACCAAAAGTGCAGCGTTATTTTTGTTGGATTTCAAAGGAGATGTGCTGTACAGATAGCAATGTTTTATCAATCACACAATGAAATCAAAGTGGAAACAGCGTTTGAGAAAGCCTTGTAGAGTTTTGTACTGATGTGCTAATCCATTCAAATTTTATTGTTAGCATCTGTACTGAGTGATTGGAAGAATTACCACATTAGGGGCCCTTGAGACAAGTATTATTTACATTTGTGTCAGTGAATGTGATAAATACATTTTAAAATTTAGGGAACCTTGTGGTTAAGCTATTAATAAAAGTTAAATAATATTAAATGTGAGAATATGATATTACTGCTTATCCTTGTTATTGCTATTATTATTATCTTTGTTGTTGTTATTATCATCATTATTACTATTAACATTATTATTATTGTTATTATTAAGGTAATATTCCACATAAACATCCCCATGTTGTTTAGCTACAGCTTCTGCATTTATTAAATGATAATGATATTTGTGAAGAGCAAGGAAGAGTACATTATAAATAAATTAGCAGATAGATGATGTCCTTCCTCCATTTCAACCAGCTCATATATTCACTGTTGACGTCTCTCAAAGCTGTATCTTTGCTGCTGATACAGTTTTCCTGGTGTGTCGGGAAGTTTGTGGCAAACTGTTCTAATGGAATCTCCCTACACGTGGTGGCAGTGTGGAAGATCTCACCACACAGAAACAATACTTGCTCTATTCGCTTTCTGTTTGATAAGCCACAGTGTGAAGAAGCAGCCTTTTTTTGTTGTTGTTTTGGGGCTGGCATTTTTGTGTTCATGCTCACTGATGAATAAGGTGCCTGTTGTCTGTGTGTATTTGTAGCATGCAAATATAACTCTGCTGTCACACTTAAAAGAGGTGTTTTGTGTGTCATTGGGATGATTCTAGTTAGCAGTGCTACCTGACCGGGTAAGTCGGGCTTGGAGTGATAAACTTCATAAACATTTTAAGTGTTGTGTCCTTCAGCCACAAGTGTATTCAAGAATTACAGAGTACTGAAAATCACACACGCCGGGTAGAATGCAGGATTTCCACACCATTGTTCTGCAGAGTGGCATTGCGTTCGCAACATTTGCAGTGCATTAAGAAAAGTGCTTAACTGAATAAAATTAATTTTAAAAGCTGTCAGAAATGACCAGATATTTTCTTCTTTTTCTCCACCATTTCTGAGTGTCTTAAAGATCTACCTTACTGACATTTTTAAATAAAGCAGAGGTATTCAGTGGAGAAAATGCTAATTTATGCATTTGTGCTTTATGTAGGAAAGGGTATCTCTTTCAAAAGGTTACTTTTACCAAAATCCTTATGGCATGAAGGGTTTTTTGTGTCGCTGTGTGGGGTGATGGCACCCCAGGAGGGGGGACCCCACGAGGCTGCTGTGCAGCTGTTGCCAGCCGTGCGTTTGGGCAGTACTAAGACAAGGGGACCTGCACCCCACCATCAGTCTTTCTGCCAATAAAGTCATGGCTGGCCAGAAATAATCGCCTATAACACAGCAGCACATGGTCCAAAACCTAGATGGATTTCATAAACAGTTATAGCAGCTCCAGTGGTGTTTCTGCATTTCTTTTGGATTTTTTTCTGTTACTAAAATTGATGCAGTCCATGCATATTTTAAAAATAAGCCCTTTAAAGAGAAAATGACCATGGCAAGATTAAAACACTAAAGACTTGTACTGTTCAGTGGACTCCTCCTTCTAATAAGAGTTGTCCAATTAAGAAATTTTGTGGGGTTTGCAGGAAGACTGGTTTATTTCATTTTATTTTCAATAGAAAAATGAATGTATTTCTGTGGTGTGTTTTCTAAAAGGATGAGCAGACACATGTTCCTTTTCTCAGAAGTCTTCTTTGTGGCTTTGTGAGAGGGCTGTCTGTATAACATTAGAATACAGAAATAAAATGTCTTAACAGTGAAGTTCGGTCTCGGTGCAAATATCTACAGACTAATCATGTTTGCTGCCTACACTGTATTTCCTGTGGTTGTCTGTTAAATTATGATCTCTGTCACGTAGTTTAGAAGTACCAATTGCTTTCATATGGTAATATGGAAAAGAATCATAGTTAAATAAAATGCTTCTTTGGCACTTAGTCTTGGGAATAAATTATTGTGTAATTCGTAGGAAATTTGAGTTGTGTCCTTACGTATTTTAGTTTTTCTCTTTTTCTGCACTGTTGAACATCTCAGTAACTTCTCTCACAGCCCCCTTTTTAGCCCAGTTAAGCTGTAGATCTTTCCTCCTTCCACACAACCTTGTGTTTCAGGCTACTGAATAACTGACTGTTGTGGAAATGCTTTTGCCTCCTCTCCTCTTTAAGAGTCTTTCAGGCAGAGGCTGGGACAGAAGAGCCCCAATCCCACAGAGGGAGCCTGGCCTTTCCTCCCTTTCCCCCAGCAGATCTGAGAACTGGGCTCACAATAAGGTTGAGAAGGAGCTTGGTGAGCTGAACTTTTCTATCCAGGCTTTCTTAAAAATACATTTCTTCTGCCTCTCAGCTTCTTAGATCTGTGCTAACCAACTGGATAGCTTTGGTAGTTGTCTTCTTGAAGACCGAGAATGTTGAAAAAGTGGGGCACACCTCGTTCCTGGACAGAACCCTCTGTGTATGTGAAGGAGGAGTGTAGTTAAATACCGCTCTGAGTCCAGGAGGGAGAATTACGGAAATGGCTGGCACCAACTTTGAAAATTGGTTTGAATCCTTGAATTTTCAGCTGTAGGAGTTCATCAGCCTACTGGTCTTGCCTGCTGGTGTCTTTCAGCCATTGGCCCACAGATCCAGCATCTTTGTCGTCCTATAGAAAATTATTCTGTAAGCATTTTGATGACTCTCTCCAGAGAGATTGCAAGCTTCTTCCATGAATGAGCAGATAGAAATGATGTAACAGATACTTAATTGCCTAAAAGCTTACAGAAGGTTTAGCAAACTACCGAAAACTCAACAGTGAAATAAATAACTGGAAACATTACACTTTGGTGCACCTGTTTTATTTGAACATAAAGTTACTGTTTTGAAGAGTTTATGTCTATAGTTTAAATTGCAATATGTAAAACTGTTTTGTATTAAAAACAAAACAGTACATTCTTACAAACTGGGCATGTTACACCAGAACTTTGACTAAGCAGTGATTCACAGCTATCCTCAAAAAACTGTGTCATGAGAAGTTGTAAAAAAGTATCCTACAAAAGTTTCATTTGGCAAGCAGAAATAGCTCTGCTACATTAAAATTTGTTTCTAAGTTCTGTCTAAAATGTATGTGTGGTGTGTTTGTAGCATATGCTGTAGTTCAACTGTATTTTTAATAGCTTTGTAACTGTTTTTCTCTCTTACTTTGCCATATGAATTCTTTTCAGTTTGAAAACTGTTATGCTTGCATTCATCCCAAGAAAGGAATTATTTTGGGAAAGTTGAGAAAAATGTGTTTAAGCATTCTGTGAAAAAAAAAAATCACTTTTGTGTCCTTAATGGTTGTAATTGAAAGTTTCAAAGAATAAAAGAACTTAGTCTCTGGACCTCCTGGGGTGGGAGGACACAGGATGAAGCACAGCTATGGGTGTGGTAGAGCTTTGGTCCAGGTAAAAGGAAGGTCTCTGGATGCTGTTGTAGGATAAACCCTCACCACAGCAATCTTGATCTCCAGTCCTGAGAACGGGCCAGGACTGGCAAAGGAATTTTGTGTGGCATGGACTTTACATGAATGAACTTATGCCACCTTCTTTTGGGCTGTGAGTTGTGAGGAGAGACTCTCTCACCAAGAGGATGTCTTCTTTTGTGTGCTGCCATACAAGGATGTAAGAAAAACCTTCCAAAAATCCAAGGAAAATCATGTCCAGTGGTCATGAACAATTGAATCTGTAGCTTCTGAACTGCCATTGGGTTTCTTGATTTTTCTTCTCCTTTTTTTTTTGAAGTTTTTTTGGATGTTTACTAAGGCCCCTCTTTTAAGACCCTCTGCCGTCAGGAAAAATGATGTTAATTTCCATGGGAATTTTCCCCCTCAAGGTTCCTCTGGAAGCTGATGTCCTTCACAGCATCCCTGGGCACCCCACTGGTGCTGTGAGAACCACTGTAGGAATACACACCACAGTTTGCTCATGCTGTTGATCGAGCGTAAGCAGAAAAGCCCAGGATAAACACACAGATGTGAGGACTTGCTGTGACATCTGGTGGCTTTAGCTCAGGTGTGCTGTCAGCCCATTTCTATTTGATGCTTTCAGTGTACTTGGAGAGGGGGGGTGGGAGAGGAGCTTGGCTAACTGGAAATAGGCTGCATAGGGGAGAAGACTGTTGCAGGAGTGATTGCTTTCTAAATAAAGAATTTCTGTCTCTCTTGAGAGAAATCAGGAAAAGGACCATAAAGTTCCTGTTGTCCAGCAGAAGAGAACCATCTGCTGGAGTTATGAACAGTTGGCCGCATTTAATGGCCAGTGGTTGATGGTCTCTGCTCTAGCTAGGAGGAGTTAGTTTATTCAGCGCAGGTGATCGAAAGCGTACTGTAACACACCAGAAATAAGAAAAGGGAAAAAAGAAAAGTGGGTAAAAGCTGTTTAAAAACAAAGATATGGGTCCACAAGGACAATATTTCTCTATTCCTTTTTTTTTATTATGAATTTCTCAGACTGTTAAAAGGCACTTGCGCATGCCATGTCATGATGCTGGTGAGTCATTAACTTCACCTTCAGAGAGAAAAACGGCGTTTTGGCACTTCCTTGTCTTTTTCCTTTCTTTCTTTGTGGTTTTCCGTTTCTATTCTGCAAGCAGTTAGGATGAACTAAAGCATTCTCTGTTTTCCACTAGGTCTCATTTGCTACAGCTTTCTGCCTTTAAATTACTTCTGAACCACAGAATCTGGCAGGGCTTGTTGGAAGGCATTTGAGGACAACTACTTGATCTGGAGTACAGCCATGTATGGTACTTGAAGGCATAGAACAAAGCAGTATAAATTGAGATTATTTTACTAAATGTTTATGGCTCTTCCAGGACAGCCAGTAGAATTACAGAAAAAAAATCTTAATTAGGGCATAGCATGTAAATACTCACTTTTTATTGCATCGAGGAATGCTTTTACCTTCTCTGTATTAAAACAAAGGCCTGTTCAATAGCTTTTCCTTAGTCGTGTCCCTAATCTAACATTTCTTGTCTAATTGTTGGAGATCAAGTACATGTAAAGAATTGCTAACATCAGGGGCATTGAATAAATGATTTAAGGAGGACTGGCTAGGATAGGAGATGAATCACTCTTCCACAACCTTGCAGCCCAGTTTAAACTCCATACGATAAAACAAGTAAATGCAAACATTAATAATAATAATAATAGCAGCCATTTAAAATATTTTGGACCAGTTCTATCCTGATATATACCCACAAAGCCTCACTAGATCCTATGTGCTCCTGCTGTGCACTGCAGGTACATGTATGCAAAGCCAAAGATTGTTATGGAATAGAGAAATTCAAGCCATGCAAACTGTTTTGCAAGGCGTTAAGTCATATTTTTTGCCTCTCATAGCCATTAAGGTTTATGTTCTTCCTGCTACAAGCTCTGTGTGTATTCAAGAACTTTAAATATTTAGAGGCATGTTTTCAAAACTTGGCTAGTTACTTGAATGCAAATGAGAGGGATCAAGGTCTTTTGTACAGTTTTCCACTGGCAAAAGAAAGTGCCCCTGCAAATAATGTAGATCAGGTTATTCCTAGGCGGGTTCCAGTTTGCTCACATGTTACAGGTTAAAAATCATGAACACAAATGGAGATTAGCTTGAACTCTTGAAGTCTGATAAATAGACAGTGCTGCATTTTCTGTGTGTGTTATTTCTTGTAATAAAAGCAACAAATACAAACTTAAGGGCATTCTAGATGTATGGAACATCTTTGATTTTAGTATTAAGATGTGTCTGTTGCTGGCAACAGTATGTTTGTATTTAAAACATGCTTTTGAGGTCTTAACTAACAGCGTTAGTAACTAACACTAATTTAGTGTTTTAAATTCATGATACTCATTCTGTAATTTTGTGGCTTCCCTGCCACTGGTAATAATGCAGTAATGAAAATGATATGCAGTGCTTGAAAGGTTAATGTTACCTGTTTGATTAAAATACAACAATTACACCTTAGAGATGGATGCTGGTTGTTTATTTTCTGCGCTTCCTCTGTCAAGTTTACAGTCTTCCAGCTGAGGAAGTGCTGGCTTGTGAAGTGTGCCATCAGTACCTGAGTGTCCCACCCATCAAGTCTCTTGTATGGTGTATTTGCCCCAAATCATATCAAATGGCTTTTGAAGGGTCTGAATGCTTTCTTTTGTTGTGGATTTAGTATACACAAAGCACTAGATGCACCCAACATACTGCCAGGATCGTATCCCAGGCTGTAAGAGTGCGTATTTGGAGGAATGTTGTCTGTGAAATCCTGAAGATGCTTTCCATATATCCCTGTAACAGTGTTTTCACTTGAGGAAGGCCAGCAATGAATGTTTCTCTTCTGTTTTCTTTGCACTGTGAGTTCCAGACAAAGGCAAACTCTGCCCTGATGGAAAACGCTAATGAAAAAAGTAAAATGACATATTGCTGATTTTAATTCACAGCCGTGCTTTTCTGCTTTAGTAATAGCACGTCACGTAATTCTGGTTCCCTTATACATCTTATTAATGAGCAGAATATTTCATGGAGAAGCAGAGTTCAGTTATCTTGTGGCTACCTGGGCAGAAGTCACTGTTGTGTGAGTATTGTCTGAGCTACAGCGAGGGGTTGCAGGGAAGGGAATCTCTTTGTGCTTTAGTAAAATCTAGAATGCTGTTTTTCTCACTCTCTAAGAACAGGTTGAAATCTTCTGTGTCTTATTTCCTTGGGCCAAATGTGGAATTTATTTAGATCTCAGTCAGATACATAGTAACACATTCACATTCAACAGTATGAAATTTCCCAGACTACTTTAAGTGATGCCAATTAAGTTCACAGCTACATGAGTCACCTAGAATAAAAAAGAGAGGAAAGTGACCAAAAAAGCACATAGCCATGTTTGCATGCTAGAGATTTAGGAGGTATGTCTGAATAAATACGTGTGAATTTTATTAAGTTTATACTCTAAAGTGCCAGTTAAATATGTGCTGATGAAAAGCTGCTTGATTTTAAAAGGTAAACAGCAAATCCAGATATATTCTACTAATATTAGAGGGCACTTAACATGCATCAGACTTGGTTTTATAAAACAGGAGGCAAGACAGCTAAATGCAAAATCTTCCAGAATTGTTCCTTCTTTTGAATGTACTGTCCAACCAGCTGTATGTAAAAAGAATTCGTAATAACCATAGAAGTGGCCAGGTAAGGTTCACCTCTTAGCACGGGCGCTCTGGAAAAGGCTGTAAATGTTACATGATAAGCAAGTTTATCATAAAGAAGAAAGGTTTAACAAAAAATACCTCTTCCTTTCTGCCCTGGTTCAAAATTCAAAGTAATTCTGCTTGGAGGAAAAAAAAGGAAAGGTGTGTGAAGGTGATTTCTGCAAACGGTTTATATTTTCTGTAAAAGCAGAGAGCTGTTTAAATACCAAGGAGAAACTTGGCAGTGTTCAGTTTGTTCCTGATTTCAGCTGGACTGCAAAAGAATGAGAGGGCGAAGGAGGAATAGTGACATTATTGAAGATATTGCTGTCCTGTCTGTAGTGTGATACAGCGTCAGTGCCTGGCTCAGTGTAAAGGGGATATGGTTGGAATTACTGTGTTTGCTGTGGAGTACTTCCCTGCAAGGAGCAGGCATACATTTACGTGTCCTGGCAAAATATGGACGTGGGTAGACTGTAACTGTAAAGCTACAGAGAGATGTGCACATGGGCTACTTTGCAGGCAAAAAGGGAATGAAACACATTATGAATGGAATAAAAGAAAATACATCTGAAATGCAAAAGCAGGAAAGGCCCAAGTATTTTTGTTGTCTGCTCTGACCTTGGTGAGGGCAGGATAAAAACCACGTGGGATTTAGTGGATGACTGTAAATGAATGCGTGTGTACACACATAAAGGTGACAACCAAGGAGAGGAATCAGTCTGGAGAAAGGGAATTCCAGACGGATGAGGCAACACACGCTGAAGGGCAACCCCAGCTGCACGGTCATGAGGATGGGACAGGGAGGAATGCATGAGTGGGCAGTATTGGGATGATGGACACAATATTGGAGAGGCAGGATGGAGGGGGGCCAAAAAGAGGCCTGGTTTTGAAAAAACCAGGATGCTAAATATAAATAGGATTCAGACATTAACTGTGTCACTGTGATAAAATTATGGCTGTTACGTTGTTTTGGTCTGGAAGGACACAAATTCAGTCCTTAAGGTTCCAGTTTATAGGGGCTGAGGGACAAAGCTAAAAGAAATAAATAGTATGAATGGAGGCAGGAAATAACAAGACCATGAGTGGTGATGTAGGTGGAGCAGGTTGCTAATGAATTAAGTAAATAAATCCAGTTCTATTTCGTTAGTTTTAAATTTAGAGTAATTTGGAAAAATTCCAAAATAAACTTTCAAGCTTTTTCTAAAACTAAACCTGAAGAAATTGGTTTTTTTGGTACTTTTTTTGTTTAGATCGTCATATTCACTGATGAGCTTTCCATGTATCTGTTAAGTTAAATGTGTTATCTCAAAGTCCATTAATTCATTTTAAAAAACTGTCATTCAGATTCTATAATGTGAACGTGTTTTAAATCCCTAGATAAGTTTATTAGGACAAATTGCATTTCAAATCTTGGACAATCATTGTCTTGTATTTATTGACTGGAGAAAAAAAGAAGTGTAGAACGGCTGATTACTGCTGGTTGAAAAATGTACCAATCTAATTTTCAGGTGGTAAAAACGTTCTCATAATTGAATTTAAACCTAGTCAAGGCACTTAGCGGTGCCTCACTGACTTTTTCCTCTACACAGAAAATTGTGCAAATAATAAAATCACTTATCTCTAATATTTTGTAATTGTAGCCTGTGTTCTCCTTCAAATCACTGTTGTTGGTTTTTTCCCCTGGACCAAATCCACAGGTGTCTTACACTCCTTTGCTTGCTCTCCGCAGCTGGCATGATTTTCTTTAAAAACTTTTCCTTGTAACTGGTGGTACCGCAGACAATTTTCTAAATCCTCAGCAGCTGCGAGGCTGCTTTGCACGGAGTGAAGTGCCCTCTCTCGGGGTGGGCTGGCTCTGCTGGATGACCCGCTCCAGCTGGGAAGCGGGAGGTTGTAGAGGGGGTGAGCGGGACCAGTGTCGGCAGCTGTGGGATGCAGGCGGCTGCTGATGGGGGGAGATGCGCAGCCTCCTCCCCGCGGAGCCTGCGGGGTCGGGAGAAGGAGCGGTGCTGCTCGTTATCCTGAGCTGTGATGGGCAGGTCGGTAATCTCTCCGTGGGAAGACTTGGAAATGTTGTTTGCTGGTGTACTGGGTCTCTCTAGGCTGGAGCAGGTGTCTGCAGGGCAGTGATTTGACCAAGCAGTGAATGCACCATGGTGTGGGGCCAGTCTTTGTGCTAAAAATGGTGCTTTAGATTTGGGGGGCTGGGGGTTACCACTTTTCTCTGAGCTGAGGCTGCAGACGTGGTCAGTGTGCAGCCTCTGGGCTTCCAACCTCTCAGGGTGTGTTCCTGCTGCTCCTCCCCTCAGTTCCTCTGGCGAGTAGAAAGTCGGGAGGATGGTGGAGTTTTTGGTGGCTGCAGTGCCGTGTCCCTGTGTGGGAGAGCAGCTCCCGAGCCATGGGAGCAGCCTGGGAGTGATGCCTTCCCTAAATTGGCTGGGCTGCCCTGGGGGTTCCCCTCCCCATATGGCAGCAGGTCCTCTGGGGGCAGAAGGAAACTTTGACGTTACCAGGTTCTTTCAGCAGATAAAAAAAGGGTCTGCTGATGTATTGATTGACTTGGTGAATGCTGCTGGGAAGCTAAAGGGGATAAGAAATGACCCCTGGGGCTGCAGGACTGGATCATGGTATGAGGATTGCTCTTGGCCTTGCTGTGCAGCCATGCCAAGCTGTGTTGCAATTCTTTACCCTCTCTTACATGAACATCGTATATTGGTTGGATGCTTAAGACAGAGAATCTGTGGGTTTTTGTTTTTTTTTAAATATAAGCTCCTAGATAAAAATCCAAAATCAGATGTGACATAATATAGCACTGGGGGCCTCAGGCCCTACTGTATTCCAAATAATAATTGAAAGTCAGTGTATTCTGGTAGCCTGACAAAAAACTTTGATGATTCTGTACCAACCTTTCCACTGACAGACTTGTGGTTTTGGTTTAGAGGTTTCCTGTTAACCTGCTGAAAACTTGAGATAAGCCCACCCGATTTGCCTGCTCTTCCTGTGACAGAGATACTTTGTCCATTAAAAACTTTGCCAAACCACTTCAGGTTTTTTGACCTCTGGTGAAATAACCAGCACAACCATAGAAGTTATATCTTGCCTTTGAGGAGGTAGATTGTTAAATTTTACCTTGTACCCCACTCTGTTTTAATGCCACTGCTACTTCACCTCCCAGTCAGAATGGAGGGAAATCTTGTGACAGGCCATGGCCTGGGAGAAGGTCATCGTTACTGACCTTACAGAAAAAGTGGGTTGTAGTTTTTCTGTGGTTTTGTTCCTGATTAACACCAGGTTACCTACGGCCTTTGTAAGCTCCTGAGCTGTTGTTGCTGTCTGATCTCTCCTTTTATTCCTGCTGCCCTAAGGTATATGTTTATTTAAGCAGCAAAAGGGTGGTATTTTGTTTTGGCACGTGGGTGCATCCCTGTGCTAGCTCAGTTTAGCTGTCCTAAATAACAGAAATAGCAAATAGGCAGGGACATGGGAGTATCAGGCTGGCACCTAGGACGCCCCAGGGTGTTGGGAGACGTGTCCTGGCTGCCAGCCCTGGCCACTGCTGGCAGTGCTGCAGAGTCGTGCCAGTGTCACTTCACTGTATAGACGTGCAGCAAGTCTTGGTCTGACACTCCTTTTAAACCAGAATAAACTTACACCACTCCTTCTCTTTGTGTAGATGTGACTCCTCTGTAAATATGAACCTCTGTGGTTCCGCCTCTGTTTTCTTTTTATCCCTTTGCACTTGTGTGCAGCCACCAACAGACTGCTGCCCTTTTTTCCCATACCTGTGATGATACTTCTTCAGCATTTTGATTAGATTTAATCGATATGCCGATAGGTGCATTGATTAAGTACAGCCATTGGTGCCAAAATGGTGTCTCCCTTCACCCACTGAGCCTTGTTCTTTCTTTCTGAAAGAAAAATGTGCTCATGGTGTTCAGCTTGGTTATGGTGCCTTGCTGCTAAGAGCCTGTGCTGTGGCTGAAACTACTGTAGGGATCTGGTGTTTCAGCAAAAAGAGTCTGGAATGGTTTCATTTAGAGGAGGTCGTCGCTGCAAACTGAGCTGCCTGAGGAGGGCAGGCAGCCTCAGGGCAGTATCTCCAGTGACTGCAAATTCTTTTTCAAGTCAGTTTTTACCGAGGCCACTATGGTGTTGCTGGTTAGCGAAACAACCTTTACTTCTCTTTCCTTATTTCAGGAAGTTTTGCTTCTTTCAGTGGTGCCCGTTTGGAGATGCTCCTTGATTGCCTCCTGTGCTTTTTGAATCGTGCTCTTTGCATGTGTTCTCATGCAAGAAGATGTGAATCAAAAAACACGTGGAAATGCATCTCAGTACATTGCTCACATTGCTCAATCTGCTTGTATCATCTATGTTTAGCTTCTCTTCTACACTATCACTTCTATCCCCGAGGCAGCTGTAATTTATATCTGTTAATTATTTTTCTGCACCCTAACATGTTGAAAGAAGAGAGATTGAAAACCCAGAGAAAGGTGCTAAAGTGGAGATGAATGAAAATATCTACTCTGCATGTCCAGAACTTAAAATGGAAGCAAATAGAAATAAGTTCTTTGGGATGTTATCTGCCTCTCTTTGTATTTCTAACTCGGCGCTGAGGCATCTGAGACATACTTTGAAAAGTGATAATATGTAAGTGCCTGTAAATCACTGGGGCTTGACATATGAGACTACTCATGTCTCTTGGTTTGTAAATATGATTTATATATTGCACTGCAGAGGATCTGAGGAGTCCTTCCTAAGCCAAAAATGAACAGTTGGCATCTGCAGTTTTTCGGCACATCACTGCACTTAATAACACTTCCAGTTTGGAATATTACGTGTTAATGGTTTCACATGCATGCAGCGCCAGTAAACCTGCTCTTCTGCCGGTGTAAAAGACCTCAGCACTGGGAACTTCACTGATGGGCCTTTTTTTGTTGTCTGAAGAGTATTTCTCAAAGGTGTAAATTCCTGATCTTCACGTTTGTTTCCCTACAACTTGTGATCAGTCCAGTAAA
Source organism: Gymnorhina tibicen (assembly GCA_013399875.1). Classification (NCBI taxonomy): domain Eukaryota; kingdom Metazoa; phylum Chordata; class Aves; order Passeriformes; family Artamidae; genus Gymnorhina; species Gymnorhina tibicen. Next base: position 1,732,015 of record VXAZ01018984.1, read on the forward strand.
TTGCAGCTGGCTCGTAACAGGCAGCAGAGCGGGTGAGTCAGCCCATCCAAGCGCTCCCTGCGTCTTGGAAAGGCTGATGTGCCAGCACGGCTGCTGCCGAGTCTTCCTGTGCACAGTCCGGAGCGGGAATCCTGAAGTAACAATTGCCTCTTGACACCGTTTATTGTAACAGGCTTAAATGTGTGTGACACCTATTCGGAGTTTAAAATCACTGCAAATACGTCTAAAGGCAAGCTGGCCACGGCCGCTGTTGCTGTACGTGATGTGCCTTATGTCTGGGTGAGTGTTTAGTCCTGTCCTCCTGGCTGGAGGTCAGTTCTTTAAACAGCTGAAGTTTTTCCTCTCACTGCAGGTTTTTTTAGAATTGGTAGTGCAAAAACCACGTGTAAATGCACAGGAGTACTTTGGGGACTGTTGGCATATAAAACTAGTAGTATCTTACTGTTTCAGCTTCTGCTTTCGGAAGTATGTCCCTCATTCAGGCTGCTTTTCCAGGATGAGTGGAGTTCTGGGCTGCTTGGCTTATGCAGCACGATGAGGGCAATGCACATCTGCTGTGGCACCTTGGTAGGGCTTCTGGGCTTTTCTCTGAGTGATGGAGCACTTAGAAATTACACAGGTCACAGGACCTTACTGCTGCTGCCCAAGAGTGGGGGGAAAAAACAAGTGGGCATTACCAGGGAGGGTTGAAAGAGTAATTAAGGTGCCCGAGTATGTAAGTCTGCACATGATAGGATTTCCAGAAACACCCACTGTTCCAGATGCACAAACAAGTTACAGTTCATCAGCTATTTATGGTAGTTGAATGTGTATTATTCGCCCCTGGCAAAAGCAGGGTCACTTGAGTTAAAGAGCGAGCATGTGCAATTCCTGTGTTTGGCAGTTGATTCACGGTAACTTGTTACCACATGGTATTTAATTGAGCATTTTTTTGGTCTTTCCCAACTTTCAGCAGAGGTGGTGGTATATTTAAATAAAGGCTTTGTAAACGTGGCCCATAGTGAGTGTTGCACTGTTTCCCTTCCACAGGGATGGGAATTGCAGCCGTGTCTGCCCTGCCAGGCATTGCCTTCATCCCACCAAAATGATTTCTAGCAGGAAAGTCCGTATCGTTGCAAAGAAAGTGAAAACTTGGCTAAACCAGACTCGATTGCTGCATCTGGTTTCGGACAGTTGGCAGTGGCGCTCGGACCTCGAAGTGCTCGCTTGTGGCATCCAGGGGCTGCGTTTCCACAGATGGGGCCTGTGTCTGTTGGAGGGGTGGGAGAGCAGGACGTTTCCCACTTATCCTGGGAAACCATCTGGGATGAGGCCAGCTTTATTGTGTGTGTTTCTGGATTAAAAGCCCCCTTTATAATTTTCTTTTGGAACATAGAGGAGCTTTTCAGTTCCTATCTGAAGAAATATCTCTGAATGGTTCAGGATGTTGAATTTGGGGCTTCTGGGATGCTTTCTGCCTTAAACACAACTTCAAAAACAGTGGGAAAAGCAGCTACAGTAAAAGCAAATTAAATTTGTTTGCTGCACCCTGTCTTTCTGCTGAGGGCAGTTAATTCTGTTCCTGATTCATTAATTGCAAAAAAGTTACACGAAAGCTTGAGTAGCACGCGAAGCCCTTGTCTGACTCTCTCTGCCATCCTTGGGGGCGTTCAGTGAAAGTATAGGCAGGAATTCTGGCATGAGGCGTGAAGGGATGTTTATATAGTGCTTGGGTCAAGAGCCAGGCATGGCACTGTGCTTTTGGGCCGTGTGGCAGGCACGTCACTAGGGGTGATGAGTCTGAGCTTGGCTTCCTCACTGCAGAGCACGCTCGGCTCTGCCCCACAGCTGGAAGGGCAATCAGATGCTCATATGGGTTAGGACCCAGCGTCAGCTGGAGCTGAGCTTCTGCATTTGTCCCGTATCACCAAGGAAGCTAAAACTCCATAAACTGAAAATTTAGTTGAAAATTCAGAATTGATTTTTTTTTTTTTAATTTTTAATTTGACAGGCCATCAGCAGTCTTCATCAAAGCCAAAGCAAAGAGGAGGATTAAAAATTAAAAAAACAAAATTATGTAATTGCATTTCTTGTTCTGGTGAAAGTTGTTTTGTTGTGACATCTCTGAAAGCATTGGTATTTTGTACCAGCTTTCTTGAGTTGGATAGAAAGCTATGAAATAGGATGTGCTGGAGGAATAGATTGGTTTGTTAAAAATACTGTAGTGATACCATGCTAAAAGCAGTTTGTGTTCAGATCAGTATTTGTTACCTATACAACGAACGTGACTTCCTTCATAAGTGACCTAAGCAAGCTTTTTAAAGTATAGTGATAAAATAATAGATGAAAATAGGATCTATAAAAGTACTCGGTATCCATGTGGCTCCCTCTTGGTCTGACAACTCGCTTTTCCCAAGGGTTTGCCTTCTGTAGGGGTGAGGTCTATCGCAAAAAGTTATGAAGAGGGGTGCCTGAGAGCTTGCTTTTTCCTGCCTCATACTGAAGGAAAACCTGGGAGGTTTGTGCTCCTGAAGGGGCAGCTGGGTGGGGTATTTTGGTTTGGGTTTTGGTCTTTTTTGGGTGCTATGGGGTTTTTTTTGGTCTGAGAGAGACAAGTTCCTATTCATCCAAAATTAAAAAGGAAATAAAAGGCCATTTTTATGAACAAATGTTCACTTCACAGCTTACCTCAAGTCTTTGCTGGGTCATTCATTAATTAATCACTGTTAATTTTTGTATCTTTAGAGAATTTTTCCTCCTCGGACTCATTACTCCTGCATTTATTCTTTCATCCATTGATGTCCATGTTCTTGTTGCATATGTAAATTACTTTGATTCTGTTCCTGAGGTCTTGCCTTTGCATAGTGCATTTGACAGTTTCATTTTGCAAATTAATGGAAGGTGTGGATAGAGGGATCTTAAAAGGCCCAGCAACCTGAGGAAGGGTGGAGACTGTGATCCTTTCAAAGGTAGTAAGAAGTGGTCTTCATCTTCTTTAATTTCTTGGCTTATTCTTCAAAAATAATTGGCTAGGCAAATTGTGAGGCAAAGAAAAAAAAGTCAAAACCCAGCACTTTCAGTTTTTCATGACAGTCATTTGTCATGAAACCCCAAATTGAGTGAATCTGTAAATTTGCGTGGCAATACAGGGCATAGGTAGTACAAATATGAGAATACCTTTGAAGCATTGATTTTTATTCTTTTTTGTTATTGTTGTATATGAATACTGCCTTCATGTACATTATAGAAATAGCTCATCAGAAGGGCCTAAGTCAAGAAATGCCATCTGATGATGTGTCCAGCAGCATTATGATGATAAAAAGAGGGCTGTGGAGACACCTGGCTTCAGGCACTATTGGCTTGTTAGGGTTTTTAAGAGATGTTCCACGTTGGAGACTTTTACCTAGGCAAAAGGAGGGACTGTATTGCTGCAATTGCTGAAGAACTGTGTTTTCTCATCTCCTGTCTCAGTCTAAATAAGACATTTGCTTTTTTTTGTGTTAATAAAATAATACTTTGGTAGCAGAATGTGCTACTCTGGCTATGTCCTAATTTGTAGGGGCTAGTTTGTAGTCAACCTCTAGCTAAAGAATGTTTACAGAGAATGTTGTAAGGCCTGAATACAGTAAATTTAGGTCATACTTAAATTTAATTTTTTTTTTAACTGATACGGTTTAGAATAGGGTTTGTATTTCCAGAGTTGCTAAGGCTGCATATTTAAAGAATTTTGTTCTTACCCATTCAGTTTTCATGATGTTTTTGTGAAATGCTCTTGCATGGAACTCCTTGTGGATCCATCCACTGTTGCTATGCATTTAACTTCACAAGTAGAATGGCAATTTTTTGATAACTGTCTTCAACAGTATCCCATAATTTGCTTTTTAACCGTTTCTAGAACTGCAACGGAGTTGGTTTTTTGCTGTTATTAACGCTTAAACCTAAACAATTCTTGAACTATTTTCTCTCGTTTTACTCTAGTAATTTGGATCAAGATTATAGTCATCCAGCAGGCTGATTGCAAAAATCTTTCTGTGTGATTGCTTTGAGATACAGAAAGGGGGGGGTTGGTTTTTCGTTTTTCTTTTCCTGTAAGGTTGTAGGAATTGTTAATTTCTTATTTCATAGAACAACCAATATAGTTTGAAATCAGAGATCCAAAAATCCCTTTTTATTGACCAACATGTGGGATTTCCCACAGGAATCCTTAGTGTTGTTGTTATGTTCTAAGACTATATCAGAAGAGTCTTTTGTTGAAGTAGTAATATCAATAGGTTTCTATAGCACCTGTGCGTTAGGCGAAAGTCTGTGAAATTGTAATTATTTTTGGAATTCTAATTTAGTTTCACTTCCACCTTGAAATAAAACCCTGAAAAGGTTGAGTAGGCTTTGCTGTATACTGTTCACTGTATGAAAAAGAAAGTAATTAAGTTGATATCCAGCTGTGTGGTGGAGCTGAGTGCTGGAGGGAAGGGATGCTATCCAGAGGGACCTGGAGAGGTGGACTTGTGTGAACCTCGTGAAATTCAGTCTGGAGAACAGCAGCTTTTCTGTTGCTTTACTGACGTACCTAAAATGCATGTTTGATATGTATTAAGAGCAGTTCTGCTATTTCCAGAAACCTTTAACTTCAAAAGCGTGCATATTGAGGAAGCATAATAATATAAAAGTCTGATGAGGTTGTGTTTTAGCAGGGGTTCTATTATACTGCTTAGACTGCTCTGACAATGTATAATTCGGTACTATTTATGTTGGTATTTAGTCGCACTTCTGGAACTCAAAAAATGCAGGAAAAAGGCAGACATATACTTATCCACCAGGTACCAAGCTTAGCGTTGGAAAACCAGAATATTCAAGCAGCTGCAGAGGGTCTCATTTACTTTGTTTTAGCCCCTGAGCAGTAATTCCATATAAAGGATTCTTCAAGCTTCTTTTCAATTTTGCAGTGCCGTTTCTGCCTTATTTCTGACTGTTTGGTTTTTCAGTTTCTTGTGGCTTCTCTTCTGTCAGTTTTGGTTTTGAGCATTTAATCTTCTGGCTTAAAAGTCACCATTTTGCCACTTGAAAAGCACAGGCCAGTTGGAACCTAGAATCACAGAATGGTTAAGTTTGGAAAAGACATTTGAGTCCAACAGTTAACCCAGCTCTGCCACCACTAAACCATGTCCCAAGTGCCAGCTCTTTTGAACACTTCCAGGGATGGTGATTGCTCCACTTCCCTGGGCAGCCTGTTGTTGTTTGGCTGCCCTTTCTGTGAAGACACTTTTCCTAATGCCCAATCTAAACCTCCACTGTTGTAACTCGAGGCCGTTTCCTCACATCATGTGGAAATTGTGCATCCTGTCCTGCACTAAGATGGAAGCTGATGGGTTTTTTATTCTGATGAGTTGCATGGGTATTTAATATTTAATTCAGTCAATATTGTCTTTTGAGGTATGTTAAGAGGATATTGTGAAAATTAGAATGGCAATTACATGCAGTTGCATAAGCAGAAGAGAATTGTTCTCAGCTTTTGATTTTATTTTCAGGTTTGGGTTGTTTTTTTTTTTTTTTTAAATTGAGTTTTCTAGACAAATGTTTGGCTATTGCACAGTGCCTCAAAATACTAGGGATCTTCCCATTTTCTTAATCAAGATGTGTGGAACTGAGTCAAGTTCTGTGCAGGAGTAGCGTATCTCATCAATGCTTGTCTTTGCAGCTAAAAACAAGTAAAAAACTAAAGTTCTGTCAAAAAAAAATTAATTAGTTTGACAGGACTTACTTTTCATGAGCTTGTTTGATATTAATTGCTTTAATTACTTGATGCTTATTAATTAAAGTCTTATTAATAAAATCCTAAATCAGACTTCTCACTATTTTGATGGGCTCAGTATTCAGATGACAGGCTATCATAAAGTTATTTTCTGCAATTATCATTTTAAATATTGCGGCAATCCTAGTTTTCTTCCAGGCTTTTGGAACTTCCCTGGTGCTCTAAGACTTTCTGAGAAGGGGCGTTAATATCTCAGATAAAATCTCTTTGAGTGTTTTTTGTTACGAGTTATTTGGACCTAACAATCTCAAAGAGTTAAATGTTAATACCCACTCTCTAGCATTGTTTAACTAATCGGATACTGAACAAAAATACCTCTTATATGTCTGCTTTTTTTCTTTTTTTCTTCTTTTTTGGTTTTTGCCTTTTTTTTTCCACTACTAGCTGCAGTTCCACGATTTTAATACGGCTATTGGTACTTTTTTTGTTTGTTCCAGTAAAGTAAAATGAGCGCTTTTTTATTCATGTTAATGATGGTTTGTACTTCGCCTTTCTTGTGTTTTAACACTTCTAATTAATAAAACTTTCTGTTGGCTTCCACTCTTCCACATGTATACCAGGGTGAGAAGCGTAGTTGGGAGCTGCTTTTTCTGCTACGCTTAACTAAGTTTGTCTTGCTAATTTTGCAATGCAATGTTTAGTATTAAAAGTTCCAAGTTACCATTTGCATCTCTAATTATGTCCTCAGTGGTTTTGTCTCAGAACTGTTCTCAGTTTTACAGAAATGCATCTGATAAAGGGCTGCATATGGATTACAGGATTGGGTTTATTTTACTTGCTTGTGCATGGATCACTGATTGTTATACTCTGAGAACTGGTATCTTAGCCGGGGTGGGTGGCTGCAATAAATTTTCTGCATATTGATCTTTAAGGTTGCTTCCAACCCAAACCATTCTCTGATTTTTTTTTCTATTTGTTGAATTAGAAAATGGGTCCCCAAATACACGAGAATGTTGAGTAGTACAATTGCTTGTAGCACTTAAATTCCAGTTAATGTGTGACTGTGTAAAAGGTTAAAGCAGTGTCTTGGCCTTTTCTCTGACAACCTGGATCTGAGGGAGATGGTCGTGCTGGACTGTTTTTGTGTATTTTGGGAAGGATGGGTGTGGAGGGTGTTTGATCTTTATCAAATACAGCTAATGTTTGTCTGGACTGCTTAGCTCAAGCTAAGCAATGAAATCCTGTAAAGGCCCCATACTGCCTCCTGCTTTTCTGTGCGTCATCTCCTAAGCAATCTATGGCCGTTCATCCGTACTGTTCCAGCTGTGCTTTCCTTTGCAATGTATGGGGACTTCCCAGCTGTTTCCTTGTGCCTTTTTCCATGGTAATAATTAGGTATTTGTGTTGAGAGCAAGGAGATAATGCTGAAGAAAAGATGGGGATTCAGACCAAGGATGATGGGAGCTGGTTTGGTCTCCTGGCCAGGAAGAACTTCTGGTTGCTTTTTCTTGCTTTTTTTCCTACAAGCTTTATTTGGATGCATTTTTCATTGAAAAAATATTTCTGGTGGGTTTGTCATTTTCATGAGCTGACAGGGAGTTTTCTTTATTTTTAATGAGCAGTAAATCCATGGAAAATATTTTTACAGAGGATATTGTTTATTTGTGTGTGGAAAGAGACACTTAAAGCAATCCAAACAGCATTCAACACCTTAAAAGTTTTATACCACGAGCAAAGCACAACTTTGGAAATAGGCCAAAAATGTATTGTCTTATTTTATTTCAGTTTTATTTTTTGATGAGGTTTATATAATGGATGAGTAAATTCCACATAGGCATAGAAATGTTCTTCCTCACGTGTTGAGTACCATCCTTAGCAAATGAGACTGCAGTCCAGACTGACAAACCTGACGAGCTGCTGCAGTTCTGCCTATATAACTACAACAGAAAACTGGGAGGATGCTGCAAAGCAAGAGCTGACATTTGTACGACGTTCTGCTTCCTCATCCATTATTTGCAAGGTCTCGTTTCTGAAATCTAAACCAGATTTTTACATATAAAATACCTGCTTGACTGTATTTCGTGCTTTACCACTGCAGTTGAAGGGCTTTTCAAGGAGCAGGTGTTTTGGGGGGAGGGTTGGACCACTGAGAAAAGCTAAGGGAGAATATATTTTAGAGAATATATTAAATAACATTATTGATAGTGTGGATCTGTTTTCTCTGACTGATACTGAAGCTATGTAACCTCCCTGCCAAGCCTGAGCATGTGCAGAAAATAAACATTGTGCAGCTATTACCCCTGCAATTTCAGGATAGTGTTTTGGGATATGCCTGGATCTGCTAAACACGCATCTCCAAAGCATATTTGCTGGCACAGCGACACTTACACTTGTGCTGCTTCAAGGTGTTTTTAGCTCTGAAGAGGATGTCGTTGCTGTCCTGTCTCAACTTACCAAGGCTTTCGTAGAAATATCTCATGTGGCCACTGCTCACCTTCTTCTTTCATTTTCTGCATGTGATTGACTGATGCCAGTCAATAGGCAAACTAGCTGGAAGTGATATTTCTCATAAATATGCATGTGAACATCCACAGTAAATGTTCAAGGCTGCTCATATTTTGCAGTGGGGAATAGTTCCTGTTGAGGCAGCGTGTATTTTTGTCTAGGTCAAAACAGGAGGATTTGAAAAAGTTATTTATAGTATATTTCAAAATAATAATTGTCTCCTTTAATGATTTATCTCCTTAAATGCTCTTATATTTCTAAGAGGCTCTTTCTTATCATTCTGATTTTTTTTTTTTTTTTTCCACAGTAAGTTCTCCCTAAGCCATTGGACTATATGGAACTGACCTGTATTTCTCTCCATTCCCAAATGTAGTGGCTGAAGAAGGCCAATGAAAAGATGCAGTCTGTCATTTTTCTTTAATGTTGGGCTGTTGTTGTGGGGTGCTTTTCAGTGGCATGGGCCACCTCTGCTGAGGGGAAGGAGCATGTTGCAGGAGGTGGGTGTGCACGAGCACCTCTTCTTTCCTAATTTCATCAAACACTTCCCAGATTTCCACCTGTGCCAGTGGAGTTGAGGCTTTGCACTGATTCCAGTTTTGAGGAGTCCGAGGTGGTCATGAGTCTGGTGAAGGAGGCAGCACAAGCTCAACCTGTAGATTGCACTCTGTGTGCTCAAAATGCTTTGCTGTTAAGTTTTAGGCTATCTTTAATACCTAATCTTAAGGGTCTTTTTTCAGACTCACTTTAGAATTGTATGCCAACACTGTGAAAATTGAATATAGTTCCACTTAGGAAGGTTCTTATATAAACCCAGTGTGATGTTGGCAGTTCCTTTCATTTGACGTCCTCTCTCTTCAGCTGGTCGGCTGATGTTTTATCTTGCTGCAATCTGATTCTGAGGTCAGACAGTCAGGTTTCCTTCCTTCAGCTGGTGCTTCCTCATCAGTAATGCGAATTCTTTAGATGAGCCTTGTCCCAAGCCAACTCTAGGCAGCCCTCTGGTCTGCAGATTGTGCTGGCCCACTCTGCAACCCTGTTGATTTCAGTATAGATGCATTCAAACAGATTTCCTAATGTGAAAAACAGTATTTCATTTGTTCTGGAGTGGCATTAGCCTGCAAGAATAAATGATAAGATGTTTCTGGGGTTAATTTTAATTTATTTATTTTTTATCTACTGGTGAGTGATATTTGGGGTGCCCACAGGAAGCCAAGTTGTTGGGTTCAAGATTTGGGGTTTTTTCCTAAATGACAGCTTGGAGACTGTGCTATAGTTGATGCATATGGACTTAATGCATATAGATGTGTTTTATTTTAAGGAAGTGTTAGTTTTAAATTAAATATTAGCAGTTAAATATTCGTTCTACAGCAGCAAATACGCACTGGCTGCAAGTTGTGATTGGTGTTAGAGCATCAGCAAATAATCTCAGCCATGCAGTGGAAGATTTTAACCCCTTGTAGCTAGCACGAGCTGCTGGCAGGTGAATGGACATCAGGTTTCGTGAAAAGCTTGTGGACTCCTACTTGGAGACCTGTCAGTGGTGCGTTAATTTTTGTATATTGATCCTATATGCACTGAAAAGGTGTTTACAAAGTGTGCTTTTTTTAATGTTGGCATCTGAATATTTAGATCATATTTTAAATATTAGACAGGGGAGACATGGTGAAACTCTAGTAAGGTATTTACAAGTCCAAGAAGAAAGTCTTTCTTGAGGAAATCTAACTTGAAGCTTTTATAGTACATTTTTTTTGTAAATTATGCTTGAGATGGCCAGGCATAGCTGGACAGAAAAATAATCACGACCGTTTAAAATAATTACAAGAATTTTTTCTGCTGTTTTGAATGCAGGATTCACCAGAACACTGCCAATAATGGGGATTTAACCCTACTCAGAAAAGGGATGTATGCGTGGTAGACAATTCAGTTTCTCTTTAGCATGGTGAAATAAGCTCATTTCTAGCAAGTCTCCTAATGCTGTCTCTGAAAAACTGAGAAAAAATGGAAGTTTAGAAAAAGACTTTTTTTCTCTGCTTAAATGTTCTGTAACTTAGAAAGTATCAGTTTTATGAATATTAAATTAACGTTGAATATGGTCCTGTAATATGCTTTCTTCAGGCTGTGGAAATAGCATTCATTTGGCTTTATTCATCTTGTGGATAGAAATGAAGCAAATAATAAATTTGGAGTAATCTTTTTATTCTTTTGGACAAAAAAGAGAAAGAAAATTAGTCAGTGCATACAACTTCAGCCAGAAAAAACCTGTTGCTTCCATGACATTAGCTGATTAAGGTGAAACAACTGAGATGGTATTCTAACATTTTAAACAAGGCTATGAGACCAGGAGAAATCAACCTTCTAAAGGGAGCTGGGGAGCTCAAAGCCTGGGCTCCTGGCAGAAGCTGTTTGGTAGCCTGATGGCTGCTGAATTCTGCTGAATCCTGGCTGCTGACCCCACCACTGTGCAGCACTGAGCTCAACACTGCGTGATTAACAAAAGCACAACTTCTTTAGCTGAGGTATCTTCCAAGTGAGATCATATGTCTTTTTTAGAGTATAATAAAAAATGGAAGCTTCCCTTCTCAGCTTGTTTCTGTGGTTTATTACCCTGCCTGTTAAAAGCTTTTCTCCTGATTTGGTCACAGATGCTTGCTTAAAAGCCCTTTAAAAGTCATTTTAGTATGTGCAGTTTCTCTTAAGAAAAGTTAAGTGACCTATTTTTGAATTTTCTGTTATCTTGAATGCTCAAAGAATTCTTCTTTGCACCTGTCCCACAAATTGTGGAAGTTTGTATTGTGTATTGCATGTTACTTTGCTTTCACTCTTTTAATATCTGACTACTCTAAACAAGTACATCTAAAAATTACCAGTATCCGATTTACTCCAGCAGGTCATGGTGACCTCCTTTGGAGTGGCCCTTGCCCATTTTAGCCACCCTAAAAAAAGAAAGCAGCGAAAAGGAGAGAGAGGGGGGCAGTTTCGTGGGTGGCACTCCTTTCTAGGTGGATACAAAAAAGCGTTTGTTGGTTGGGTTTACCAGTCCGGAGCACTGCCATGTTAATGCTGTGTCCTCTTCTGGTCTTTAAATTCATTGCTAATCAAATATCCAGAGAAATATTTGTGATTTGAGAGCCAGATGTGGCAGCAAGCAGTGTGGCTCCCTCACCTGCAGCTGCCTGTGGAGATGGCAGCCTGTTATTAGTCTGTTGTGTAAGGAGTACTTTCTCTGGTTGGTACACTGCTAATCTAAGTTAAAGTATCCTGAAGAATAAAAGAATTCACTTTTCAGAAACCTTGAGTCTGTATTTACAGGTAAAGTTATGCTCAGCCTCCATCAGTAATGGACTCTGTGCATGTGATTTGAGGCTTCTCTTCCAACAGCCTGGAAGCTTTTCATTGCATTGCTTTCTTTTTATTGGCTTTCCCCAAAACTTCTTTTAAAACCATATTCTTTGGGGCAGATCTCTCATTCAGACTCCTGAATACGGGCTTGTTACAGCCTAGTCAGGCTTGCTAATCTCAATATGCATATCCCTAATAGACGTAAATTAGGAGGATGCTTAAACAACCAATGGGCTGGAAATTATTTATTGCCCTCCCATGATACAAGCCTCTCATTCTGGAGCTGAGTAATCTGCTGCTTTCTGTTCAGCATGGCTGTCCTATGTGCCCAATTGCTGACAACTTAGCAAGGGGTCTGTTCTTTCAGGGCTTTCCTGGGCTTTCTATTCTTATTGCCAGTTTTGTTCAGAAACCATGTCATTTGGGGAAAATTGGCCAACGTCTTTATTTTTTCCTAATGAATTTCCTATTCTTTTTTTGTTCTGTTGCCTGTTACTTGATATTCTTTATTTTTTGGTGCAGCCTCTCATTTGTTACCAAACTAGGATAGGCTTTTACTTAAATTCTGGGCTGTTACTTTGCAAAGCGGAGCTGTGGATTGGAGTCCCTGTCTGGCTAATTCAGAGCTGGTTCCCCATCTCTCATGGCTTGACCATTGGCAATATCAACATTAAGCTTGCTAGATTACGTCTTGTCAGGTGTGGGCATGACCCTGCATGAAGCGTTTGGGGATTCCCACTTGGATTCCCTATATAGGGTCACTGGATACTAATGCAGTATCTCAGTTGCTTATTTTTTGCATCAGAAAGCAAGCCATGCCTTTAGAAATTCAGATTACTTGTTGCAGCCTGTGGGAGGTCTAGAGCATGTCTCTTCAAAGCTGAGGACTTCCGTTTCTGGAGCATAATTCTTCTCATTTATTTGCGAGCTGCTTAGCTGATGACATCCATTCTGTAGCACAGTTGGATCACAGACTCCTCTCGGCACCCCTGTGCTGCAGAGAGTTACCCTGCAGATCTATCCCAGTGCAAGATCAAGTAAGCAACTGAGTCATCCCCATATGCAAAACAGAAAAGGAGCTTTCATGTAAAATGTCCTATGTATCTCATAACCTTTTCGGGAAGGGTGGAACCTGTAGCTTTAATGTTTGGAGGATGTGATTTATGGCACCCTTTTTCTCACCCTGTTTGTCACTGCTTCTCTAAAGGAAGGCTTTTCACTTGGTTTTCCCTTTTAGCCAAACACCTGGCATTTGTGTAAGCAATTGGGGAAAACGTGGGGAGAATGTTAATATTTTTTGGCAGTATTGCTTTGTGTGTCACACAGTTTTTGTGCTGTAACGCTGCCTTCAGTCTGGCGTCCTCCTGGCTAGTCAACTTAATCCTCAGCTGGAGAATTTAGGAATAGTGGAGATGCAACCAGAAAATGCATCTCATCTCACGCCATACTCATTCTTGGTGTGAAACATTTGACTATGGATTTCAATCAAGAAAAAACCAACAGATCTTAGTCTGTGAAATCCAAGTGGTTGCATTTGTACTGTTCCTTTGCATGCCTAAACTTCAAGAAGTGTTTTAATATGCTCTGTTGCAGTTTTCTTTTTTAATTTGCAAAAGGAAACATTTTAATCACTTCCATACATGTGCTAACTTGAAAGGGTAAAATTATTGCATCATCATTTTATAGCACTTGGCAGAGAGACTATTCTTGCTAAGTTTATCCCAAATCATACCAACTTAAAGCACTTTTCATGCAATCTTGATTTTTTTCAGTACATTTTTTATACTTAATACACAATTTAAATGCTCTCCATAAAGATTCAAGTCTGAATGACCTTGTGCCTGTTTGGATGCCCTTCATTTTATCTAGTACGGATTGTCAAATATAATGTGGTGGCTCTTATGATAGAGTAGTCCCAAAAGTGATGGTTCTGTGAGAAAGATACATCAGAGTGACAGTGTTGTACGACAGAGGGAGGAACTGATGATATTTCGTACTAAAAAATGCCAAATGGCCTCATTAGAAATCCATTTGTAAAAAAAAAAAAAAATAGTCGGAGGAGGGGAACATGCCTCTCCAGGAATTGTTTTGGATTCATAAATTCAGTTTTGATTTGCTGTTTTTTTCTTTCCTGATGATCGCAGAAACTTTCCCAAGAAGAAATAAACATTTGCTTTGAATAGTTCAAAAAGTAGCTGCTGGTTTGTAGAAAGGGGGGTGTAACATTTTCCTGCTGGTCTGAGCGTAATAAATCCCCCAACACCTTCAAGGTACAAAGAGCATATATAAAATACGAGGGGGTTTGTTTGCCTTGAAATTTACCATGGGCCATTGTCCTTTCCCTTTCTTGGAAAGGAGCTTCCTTAATGTCCCATGTTTAAAACCAGCCATAAAGATGGAGCAGTTGGTGTCCTGTGCTGTTTGGAGTATGTGTTGCACGGCCGGTTGTATGAGTCCTGTCTGGTTTCTGTCCTTGCAACCATGATGAAAATCCAGGGCTGAAGTTCACCAAGTTGGCTGTGCTGAGAAGGCTGCTTTCTCTCCAATTTATTCTTGCTTTCATTGCTTCTGGGTGAGGTAATGCAGCTTTTTATACACAATGAATCTACGAGTTTTCTCGGGTTTGATAGAGACATTAATGACTTTGGGGAAGTTTCACAGCGTATTAGTGTTTCAACAACGTCTCTCTTCCTCGTCAGTTGTTTTATTCCTGTTTGATTTTTGCAATTTCTTTATCTAATTTCACGTATCTTTTTAATATAAACCTTTTATCATATGAAGGAGAAAATCCTGTGCCAAAGAGGAAGTGAGAATGCTTTCATTTGAAGCAAAAAAGTGTTCTCAGTGATCAGGATTCTATCCTGCACAGGAAACTAAAAAATTACTGTTTTGCCATTTGTATACTGCACCTCTTCTACTTCCACTGCTGAGCTTCAATTATTAATATTGTTTAAGGGTACTTGTGAACAAATCTTGGGCATTTATTGAGTTTATTTAGTCAGTCAAGTGGTAGAATCTTCTACTTCATCTTTTACTGAGCATAACATGCAGATCTCTTAAGATGTATGAGGGGTTTGTATGACCTAGAAGACAATTGTTCAGAATTCTCTGTCTGAAAACTTGTTTCCTGCAGTGGGTTTCCATTCTGCTTTCAAACCCTGATATATTATATATTTGTATCCATGGTGGGGGAGAGACAGAGAAAAAAAAGGATGTCTACCTTTGGAAATAATTCCTGTGTGAATCACACATCTTCCTTCTCTAGAGAACAGAATTAATGAAATTATGTGTTTCTTGCTCTTGTAGCAGTTGCAAGTGAAACTCGTGTGTGTATGGATTTAGGCAACCTCCAAAGAAGATCTTTATTACCGATTTTTTTGGAAGCAAAAGTTCTTCAGAATGAAATTTATCTTTGAGGAAGTAATAAAATATAGTCGTGGCTATTCCTAGGACTAGTCTTCCATATGTGTCCTGACAACGTTTTTGGGAGTTTTACTGGCAGAGGCCTTCATATTGCATCAAAATCAATGGACCCATTCCTTTTTTGATTCAGCCTCAGACTGGAGGAGAAGGTTTCACATTCCCCTCGAGCCTTATTTCATTACAAAATACGTGAAACTTTTACCATGAAATATTGAACTTTAAGAAGTAGAATATGTTGGTCCATGAAACTGCAAGCCTACAAACCTGGAGTCCATCATATGCAAAGCACTAGAAACCCATTTGTTGGAAAAACAGTTAGATGCCAGGTGATTGAAATAAAATGTTTTATCTTAGATAAAATTTCGATGGAGCCTTTAGTAGAGGGGCAAATGGAAAATATATAACTTCAAAGTAGAGAGGAATTAAAAAAAAAAAAGAGAGAGGTGTTGGATTAAGACTGTCTCATGGGGGGACACAAATGGCTTGTGCCAGAGAAGGTTTGTTAGTAGATAACAACTGGTCTTTGTCTTCTGTCATTTTCTTCTGCCCAAGCTTATGGCAACAGCTGAGAGTCAAGAGTAACTAAATGCATGGTCTTGCATTTCCTACATTTGAGTTTTGTCCCACTTTTTAAATTAGATACCCAGCGCCTGTCCATGATGCTGATCCTTTTGTGTGGTGATGATAATCCTCAACAGTGTGCTAAGGGAGCTTTATAGAAAGACAGTACTATTTTCATGGAAACATAAAGAAGAAAGAGTTAGGGCACCGTAAAACCGCATACAAGTAACGTTTTGAAAATAAATAAGATGATCTATGCTATAGGGGTTGTACAAGGTTTACTTGCAAGCTCAGGAGATCAGTCCTCTTCTACCTTGAGGGTAGTAAAGCAGGTGATACCTGTCTGGGGAAAAGAAAAGCTGAGAGAATGTATGGGGGGGAATATAGCTTGGATTGTGTGCATTTAACCTGTAGATTACACGTCTTTTCATTGGAAAGGCAATGTTCAAAACAGCTCTTTGAAGGGGCGTCATAAGATGAAAACATTTGATTGGTTTTAAAATAAGGCTTGGGAATTTGTGAAACCGGTTATCTTGTAAGGTGGAGGATGGCACAAACCATGAAGTCCCATCCAGTCTCATAACCAGAGTTCTAAGCATGCAAGAACTTCTGTGCTATAACAGAAAGATAATCTGTCTGCTGGTTTCTTTTGTTCTGACACAATTAGGGAAAAGATGAAATTGAGCCTTGTCATTTGTTACAATTCAGTCAGACAAATACCTGTTTCACTTACTAAGAAAATGCCCCAGAAAAAGTCTGCTCTAGCACACTTTGGACAATTCAGTTATGGTCAAAAATGTTGGGGTGCATTTGTATTCTGTGTTGTCTTAATACAGCTTGCAAACCACATAATGGAACAGTTCAGACAGTCATGCTGGACAACCCTATAGCCATCTCACAGGATCACAGAGTATTCTGAGCTAATTTTGCGTAGAAATTCAGAATAGTTCCGTGATTGCTGTATTACTATTTTTCCTAACATCCTACCCAAGATTAATATTTTTAATCCCAGACTGAACAAGGTAATTCCTGTATCATTTCATAATTGCTTCTAATTTTACAAAGGCTGTAAAGTGTGAGTAGGTTCTTCTTATGCATTGAAGCAGTGTAGCTGAATCTAGTACTTCAGTTTTGATTTTGGAAGGTTTCTTTTTCTGGATTACTGCAATGACCTAGCAGAGAGTGGGGGAGAAAAAAACCCTGATAGATTAATTTCATTCATTTTACTTCTATGTTTCCTGCGGTAGTAAATTCTGTGGTTTTGGCTTGGTTCAGGAACATGCAGAATTGTATTTCTGGGTAGATTATCAACTTATTTTTTTGCAGTAGGGACTCGAAGTAAAAAGGCAAAACTTGTAAAGACGTTTGAGGAGCGAGGTTGAATGTGTATATATGAGTCTTATTTTTCTGCAATGCAGTTAGAGGGCTGTGCAGAGAATGTGGAAAACCTTTGGCAGAATTTTCAGAGCAGAGCACTCGTGCTGAATAGAAACGAAGCAGTCAAGAAAAAAAAGGGAACAAGAGAATTAAAAAAAAATTGCCTTCCAAATAGAGTCTGGAAAGCTAATGAGCATATGACATCATTTAACTAGTTATAAAAAGATTACAGCTCCTCTGATCCAAGAAACAGACCCTGAAGGTTTCTGATGTTCCCTAGATGAAGGAAGTCTAGAGTTGTGCTGCTGAAGTTTGTCCTTCCCAGGAACAAGGCACAAAGCCCCTCGTTGCTGGCAGTGAGGGTTGCTGCTGGTTCTCCTTAGGAGCAGCACCTGTTCCTGGGGCTGGCAGCAAAGGGCTGTGGCTCATCTCGGCTGGGACAGGCAGCAGCAGCCCGAGATGGCCAGCCAGAAATAGTCGTCTGCTCTTGGAGTGCCTCCATCTGTGCTCAGAGAGCAGGAGCTGCTGGAGATGACCTTGTTTGCGGCTTGCACGTACCTGTGGAGACCCATGGGCCCCTCCAGGGCCAGGAGGGACGTGTCTGCTGTGGGTGCAGCACCCACCCCAGGGGCCCTCGGGATACATCCTCTGCCCCTGGTGACCAGAGCGAGCACCTGGTCCGGGCGTCTCCTCTGAAACCCAGCCAGCCATGGAGCAGACTGTGTTCGTGTTTGCTGTGCCACCCCAGGGAGGGGAGCAGGTCCCCCAGGCTGTAGGGGAGCAGTGAGTGGGACAGCAGCATTTCAGATAAAAAGCCAGCACTTGTCTTCGCGTGATTCTCAGCTCTGGGTGCTGTGCATCTCCCTCCATCCTGGTGGAGTGCTGCTGCCTCTGTAGCCTTCCTGCTTCCCCACAGCAGTCTTCTTCCAAAGGCCTCCATGTTTCAGCCTGAGAGCTAGTAAAAACCATGGAAACATCATTTTATTTTTTCAGACTTAATAATTATATTTCAGGCTAGGAATGTATTTTTAGGAGGGGGAAGAAAAGAAGAGTTACGTAACTCTTGATTTATTGCATTGGCTTAAAGAGCTAGGGAACCTGGGATTTTCCTCTCTTGTCGCTGTGCTGGGAGCATTTCCCTTTATGGCAGCAGGGAGGCCAGCGGATGACAGTTCTCAAGAGCAATTCAAACTTCTTATAAATCTGCTGAACGTGTTCCTCTGTGTCACATCTCGATTGCAGAGCAGGGAACAGCCACTGTGGCAGAGTGAACCTCAGAGTGCGGATGTACCCTGATGTGGAGGGAACACCTGGGAAGGCAGGGAAAGCATCCCGGCCCTCTCTTTGGGAGCAGAGGTAGTTTCAAGGCAGGAGGTAGATTTGTCCTGAGTGAGAGAGTTTTTTTAATTGGTTATGTAGGAACAGTGCACTTACCTGTAATGTGGGTATGGAGATAACTGGGAGTAACTCTGTGGAGTTGGACAATGTGTTGGAGCAGAGACTGAGAGAAGTGAATCATGATTCTGTAAAAACAAACTTGCAGGTTAGGAAGTGTGCGTGCGTGTGACTCGTTGGGAATAATTTGCATAACAGAAACAACTTGAGAAAAGCAGCGTCGAAGTCAGCATACATTTTGTCTGCTTCATCTGAGATTTGCTTTTATTCTTGTCCAGCAACTACAAACCAAAGAGAGAACTTTCAGCATTCAGAGAAGGGACATGGTGGAGGGGGGGATACTACAAAAGAAAAATAAGTACTGGATATAATTCAGAAAAGACACGCAATCAAACTGAACAGATTGCTCAGGAAAAGATCTATTCTGTTGCTGAAATCCAAGAAAATGGGGGAAAAACAGGAAATAGTGAAATCTGTTATCGACCATCTGCTAAGCCTAGGAACTTGAGAACCATTCCCATGTCAAAAATACTAGATTGTGAACTTAATTTATATTTCATAATACTTAAAGTATAGATACAGAAGTCCTATGGAGACTCTAGTATTACTATATGTTTAAAAGATATTTAAGATCCTACTTAAAAATCAGAGTATTAACTGGGTTTTTTTCTGAGATCTTCATTGATGGATCTAACAGATCGTGCCTTGTGAGAACAAGGCAGCCTTTTCAAACTTTGAGGAGGAGAGGGGAAGCGGGCAAGCTGAATTTCCTTTGGAAGGAGGAGTGATCCTTCTCTTCCACCTCCTGTCTCCCTCCCCTTTTGATTGTTCCTTGTGAGTGTTGCCACCTCTGTGGCACCGTTAGCATCCCGGGGCGGGAACTGTTCGTGCACTCTGATGTTCAGGAGCCGCGTGCTTCCCATTCCTGCTCCTGCCTGTGTGGAGCACACTGTGTTTGTTCTGGCCTGCTCCCTTCCCGCCTCTCCTTTCACATGGCACAGCCGGGGAGAATGCTGTCCAAAATAATTCCAGCAGTTTGGGGTGCTGTAAGCAAGCCATGAATTCTCCTGGACCCTGTGTGTTTGCAGTGACTCCAAATGTGTAAAGGTGTAATCGCTGATTCCTGTAAGCGTTTTCGAAGGATGTAAATGGAGTTTAATTGCTGAAAATTGAGATCAACATGGCTATTCAAAGGCTATGTTGATTGTTGAATTGTCAGTATTAATGAACTCGGTGCGCAGTTTGCAAATTGCCTTAAATGTGGGCTATTGGCTCATGCAGCTTTTTGGAGTCTTTTCACAGTTCAAAGATAAAAGTGAGAGAAATCTTTGGCAAAAGCATATGTTTGCATGAAAAGTATTATTATATAGAATGTGGAAAAGTTATGATAAATTCAGTTCTTTGTGGTGATATTGTACTTTCTTAAACAGACTGTGCCTCTTTCATTTCAGAAACCTGAACAAGGCTGGAAAGTTTTGACAGAAAATGACCAGTCTCCTTCCTAATGATAGATTTTTTTTTCAATTACAGAATATACTTGAATTTGCTCTTCCAAATTTGCTGTCCAGGTAGTGGGTTGTTCAGCCTGTGCAGAGAGCAGAGTTGTAATAGGTAAGATTGTGTACAGTCACAAAGCTTTATAGTCACAAGTACTTCTGGGACCTCTTAAGAAAGCAGGTGGAGTGAATTCCATTTCATGGAAGAGCATTACCATTCATATGGGTCACTGAACCTTAAAAATGAACCTTGATGCTTTTGCTGACAGACTTGCTGTAGAAAGAGGCCATAAGTAGCAGTCAGGTGCAGGGAGATGTACGTGATGTCCTGGTGTCTTCACTGCTCTGCCTCATCTCGTACTCAGTTCTAAATAAACCTGTATTTTCACCCACATTGCTGCAGAGCTCTTTTGTGGCTCTTCCCAACAGTCAGTCTCTCCTCCTTTCTTCTGCTCCTGGCACGTTTCCATCTTGCCCTTCTCCTTGTAAATTCTGTGTTTACAACCACTCGTTGCATCTCGGCAGCCTCAAATAAATACAACTGTGCTGCCTGTCCTGGTCGCTTTGTGTTCGGGTTGGGACCTTCTCTTCCTTCTCAGTCTGCATTCGTAGCAAGGTGTTTGCAGAGATGAGGTGGGATTCAAGTGTCCTTCAGCTCAGTTTGGGTGCAGCCATTCACAGGAAGAATGAGCATCTGTGCAAAGGGAGGGAGGGAGGAGAGTGAACTTTGCTCAGCCCTCATCTGCAGCTTGCTCAGTTTAGCTAAAATGGAGGGAACACTGCTGCCAAGTACTGCAAACCACTCTCAAGTGCATGCAAACACTGCTTTTAGGTGGGTTTGAGTGGATTTTCCCTCCACTGGAAAAAGCACCACCTCTGGCTCCAAGGTTAATTCAAAGTCTGTACACTAAAACATGGAAATGCTGTTTCTCAAAGGATCAATTGTAGGAAATATGAATACTGTCCAAACAGTGTTCTCCCTTCACTTTGCTTTTTCAGAAACATCCATAGCATTTTTCTTAAAACACGGATTCTTTTGGCCTGAAACGCACCCCTGCCGTAAAATGTTAATGCTTAGTATTAAGCAAAGTAAATGGAGAAAATTTTTTGTATCAGTAAGTGGAGAGTTGTCTGGCAGCTTTAGTTGTAGCTGCTGTTCCATTGGTGTTACTTTGCCGCAAAATTAAACTATGCAAAATGGGTGGTGGGAATAGTTAATCTATTATCTCTAACATTTTATGGTGTTTTGCAGTTGTAACTGTAGAACCTGTAGTCAACCTGAGCACATACCAGATGTTAGTTTTCATGAGGATTTGGGGGGTTTTGTTCTTTTTTTTTTTAATTTTTTCAACTGTATCATGCTATCCACAGCAGGGCAGGTGACTGCACAGGGGTGTTCAGTAAGGGTAACTCTGTAATTCAATAATCTTATGGAGAGCTGTGTACCAGCATTGTGCAGTTCAGGTGCAGGAGGGCCTCCATGAAGCTCCTGCCTCTTGGCCAATTGTACTGGAGTCTGCATCTTAATGGCATTCAGCTTTTGGCTCCCAGCAGTGCCAAGCCTGTGCCTTCAAATGAGAAGTAAACTTTGCAGATAATTTATTTGGTGACTTGTCTGTATAAGGGGTGTGTGTGTGTGTGTGTGTATGTGTATGTATATGTATATATACACACATAGCATGCCAGTCCCCCTTGGATGTTGTTCCTTCACGTGTAAGCTTTGTCACACTGCAAGTGCTTACCTTTCTGCTTGCTGTTAAATGCCAGCTGCCATGTCCTTGAGGAGTGTGGAAAAGAGGGAATAAAACATCATCTCTGCCACTTCAGCCCACTGCCCAGATGTACAGTTATTGCAGTTCCTCTTTGCATACTGTAAGTTATAATTACTGCTTAACTATTCCCTAGCTTCTACCAACACTGTGTGTTTTAAAGAAACCTGTATCCTCAAGCAATTTCAGGTTTCAGTTTCTGCTTTTGGTTTTTGTGGTGCTTTTGTTTGTTTTTTGTTTTCATTCTCCAGCTCTGAACCAGAAAACATTGCAGTATGAAAGGGGGAATAAAACTGAAATTTGAGTTAAAAATCTACTCCCTTGATCTTGGGTTTTTGCAGGGGGAGAAGGGGGAGTAGGACATGTGCGATTTGCTAGTATTTAATATATTTAAGCTTATTTTTACCCAATTGCAAAAAAATGTCCTTTTGTGAGTATGAAATTTCTGTCAGGAGTGCGTGTGCCTCCTGGCTGCTTGCTTGATCATTGCTCATGTTCTTGCTCTGGCTCTGTGGCTGGGGGTTGGCTTAAGGGAAGGACTTCATTGTGATGCAGCCCAGTAGCTGCTCTGGGATGCTGTGTCAGTCATGAAGGGGACTTCTAGCCCATATTGATTTTTTTGTTAGGAATTTTAGCATGGCTCTTGGTGAGACTCAGATCTTTAAGACTATGAAACCAAGACTTCCCTGCCCATCCATCTGCTGGATTATATAATCTGACATTATTTACTTCTTTACACTTCTCACCTCCGTGATGCCATGGCTGGACCACTCTCCTGGTGACAGTGGTTGGCCCCATAGCAGAGAGCAGCTGCAGAGGCAGAGCTTTGGGTTTGATTGTGCTGACAGTCCCTGTAAAAGTAAAATTTTCCATGTTCAAATTGAATATTCAATTTGGTTATAATCAATAGCTTTTTAATTCCGAGGCTCAGAAACCAGAGTACCCTAAGTAGAGACAGGGCAAATTCACATCACCATAAACCAGAAATGGAAATGTCCCTGGAGATTTTGATAAAAAGAGCTCGAGACTTATCTGTCAGCTTCTTTAGCTGATGAATAGAAATAAGAATCCTTGCAGAAAATTTCTAATATTGTTGTTGAATGGATGGCTTGGGATTCTATTCCTATTCTTAACTATACCAATGGCTTATCCCATCTCAAAGGACTGATAACAGAAAGAAATCATGTCCATTTGGCATGGGGGAAATAGTGTTCCTTCAGAATTCAGAAGTGCTTCACAGAGGGAAACAGCTCCCTGATGTACAGTTTGTTTGACTTTCTGGTCTTGCTTTCTGTTTCCCCAGGAACACATTGGTAGGTTGATTTTTGTTGTTCTGCCATCTTCATTGAAATGGCCAGCATGGGACCCTTTCCCGTATGCTTAAATGTTGATTTTTAATTTTTTTTAAATTATTATTTATTTCATATCTGGTGAGGTAGGAGCATGTATCTGATAGCTATCACAGATCTCAGGAAGATGGATTCTTCTGGCTGTGTGGTTTTTTGTGTCAGTAGAAGTTCCATGTGACATTTCATTGCTGTCTCTCTATTTGATGTCTCAGTGGTCTATTTCAAGATAGAGGTTAGGAAAAAAAAAGGAGGAAACAGACTCCATATTTCATAGCCACTTAATCAGATCATTATTTATGCAGTAAGAAGGCAGCATTAAATTTATAAGTAGTGTAGAATTGAGTTGATTTAAGGGC
Source organism: Gymnorhina tibicen (assembly GCA_013399875.1). Lineage (NCBI taxonomy): Eukaryota > Metazoa > Chordata > Aves > Passeriformes > Artamidae > Gymnorhina > Gymnorhina tibicen. The sequence continues at coordinate 1,755,313 of VXAZ01018984.1, forward strand.
TTGTGTCCAGTATTAATCTTCAAGGAAACCAATACCAGAAAGGAAATATTGCTGTGTCCCACCTGTCTCCATAATTACTTCTTTTAATATTTTATATTTTCCTAATTCTGAGACCTAGAAGTAAAATGGTGTTGCGCAGTAAAAACCCCAAACCAACAAATTGTGGTACCGTATCTCATATTTTTGTACATGCTTACGTTTGTTGTTATAATAAGGGTTTTAATTACATAAATATGTATTTATGGAGCTTGGCCATGATCACTGAACCCATGACACTAAGGCAAAGCAGCCTTTGTGGTGCATGTGGCAGTTTGGTCATGTAGGACCAACTTCCAAGTCCCCGTGGCCTCTGGTGCCAAGGCATCCTAATGATACTCCATCCGACCTGGTGTCCTCAGCTCCTGGACTGGCTTTTTAACTTGCTATAAGCAGCACCAGGCTGGAGATGGCTTTCATGTGTGATTTCAGATGATGCTAAACAACCGTGGCTCCCTCACTGAATATGCAAGTCACTTGGAAAATTTGGCTTGCCAGTCCCCTTTGTGCTCTGACTTTCCAGTGCTATGGGGGTGTTCCTAGAGCTCATGGGGGGCAGTAGTCCTGTGTTACCATGGCTACCTACAAAGCTGTTGTGATGGCATCAAAACTGGTTTTTCTGGCTTCATGCATCTTCAATTCTTGCTTTTTCATAAGTGAGTTTGCAGAATTTTGACCTTGATTTGTGTCAGAAAGCTGAGCTGCCAGTCTTCATTCCCAAAAATGTCTCTTGGCTATCCAAGTTAGATTTTTGAGATAGGCATGCATCGGTCTGTGTAGTGTCTTTGCATTTATCATTTAAAAACGGGAATTGTGAAAAACTGGCGCTGTGTTGGATGTTGCACATGGATTCAAATATTACATAACTGCTTTCTGCATGGCTGCCTGAAAAGCAGTGCCCACCACGGTAACTAGGTGTTAGTCTTGGATGTACTCTGTTGGGAACTGAGGAAATGTTTAGGAAGAGGTAAAAATGGTTGTGGGATGGGAGTTGGTCTTTCTTGTTTTAACCAAACTGGTATCCTAACTTTTCTAAGCATATGTTTTGATACTTGATTTTTTTATAAATTTTGAACATCTTGCCTGAAGATTATCCTGTTCATTATACATTTTTTTTTTTTTTTGGAAGTGAAAATACTGGCATAATTTACTGAAACCAATCTCAGTTCCATCAGTGTAGGATTTGCTAGTGCAGGGTATTTTTGCTGGCCCCAGCCTCGATGAGTTTACTTAAGTATCGAGTTGTTAGTGCAAACCCAACAGGTGCTGCCTCTGAATTATGGATGATTACACAGTCACTTTAGTCTGAATAAAGGTCTGGGGTAAACTGCTTTGGGTTATACACAGGAGTTAGCTTCAGCAGACAACCACAAATGCCAAAGACAGTATTTTTACTTTAGTGCAGGCATTGCATATATAATTTCTGACTGAGCCGGGAGAAGGTAAAACAAGCTCCAAGTTTTGTATTTAGATGAAAAAAAATCTAGAGGAAACTTGGAAAACTGTGTTGAAAAATACATGAACATACATAGTGCAGTATATTCAAATTCCACAATGACATACTTGAGAAAAAAAACCCTAGTAAATAAATACAACATTTCTTATTTCACCATAGCCAAGATTATCAAATGTCATTGCTGATAAAAGAGAATAAAACTTGAAGGCAAGTTTCAACCTCAAATGCACTTATCTTTGAAATAGCCTAATGTGCCAATTGTGTTCTTAAGGGAAAAATAGTTTACATACCTGACATCCGAGCCCTTTAAATCCTACCCGAAGATGTGTTTAGCATGCAGAAGAGTGGAAGAAAATGTCTGAATCTTGAGAGAAAAGCTTGAGGAAATAAGGAAGGGAATACAAACTAAGGCAGTCACAAGAGAAAAACTCTTGAAGTGAAAGCTTAGAAGTGAAAAGTATATGTAACTCCTCTGGTCTCCTTAACATATTGAAGTTTAATGCTTCAGTTATGCTGTAACGCTGCAGAAGGGGCAGTTCAAGCTGAAGTAATTAACAGATACTGACCAAAGACTGAGGAAAAGTCTTAAAAGATTTTATGTATTCATCCCTAGACATAATAGGGAGATGGAAAGAGAGTGAGGAATTGTTTGCAATTTGTAAAGTCTCCTCAAATAATTGGAATATTAGCTATAAAAGCAGTAAACATCCAGCAAAGGGAAGGGCTTTCCTGCCTGTTTCAATTCATACATAAATTTGCAGCAGAACTTGCACAGCACTGCAGTCAGTGCTTGTAACTCTTGAATGGGACGTTCAATCCCTGTCTCAGTTGAGCACATTCAACTTCTAGCACTTGCAGATTCTGTGTATCAAGATAACATCCTTGTCAATTCATACACAAATGTCTTCAGGGAGCACACACAGAGCAAACAAGTGATATCTCTCTCCTGGGGGAACCAGTGAGTCCCATTTGTGCATGTATTGACGGGCTTGCTTGGAACGTCACCAAGTCTATTTAATCCAAAGTAAAATGGAGTTTTGCCATAGACTGTCATGAACTTTTGCAGACTTCGTATTTAACATCCTTCCAGATCTGTGAATCTCACTGTTAGGGAAGGGAGAAAAAAAGAGAAGACCATACAAATTTCATGAAGTATGCATTGTATAAAGGATAAATGATTATAAGCATATGGTACCATTCCATGAACAGACTTGCATATGCATAAAACTTTCTTTAGAAGTAGCCTTTGGAAGCATGTAGAGCTTCCAATGTATCATTCAGACCACTAAATTAGACTTTCTCCTTTTCCTCCCCCTCCCTCCATGTTATGGTAAAATGATAAGAGATAGGACTAAATATACTCCTTCATTACTTTCTTCCTTATCCTTTCCCTCTCTTCTCCCAAGAGATTTCAGGGAGTCATTGGTAAACATTGGTACAGATTTTGGGTCCATGATGCATAAAATGTGAAGAGTTTGCCTTCAGCTGAAAGGGAAAAGGCTGGAAGATTATTAGAAAATATAGGAAGAGAAAAACGATATCAATGGTAGCACGCTAAGGTGCTAATCACACAGCTCAACACTAATTTTGTCTTACTAGGCAAACCAAGAGCAAATTATTGTTGTTAATATTATTATTACTGTTTTATTCTATTTTTATTTCAGTGGGTACCTATATGACATCTCCTGTATTTCATATACATCCCCTGTAGAGAATTAAGGAGGTTTGTGGTGGGGGAGGATCATTATTCTTTGTGCATGTCATTTGTCCTCTGCTCTGTTAGCTCCCCTCTGCAGGCTGGCAGCGAACTAAAACAAAATCCTGGAGCAGCTCAAAATTGTGTTTCTGTATCTAATCTGAGACAGTTTTGAAGTTGGCCCCAACAGGATTGGAGTTAGCAGCAAGCAGCAGCTGAAAATGTCATACTTTGGCTCTGCTGCTGGGCTAAGTCCCGCTATTGCCCTTTGTTGTTCTCACATATCATTTTATTTTTAGGTGGCATTGTTTATGAGGACATAGAGAAGAGAGGTGAGAGAGAGGGAGGGAAAGCAGGGCTGTTGGACTGTCAACATTAATATACAGAAGTACATTGGTCAGGTGTTGGATCCCTCGAGTCACTCTCGGAGATCTGGACATGTGGGTGGGTGAATGTTAAGATCCAGTGTGAGCAGTAAGTTAACATCAAGGTGTCAGCAATTTACAACAATGTTTTTCACTTATTAATTTCTCTGAGTAACATGTCCTCGTGCAGGTGATGGTTATTCGCGTGCTTTGTTGCCGGAAAATGTTGTCGTGATGAACTCACAGCAGGAGGGGAGGATGCTGCAAAGTAAAGGGAGGGCTTGCGACAGGTAAACATGCCAGACGGAATTTCAGATGGGCTCCATCACGTTACCTTCCAGGAACAAGTGTGTGGGACGCAGGAGTATTTTAAGCAACAAGCTCATTTGGACTAACAAAATGACAGGCGTTTGAAACAACTGGGTAGACAGTAATTTAGAAGGTGAAGTTCAGTAACAGTTTGACAGGTCGTGCTTCAGTGTCACCCATCAATCTGATCATTTAGTTACGAAATATTTTTTGCCGTTTGTCCAAAATATCTCTGCTTGGTAGAGCATTAGGTAAGATGGCTTGTGGGGTACTTTGAATAAGGAAATTGCAGAAAAGTGGGAATGAAGGACACAGCTTCAGGTAGTAGTGATTGTTTTACATGTGTGAATGTCTTGAAAGACTTGAGGACTGGAGTAATACAAAAGTACTGGATATAATCATTCTGTGCTGTCAGTAATAGCCAGAGCACCTCAGAGCACGCCCAAGAGTTTGGAGTGGTTGATAAGAGTTGGTTGACCAGGACAGGTTTGCCTTGTTCTCCCCCACACCACCCCATCTGCTTAGCATAATCAGAAGAGAATAATTTTGCCGCTTATTCACTTAAATTATTTAGATTTTGCTCTATTTGAGAGAGGAGTTTCAGCTTCAGAGTGTAGTTATTTCCAGTAGTGTTGTGGATATAAAGGGAAGCTGTGGCAGAGATTCCCTTATGGGAGGAGTCACCTGGATGCAGCACCCAGTCCCTTTTTCCTTGCCAGTCTTCAGACTTATTGGAAGCATGTACATGCCTAGGGTAAAAGGGCACAGAAATAATATAATAGGAAAGATTTGCAGGATTATCTTAACTACATTTCTGTCAATGAGACACTGTTTCTTATAAGACAATCTTAAACCCTTTCTTCATTAAAATTTTAAACCACTCAGCTCCAGAGGAAAATGCTTTGGTTCCTTTTCTCCTTAAAAAATAATGTGCATGTGTCTACTGAAATTGCACTATTATATTTAAAAATACCTTAACAGGCTGCTTTCTAATGAGCAGGCTTTTTCTGATAGTGTACTTTTTCTAGAGCAGTAGAACAGCTCATAAATAGTTAATTGGAGCCATGGCCGTGCTTGTGCACTTGAGTAACAGCCTTGGTGGGGAACTTCTCAGTCGTGCAGACAGGCCACTGCAGCCTTATCAGCAACAGCAGCAAGATGTCAAATTTTCAACAGGAATAGGAGACACCGACAAAATTTGCCATCTACTTCTAATTAAGTATAGAGCTGAAGTGCATTTGCTTAAGACAACAGTATCCAAAGTAATCAAATTTTTTTCTGTAAACTTCTTTTTTTCAAGGCATAATGCCCATTAAAATAAATTTGGACTAAGTTAAAATGTTGAAGCCCTTTCTTTATATATAAGGTTGTGTTTTTCTTTTACATCATCTGGATTTGAACTATCTAGTTTATCCCTGTGAACTCTTTCACAGAATTGGAATTTAAATATGTATATCATGTTTTGTTAATAATATGTCAGTGAATTGAATTACTCTTTATTTTTAATGAAAGCTCTTCAGGTTTAATGAGTAAAGAAATAATGTAAAATATAATAATCCAAGCCTTAATATTTTCTTGATCACAAGTCAAGCCTTCTATATAATTTATTAAAGTAGCATAATGTCCTTACATTTGAGGTCAAGATTTTGCAGGCTTAGCAGAGATTTTTATGCATAAGGGAAAGATGAAACTTTTAAAAATATTATTTCAGCAGTTTCATAATTTAGGATTGTGACCTCATGCTCTAAGAATAATTATGGCGCATCACGATCAGCAGTTTATCAATATTCATTCATGGGCTTAGACTCTCTTCATATCATAGTTTGTTGGGTGTTTTTTTTTCTTTTCATGCAACCATAGTAACTTTAAAATAGCTGCTAAATGCCTTAATGAGCATGGGCAGTTGCATTATTTGGGGGTGGTGCTTTAAACAGTATCTACAATATTTATGAAAGCCACTGTTACTCTGTTCTTTCCCTGAATTTTTGTGTAGTTGTTACACCTTCTGCTGCCAGGTGGGACCAGTGTTTCTGAGGAGTCATTACAGTGATGTTTAACAGCTCTGCTTTCCCTGTGGTCACCATGAATTTGGAATTTGTTGTGGCTGCATGTGCAGTTCCTGGAAAAATCAGGGGCAGTGGTGGGGGGGTTGCCATTGGTTTAAGCTGAAACTGTAATGGCAGAGAAGGCATAAGAACAGATAGGAAGTTCTGCGGCTATTTAAGAGCTAGCTTGTGGCTGAAAATTCAGTGGTGTTGCATTGGTCCATAATCAAGAATGTCAAATGATGAGAACCAGCTACACCGAAAAGCCAAATCAATGGAGTGAACACTTCACCAGTTTATTAAAATTTCTGTCTAGCATCTTTAATGAAGCATTAAATGAAGTTTTCCAACCTACCCAGCCAAGAACAGCAGGCAGCAAAACAGCACAAGCTCTTCTGACTGTCCTGTGAATACTGCAGAGAAGGGCTGCAGGCACTTGTGGTACTTCTGGTCAGAGAACACCACCTGGCCTGACCAAGGCACGACTGTTTGCAGGCATCAAGGACAAGCAGATGATTCCTCAGGAGCTCAAGCATGCAGAGATTCAACTCTACAAAAAAGAGTAGAGCTCATGCCTTGGAAAATGGTGTACTCATTTGCTTCCTGCAGGATAGAGAAACTTCTGCCTTTGCTGGAATAATGGTCTGCAGACAGGAGGTTTAGCTTGGTTAAGGAACAGTTAATGCAATTTTTCAGCCAAGGAAATCTCAGAAAAGCTGAGAATAAAGGCCTGTATATTTTCTTTGTCAAGCAAACCAAAGCCTGTAATACCATTAATCTCAAGGGTTTCTTCAGGCTTCGGCAAAATTCAGCTGTTTGGGCAATCCCTTGAGTTGGGAGCTCTGGCGTGTGCTTTCAGTTGGGGCAAAACATCACAGCTTTCCTCCTTGACACGGGCACGGGGCTTCATCCCTGTCCTGACCCACCTTGGTGTCTTGTAGGCAGGGCTGCTTCCTGACCTGTTTGGTGACTGTGATAGGGGAGACCACACCCTGTGTCACAGGGTTGGGGGAATTTCCAGCTTTTTGCATCAAATCCAAGGTTGCACAGCTGCTAACCTGCAGCCTGCCGCTCTCTGCCAGCCACTGCAGTTGGTTCCCGAAGGTCTGAGAGCAGGAGGGACTGACTCTCCACGTTATTCTGCCAAACAGCTTGGCCTGAGCGCTTGCGTGAGGCAAACTTGAGGTGCTGCTTCAGCCTGGCTCTACTGGGAGACGTTCATGGGCTTGACATTTGTAGGCAATTTGTGCTGCTCCTGCAGCAAGTTGCCTGAGCGCTGCGCTTGACAACACAGTCACCAGCGACGGTAACAAAAGGCAGAGCAGCATTTGCGAGATTAAAGCAGCGTTTCTGGAATGAAAGAAGTGTTGAACTTCAAACAAGTGCTTGGTATGCATTTACTTTTATTAACATTCCTCTGTATGACTGTGAAATTTGGATAACAGCCTCGCTTCTCCCAAGCATTAGCAAGTTCCTCTTGGACTGTCTTTGAGTCCTTGCTGGTGTAAAAAGCCTGGAAAAGGTTTTGTCAAGTTCTTACAAGCGTTTTTAAGCAGCTTAGAAACACTGTTTTTGTAGGTACAGGAGCACAGATACAGACTTTCAAGGGAAGGGATGGACAGTGTGTTGCCTGAAGCTGCTTTGTATGGGCTCATTAAAATCAGAACGGCTCTGAGGCAAGTCCAGGAAATATTGCAAGGATGTCTTCAAGGAAAGTCCATGTTTGGAGTCCAAAACCACAAAAAAGACAACAGCACTCTCCAGTGTGGTCAAGCTTTTGCAAATTCAATAACTAGACCTCTATAGACAAGTGCAAAACTAGAACACTTGGGGAAAACAAACAAGAATAGGTGAATCAGGTGAGTATCTGATAACAGGCTGCAGAAAGTTCCTGGTTTACAGTAGCAAGTCCAGCAGACCCCTAGACAGAGCCTAAGGAGATTTTTATGTAACCGAGCTGTCTGTGTGTTCCTACCTAATAAGTTTTGAATGTCAGCCAACTCCAACTAAATTTGACAGTGGGTAGCTATTAAAGCTATTCCATTTTAGTTGTTACCTCTTACCAGTTCCATTAAAAGAAGTGACTGGAAGGAGGAAAGGCACCCAATTAGAGCCCCCACTAGAGGAAAGGGGCTAGTTAGCATTTTTCTCCTATTAAATGTTACAAGCAGGAAGGAGAAAGACCTAGGAAACAAAGTTTCATTCATTATTCCTGCTCCTGAATAACAACTTAATTTTTAAAAATAGCAAAGCATCTTCATATACTTTGGAGCTCTACTTTTTATTTTGTGTATGTTATTTAGGAACACGAAAAGCAAATATAGAAGTAAGAACTGTAGGTCTCTTACTGCTTTGTGAGAGCAGTGGGCTCCCATGCCAGGAGCTGCATGGGATGGAGTGGTCTGAAGCCTGAAGGTGTGCAGATGGGGACTTCTTGGATGCTCCAGCTGTGTGAGAAAACTAAGTTACACTCTGGTTGCTGCAGCATTTGAAACCATGGCTGTTCAAAGCTTACTCTTTGTTGAGTCATCTTCTTTCTTCCCCAAGTGCTTACTCTGCATATTGCACACCTGTTTTTAACAGAAATAATTTTTGATGCCTACAGGAGGGGGGGAAAAAAAAAAACAAACCAGCAGCAGATTGTTTTGGAATAGGCAGAAATTCAAAGCCAGGTTAGATGGGACTTTGAGCAACATGGTCAAGTGGAAGGTGCCCTTGCCCACGGCAGGGGGTTGGCACTAGATGAGTCCCAAGGTCCCTTCCAACCCAGTCCATTCAGTGATTCGATGATACTGCTTAATGAAGCAAAGAATGTGTCACCAGGTTCTTTGGTTTTAATTGGCTCTGTGTGGGACCTGTTGTGTCAGTGAGTAATATTTGTGGTATAACAATGAATGTAAATATTGCGGTCCTTGCCTAAAGGAAATTGAAAGTCTGTGCCACAAACGTGCTGCACAAGAGAATTCGGGGGGCGGGGGTGATGGTTTAGCAAGTAATAATGTTTGCTCACTCTGCTATACACCTTGATTTCTGTATGACTTGTGTAAATTTACGCATAAGCAGTTAATTATGCACGCTCATAAACTGTCTGCCTCTACAGTAATGTGCTTTTGTGCATAAACAGTTAAACATCCTTTTCCTGAAATGGGAGGGATGGTGGTTTTTTTAAATTATTGTACCAGCTCTTATTCCCACTGAAGTTAAATGCAAGCTGCCTTCCAGAATCAAAGCCTGCTATATATTGCAAGAGAGTTCTGGCAGTATGTAGCAGAGGATTTAGGAGATGAACTGGGGCTGTGTTGGTTGTAGAACATAACTTTCCTGGTCTGTGTTTTGCTTGGTGCTCCCATTTTCCTGTAGTCTTTGCTATCTGGGTTTCAGCTACTCAGGCAGAGAGGGTGGTAGGTACAGTCCTGTGTATCATTAGCATGTGAGCAGTAGGGTGAGTTTCAGCTGAATAAAAATGAATTCTTTGACTTGCAATTGTGAACGTTTCTAGTTTGCCTTGACAATCCTGTCAAGACAAATTTGAACTTTGTCAGCAATTGTGATTGCTTGTGGGAGAATTACCAAAAGCCTTTGCTCTAGGTATCAGTCAGTGATTGCAGCCCTCATCTGCTATTTGACCAAAATTTTCCATGGCACTCAGCAGACTATTACTTGTCAGTCTTACATATAATGGAGGAGTATTTTAATTGATTTAAAAGTTAAAATTTATGGTTACTTAATACAGTATAGCTGTATTACATGTCAGCAGTTACACTTACTGTGAAAATAGAGAAAGGGGAGTTGAAAGGACTTGGGGTTTGGAATATTTTTAAAACACATGCCATTGATTTTACCTTCTACTTCAACAAGCTATCAGTAGAGTTTTTATTTAGTTAATAGGAGCAGAGGTTTCCTATTATGTAATTATTGTTGATTTTAAAAGGGATTCTGGAATGTTAACTGTGCATCTAGTTTCTAAAACTGTTTCTTCCAAGATTCAATAGTACTTCTGCTCGAAATTCTTTGCTTTTGTGCCGAACTTTGAATAACTGCATTTTGGATCTGATGCTGTTTTGTTTCATCACCTAAACCGTTCCTCTGTCATGGCTTCCAGGTGCCCAAAATAGGCAAAAATCATACTTAAACCCAAAGGTTACGTGAAACTGAAAGTTGTAATTCCCTCTGAAGGCTGTACAGCATGAGTGTGGTTGGTGCACCTGCACACATGCAGGTTATGTATATGCTGGAGTATGAGATGAGATGCTCTGGCAATACTGTCTTCCTTATTGCTCTTGTGGGTGCAAGTCTGCAGTGACTTCCTAACTGGTGATGATGAGTTCAAACCATCTTTTTCTATGTGTCCATTTCAAAACAAGCCCTTTTGCAAGAAAGTGAAGGGAAGAAGGCACTACGAAGATGAGTAACTTGCATTTCTCTTCTCTCTACCCTGCCCATTGTTCAACTTACCTGACTTTCTAAATTAGGAAGAAGGATGGAAAGAATAGCTGCATTCCCTTCTACAGGAGTAGGATGGGAAATTGGGCTGTTGAATACTCATTTGTGTACCTCTCTTTTGGCTCACACTGCCTGACCCTCCACGTAAATGACATGCAAGGGAAAACAGGAACTTGAAGTGTGCAAATAAATGTGGCAGTCGACAATATCACCACCAACAGGAGTCAACTTACCTTGGGGTAAATATAAGAGTAAGGATCTCTGCAAATTGTCACTGTATAGTGGAGGTGGGACAAGTGGGAAGTGGTGTCCTTGTCTGAACTGGAGCTGCTGCTTGCTGTGTCCCCTGCTAATCATCACAATTTTTAAAAGCATATATGAAGCCTGAGAAGGCTGTTTCACCTCTGATAAAATTCACAGGTTGGACTGTGATCGTGATTATTGGAGGAGATCCAATTGCAAACTGTTGGTAAGCATCCTGAGAGCCAGAGAGACTGGGAAGGAAAGGGATTCTTTAAGCAAGACAGGATCAGTAAAGATAGATGTGGCAATTCTACCCTCTAGTTTTAGGAAGATGTTTGGTTTGGGCTGTGAGACCAGGAGGGTGGAAAAGGCAAATATATGAACTACTTCCACGTCTATGTATGTAGAGCTGCAAGAGGCATCTTATTTCATGTTATCAAGTAATAGTGATGTGCATTAAAACACCATGAATAGGTTGAATTTCCTAAAAATGGAAAAATGTTAGTGAAAAGGAAGCTGTCATTATTTCAAATAGTGGTTTTAGAAGTGGCAGAAGGTGTTTCAAAATAATGTGACTATTAGTCTTTTAAAATACCTGTTAATCAGAGATGGTGGTAAAGTTGGAGTTTGACTCTTAGTGTATCATCTGAAGCAATGCCAAGCTGGAAACTTGCAGTAAAACGTAAATATCTGTGCCTAACCTTATTAAGCATTATTACTTTTTGATTAGTGAGATCATCTTAGGTGGATTATTTATTTTTTCAATCTTCCTTTTACAAATGTGCACAGACCTCCCTGCATCGTGCAAAGTACTGAAGTCTGTGCATGTCAGAAATTTGTCTGATAGACTCACGGGCTTGAATCTTAGCACTCAGTTCTATGTTGGTACTTCACACTAAATGATACCACGAGCTGTCTGTTGCTTTTCATCTCCCCTGTGTCCTGTTTATGAAGTTTAGAATGGTGTGCAGACCTTCCTACTTCTCTTTTCTGTTCCTGTGTGGTATTTTTAATATAGCAGACACTGGTACTGTAATTCCAATACACTTTCAACATCCACACTAATTTTGTCTTGGTGGATGGGGGGGCATAAGGGAGTTAAAAGACCAAAACCCCCCCACTCCATTCGCCCCTTAGATTCTTTCCGATCAAGCAATAATTATACATGTTGCCTTCCTAAGCCTGTGGGATTGCTCTTATGACTAAAGGTCTGCCATACTGGGGCTATTATGTGACAAGTTGGAAAATAGCCTTTGTTCCCATGGTAACCTTTTTTTTGTGCTTTGGTGCATTTTTTCCCTATGGTTTCATGGTTGCTCTGGAGGTTTTTCTATTGTGGTATTTTAATCCCCAGTAGACTGTGGATGGCAGTTCAGTTTACTTTTTGCTATTATGAAATAATTTAATTTTGGAAAAAATTTATTTGATTATGGAACTCTTGTAAACTTTTTATATTGTGGTTAGGGTATTAATGGTGTGGTAGCTTTCTCTGTAAGCATATATGCACTCAGAAGTTAAAGCAAACAGTTGGTAATAGGAAAGTACATCCAACTGGACCAAGCTCCTTCTGTTATAAACTAATATTTTTCATATAGTTATTCTTTTAGGGCCAAACCATTGCCAGATGTATCAGGTAGATTTTTCTCTGCAACAGAATGACATTTCTTAAGGTCATTAACAGTCAACGCTTGGGTCATCAATGTCATTTCAGGTTGCTGTAAATGAGGGTTTCATGAAGTAAGCTTTCAAACAAAGACAGGTATTTTTAGGAGTTTCTTGTTTAGACTCTGAGGGAAGAACTTCAACAAAAGTTGTGAGCTTTCTTTTGAAAAGAGGAGGCTTTTTAAAGAGATGCTTTTATTACTGGTAACATCTCCCTGCATTTGCCTTCTATGTATATTTTCCTCCTTCCTTGCTTGTTCAGTTTTCTTTGCCTCGGAAGCCTTCAGTAGCAGAGCAATGTAGTCATGCAGTCTTGTCTTGCCTGAAATTCCTCATGGTGATGATTTCCCCCTGGTGCCGCCATCAGCAGGTGAGCCTCACGTGAATCATGGCATTTTATGCAGCTTTAAAATGTTTCTGACTGAGAAGGCAGCAGAGCCTCACCAGGTAAACACTACTATGCCCTGACAGGAGAGTTACCAGGGTGCAGAATGGCTCATATAGTTTTCAGCAGTGGAAAATGAGATGGTGCCATGAAAAAATTGGGTTTTCGAAGCTGTGTGTCTCCTCCTAGTTATGGCAGGTGAGCAGATGCAGGAAAAGAAAGAGTTAAACATACTCCCTGCCCCCCTCAAATATACTTTCAATAATTAACCAGATAATTTTCCAGATAAACTGTTCCTGCCTTATCTTGCTATACATAGCAATTTATAATCGGCAGCACAAACACCAGAATTGCATGCATTTAAACTGCACTAATTCTATAAGTGGGCCAAATATGAAAAGTTAGAGCAAATGCACAGGCAGGCTTACTGGAGTTCTCTGCCTTCCAAAGCCGAAGGCTTATTCTTGATAGGAAACTCCCCATCTGGGTTAACCATTCCATTTCAATAGATAACTATATCTATGTACTAAAAAACCTGCCGAGCAAGGAAATTTTATTTCCCTGGGGCAGTTGTGTCTTGGTAGGTTGTGACAGTAGTTAGAGGAGAAAAATGCATTGCAGAAGAAAAGTAGGAGGATGTTATACTTCTCTGATCACTAAATCACTGGGTAAAAATTACTTTTATTTCCCTAGAAAGTAAGTGCTCCTCAGTTTCAGTCCATCAGAACACACTTTCTTTGATGCTTAAGTTTATATTTTTCTGTATATTTATATTTTTTGGGGGTATATATTTTTTGGGGGTAAAATTTGGCTTGCTGGCTATAGTTGCTACCAAAATATTTCAGTAGAGAAGGTCAAGGAAAAGTCAAGGTTTACAGCTGGATGGAGGAAAATGCTGAGTCCTGTCAGCATCCACTAAGGTAAATGGGAACTGAAGGAGCATAGCACACTTGCTTCATTTTGTAAAATCAACATATGCCTTAAGGTTAAGCTAAATACAGGAACCTGTTCACTTTGTCTGCGGCACAGAATGCATCAGATTCTATTTGCCGAATAAACATTGGAACTTAAATGCTTTTTTTAAATCCTAGGTGCATCTTTTTAGATTTGGTGGGGCTAGGAAAAAAGGTTGGAGCCTTTTCTATTAGTGCATGTCAGAGTTTGCTTGTTATCATAATTAAGATCCAGGTATGAAAGTGTGATGTGTGACCCTTAGGCATTGCTAAATAAAGTAACTTAAAGTGAAAGCTGGAGTTGGTGAGGAAAAACACCATCCCAGTTCTCAGTTTGCTTTTTCTTAACTAAATGCACTTTCCTTCTGATTCCTGCATGTTCCATCATACTAAGCATTTCTTAAGATTAAAAAAGGTCATAGTGTTTGAAGTTCAAACAATTGAAGGGTTTCTGTCTTGGAATACAAAAGCTCTGTGCTTTAAAAAAAAATAAATAACTGATTGAGGCTGACCACTAATTTAAATGTAACATCACAGCTACTGAATTCTCTTTGTTGGGGTTTGTTGTTTGGTTGTATTGGTTTTTTAAATTTCTTTAGAATATACCCTCAAAGAGGGTAAGTGTTGCTCTGCCTGCTCTGGGAGTGTTGCTGCTGAGGCTCAGGGGTGGTTGGGTTCCAGCAGCTCTTCCTTAGCTCAGCATTCCCAAGGCCCCACATGACTGCCTTCTCCCCCAAAATTCCAATTGTTTCATCTCTGCACCTTTTCACTTCTCTCTTTCTCTGCTTTCTTGGTCTGCTGACAAGAAGATTGGTTTATATACTCTGACATTTAGGAAATACCATTTTCCAGTCTGCTAATCTGCTTTATTCAAGTAGTTACAGGAGAGAGCCAGGGTTCCTTCCCACAGTTTTTAAAAATTCGGGTTATACAAGCAGAAACAGATGCTGGTCAAACATTAGTATTGACAATTAAAATGGGAAGCATGGAGCAAAATCTGGGAAATGATACATGGCACTGGGGCGGGTCATGACTACCATCATTGTGGAGTGGTCAGATAATCTGCTGGACAGCTTTTGACCAGGTATTACACTTTCTAAAGGAGTAGTAGAGTTATCTTGGGCACTGAAATTGTTGTTACTATGTGAACATGCATAGAAATAATGGAGGCAATGTGAAGATGAGATGGTTATGCTGTGTGCTATGATGGCTGAGTGGACAATGAATTAAAGAAAGGAAGGTACTGGGAGAGCTGCTAAGAGAAGTGAAATACCATTGAAACACCCGGCTCTTGTTTTGGGCCGCAGGAAGGTTAGTTTCAGTATTTCTGTGTGCAAAGTTGACTGTCTTCTACTAGTTCCCAGGAGAAGATGACTCTAGCTGGAGGTTATGCCCCTTCAGAAATGAGGTGAGAGGGTAGAAGTAAGCTGCTGGCAGCCTTTGCATCTTGAATATCCTGCTTATTCTTCCTCTTACAGTTACTTTTTTTTCTTCTTGTGGTAAAAATATGGTTCTATAATCTCATATTCTTTTTACCTTTGTTTTTGCATACCTTTATTTATTGAGGCGTACCCAGGTTCCTTCTGTTTGTTTTACTGCCAGAAAATTTCAGTATGAAAAAGAAAAGTCAATGAGGTGGAATTAAAAAGGACTCATCTAGATCTCATAATAATAAAAGCGCTTGGAACAAATTACTTTGGAATTCATATTGTGGCTTATGCTTCTTTGGAGTGCTTCATTTTATCATCAGAGAGGCATCATTTGTTTAAACTGTGCTCCTGTATGACATCTGGTTTGAAAAGCATAATAACCTATATAATCAGCTTTTTAAATGCTGGATTATCTGTGGGTTTATTGACTCTTCTTTACAAAATCTGTTATTTCTAATTAATTCTCCATATAGCTATTACTAAAGCCAACTCTGAGAGACAAAAATGAGCTTGATGGCAATGGCTAGTCAAGGTCAGCATTTAACTGCCAGCATTTGCACTGTTGGGGATAATAAATCAGGCTTATTCTTAATCACATACCCTACAACGTGACAAATGTTACTGGAGCCATCGAAGCAACCGTTTTACAAATCATTTAGGAGATACATTTGGCATTGTTAAACTCTCCATGCTGCCCTTGGCTGTAACAGCGTTGTGATAAAATATGTATGCTCTGTTAGGTCGCCTCTCTTTGAATCCTGTGGAGTTTTATGTGGGGGTGTGTGTTTGCCTTTTCTTGTCTTTGTGTTGGAGATAATGAGAGGGGCATGAAAGTGGTAACACCTAATCAACCCATGGGAGCCAATGGCTTCTGGAAATGGGAATGAGTAGCCAGCTCTATGGCACTATTTCCTATTTCTTGTGTTTTCAGTTAGGAGTTTATATTGAGACTAGCTTGCCACCCACAAGGCATGTTCTGGCTCAACAACAGTCCATTGTGTAAGAGTTTTTCAAAAAACCCTGTTAAATATCAGAGCAATAGGTTTTAGGCTCTGATTTGGTTTTGTCTAAATACGATGTTTTCACTTGATCTGAGTTTTAAGACTCAGACCTGCTGTGGCCCACATATGCCATTAGGTTTAGCATGTCGTTCAAATAGATATTTGGCTAGGCTAATTACCCTCCAGGGAGTAAAATTGTAAAGTTTCTAACCTTTTTTTATGATATTCACTTATTACATAGACCAATTCTTGGATACTCCAAAAGAGAGGATGGCTTGTTACTCAAGTAACTTGGATTATTGTAACTAAACTTTTCATCTGGAGCAAAAAATCAAACTGACTTTCAAAAAAAAGAGCTAAAATTTAATTAATGTAGATACCTCTGTTATAATCAAGTGAATTTAACACTGATATTTTGCTTAAGTGTTACCTGCCTGTAACTTTTCCCACATGCCAGTTTACATTAGGATTACTTGGTAGAAATTTATGGCATGTTGCTGTGGAAAATTAATGCAAAGGGTAATATTTAACTTGGAGCATGCAGGAAAAGCACTTTCAGTGTGGGGGGTTTAGTGTAGTTTTTCTGCCTGTGCGTATTATAGAATAAAGAGCTATAGTGATTAATAAAAAGAATTGGTTTAATAAAAGTGATGAACAAATGAAGTGTTTTTCTGTGTCATCAACACTGGATGTCTGGCCTTGAAATCAAGGCCAAGGGGTAGGTTCCTCATCAGTCAGATCTTGTTCACAATGGTTACTAAGAAAAGGATGACAGCCTAAAAGAAGAGAGGTTTAGGAGGAAAAGGTGTAACCATCTGTGTGTGCCTTGTTGGGAAAGAAAAGCTTCCATGGAGAGAATGAGTTATCCTGAGGTTTAGCTTGTGATCTGAGCATATTTTTGGGCTCAGACTTTTATTATTTGCACCACTTTACCTTTGTGTGAGGTATTACAACAGCATTTTGAATTGGAAAGTACTCTGGTATAGCATGGGTGAAAGAGAACATAAGAGATTTTAAAAACAAGCCAGACATTGTTCATTTAAGACAATCATAGCCAGAGCTGGCACAAGTTGGAGGAGATTGAAGTACCAACAGTGAATATCAATGTTTCTTTGCAGTAAAGTATTTTAAACCAACTCCATGTTTGATGCTCCTATTAAGAATGAAAATGCCTCATTTGTGTTTTAACATATTCCACTTTTAAACTGAATAAAAGAAGGAGTTAATTCAATTTAATTCCAGAATGTTAAGCTTCCACCTGTGATGCTGTGGCTGAGTAGCTGAATACATACTTTGTATTCAGGCTGTACCTTTCAGTTGTATTCAAGTCTTCAGTGGAGAGGAGCACTGCATAAAATATCCTATAGATTGCATTTTAGGTAGGCATTTAATAATAGTCGTGGATCAACTGGTGTCTTAATGTGTCTTTGCTGGCTTTTTTTTACCTATTAATTCTGTGAAAGTGCAGTTTTGTAGGGTAGCTTGTATCTAAAAAAAGGCTCTCCCACCTTCTGCAAATCCTACATGACAATTTATTTTCAACTAAAAATAATACATAATTACATATATATATGCAGTATGTATATATAGAGAAGCATGTGCGTGCGTATATATATAAAAATAAAAAAATCATGCACACTGCTGTGATACCCTGGAAACCTCCATTTCTCTACAGGAAAAGCTCTCTAATGAAATTACCTCTTTTTTAGATATTAAAAAAGAGTACACTGACCTTTTTCAGGGTAGAAACACTAGTATTATGAAGAAATGGGAACAAGCAGCATCAAAATTACAAATCCCCTGAGCCTTCCGTCAGAATTGAAGAGTTTCTCTTCTCAGGCAAAAATACTGATGTTTGCAGTGAAAGAGAATTGTCAAGGTTAGTTTTCCAGGTTATTGACATTTTCTCTAGAAAGCAGACACCTTTTGAAGAATTTTGTTTAATGGGAGGCCTAATTTTTTTCATGCAGTATGGAACGTGCTGGAGGGAGAAAGTCCTATTCTTTGCCTTAACACATCAGAGCTGAATACCAGCACTGCCTTGGCAAATCTTGGAAAAGTTACTTTTCCTGAGGGTAAATTAATGCAGCGTGTGCAGGTATGACTGTGACTGGAGCACGCAGAACTTATTTTAACATAGATTTGGTGAGGCTTTCTCTCTTAACAGATGAGCTAATGCCATCACCTAGCAATTATCAAGTAGTGTGATGTTATGTAATGAAAGTATAAATAGCACAAGGACTAAAACCAGTAAATCTAACAGACTAGCGAGCAGACAAGAGCAGGAATACTATTTGGAACAGTTTGCTAACATCTGAACACTGTCATTTAAGCAGATGTTTAGATTTGATGTTGCAGTAAAGCTGTAGGCCAGGAGAGCAGCGGTCCTTCATTTTGACTGACATTCGAGCTGTGCCCCCTGGATAAATCACTTGGCATCTGCATACCTCTTTAGAGGAAGTTAGAAATCTGGAAAAAGTCAGAGGGTTCATATTTAAAATTTCTTAAGCAAGCTCATTATCTTATGTTTGAGTTAAGACTGCTTGTGGACTTCGTTTCCCGGTGGCTGATGGACAAATAGCCTGTGACCTGCAGTTTGAACCACCTTATAATTTCCCCACTGGTGTGAAGTCTTTCGGGGTTGTTTTTGGAGTTGTTTGGCAGGATTCGGAGAGATACCATGTAAGAAATGCAAGAGGTCACATTTACCTGGAGAAGAGAGGCTGTGGAGACATGGGAGGGATCCAAAGCTTTCATCTCCTTCAGGATCTGGCGCGTTTCTCCAAGCATGCCCATTGCAATGCCCATTGCATTAGGGTGACATTTCCACTTCCTGGGGGAGGAATAGAGGGAAGAAGATCACAGAATGAGGCAATGAGACTTGTTTTTGAAAAGCACTGCCTTTGAGAGTTGCCAGTAGAAAATGTTTCCTAAAGGTGCCCCATAGTTTAAGACAGAGGTAGTCGAAGCGGGGCTTGCAAGGTGCATCGGTCTGCAAAACTTCAGGATGGTCTAAACCTCCAGTGCTGCTTTTCTGGCACCTGCAGGCATATGGGAGGATGTTCTGCACTTGCAGAATATACAGAGGCTTCAAAACTACATCGGAAGTAAGCTGCTAAATTACAGGAATATTAGAAGTAAGCTCATGGACTACTGCAGTAGTAAGCAGGAGCACAGACAGGGGAGTACGTACCATTTTGCTGCATTACTTCATAAAATGGCCTTAGAGGTCTCCTTACAGGTATTCCTTAGCTGTGAAGGCTTCAAACAAATAAAGAAACAGAAAGGAAATTTATAGCTGCCAGGTTGCTGCCAGAGTGGTTTGTTAGTTTGTTTGTTTTTTATTTTCAGTTTTAATCATCTGCTACCAATAAATTCCACTGCCCTTGTGGTAACTTCTCACATTAACATTGCTATATTATGGGTGTTTTAAAACATACAATAAAAATATTGCACTTACTAATTAAAGCAATTCATGTATTCAGCCAGGCACTGCCAGAAAGAGTTGTGGTTTCCTAATTGTTAGGTGCCTTGAGCAATATACCTGTTATAAATTCTTAATTGAACTTTGTATTATGGCTGGTGTGATTTGAAATATTCATAGCTGTTTTGTTTTGTTTGATTGTTTTCACTCCAGCTCTTCATTGAGAAGTGTCTCAACTGGATCTTCAAGACCTTCCAAAGTGTGTTTGGTGTGTGGAGATGAGGCATCTGGATGTCATTATGGGGTGGTTACATGTGGCAGCTGTAAAGTTTTCTTCAAGAGAGCAGTAGAAGGTAAGAAAACACAAACCGAAAAATATCGTCACAAAAGATAAAAATCTATTCTTTGTTTTTTTAAAGAAATATTTATACACACGCATAAATATTCCTACGTGTTTTCTGCTGTTGGTAAAATTCTTTGTTGTTAATATGAAAAAAAAAAATGTTGAGTGACCTTTACAGACTTTGTAAGCAACTTCTTCGAGTGGCAAAAAGGTTTTTAATATCTGCTAATATGAGTTCATGGCATGCAAAGGGCATAAATACCATACAGGTTTTTGGAAGTCTTTGCTGATGAGGAAATGTTCTTACAACCACAGATGAAGTAGGAGATAGCTACTTACTGATTTATCTTCCTGAAAAAAAACCTAGAAGGAAAAATAATAGGCTCTTAATATGGTGTCCAGCTTGTGCACTGAGAAAAGTGAGGCAGTGTGAGGTGTGATTAATTTCTTCTGTGATCATTAAATCTACTTCTGATGGCAATAAGGATTTAGCTCTCTGTTAAATAGACCTGGAGGGCTTGTGCGTCATCGAAGTCAAGACTTCGTGTAATATCTATCAGTCTGTTTATCTATCTATCATCCAAAGTGTCAATCTAATTGAAATTAACTTCCCAGAGTTATAAGGACATGGAAGAGGTTTCCCCCTGCTGAAAACATTTTCCCTTATGGTTGTGCGGTAGCTGACCTTGATGTCCTCATTCCCCAACTTCTTCTTGAGAATTCAGTTGCTTGATGTGGCACGTGAACTGGAAAACCTTCCTTTTTTTTTGGCTGAGTGATTTCCTCCATGCGCTTCCACACCACACCATGGATGGCTCTTCCGACATCCATATCTGAGCTGACCCCTGAGTCATGAGGAGATATTTTTTGGTTGGGTGGTGATGGTGATGAGGCTTTCCATATACCTGCTCATACTTATGTGTGAAGTGACAGCACCTTTTGTTGTCTCCCTTCCTCCTTTCCTGCCTCCCAGGAAAGCTTCCTCTCCAGTCTTGATTCACTGTAATTTCAAGGTACTATTTGTCTACATTTACGTCTCTGTCTTTTGCTGACCATTCCAACATAATATGATGGATGTTCCCATCCAGCTTTATAGGAATTTATGAAAAATTACTAAGGAGTCCCTTTAGGAGTTAACAGAGTAGCAAGACTGTGTTTCCAAGCCTCAGAAGCCATTAGGAAAGGATTACTCTCTCATCAGGCATAGAAATACATTTTTCAAATGTAATTAAAACCGATCAGTAATTACTGAAAGTTTGCAAGTTAAGCAAAAAACCCAACGAAAAACATCCCTAAAAATTTAATGTATTTTAAATTAGCTTAAAATACGTTTTTTAGAGTCATTATAGTAACATACATGAACATACATGTACCTACCAGTGGTATATGAACATTGTAGACTTCTTGGTATGCACATGACTGAACTCTTGATGTTACCAGTAGCATTGTTGTTAGGCAAACACTGAGATTTTGTCTTGGCTTGCACTTTCCTATATATTGTAGAGTATTAGCCCCAAAAGGACATAGCAAAACCTAATACACATACAGGCTTCAAATATCCTGGCACTATCCTTATAAATAAAAGTTTGTGTAGATAGTTTTGCAATAAGAGGTTTCTCGTAGAGTCACCATAAATTTTTCAGTCGGCAACAGGACCAATAAAACACCCTCTTCTGAGGTTTCCTATTTGAAATTATTGAAACAATTAAATATTTGTAGCATGTGGACACACACATTCATATCATGCTCCACTAAGTATTCCTCAGTGGACAATGTCCCTGCTCTTTTCAAAGACCTTTAAAGGTCCACTCCAACTCAGCCTTTCTATCAGTCAATGAAGTGGGGAGACAGATTGGGTCAAAAAGCACGGAAGCAGAAAAGACGGATTTGGAGAAAGGGAACTCTGCACACCACCTGGCTCTTTGGGTCTTGGCCGGAATTGCTAATGTTGTCAGCACACCTTGAACAGCCTTTGAGTGCCAATTCCTTTGTGCTCCTCTGAGATACTACAAAACCAGAGGGATTATAACAGAAAATAACAACTGTATTGGGATTTAAAACCAAGAAACGAAGACAAGCAAAGAGACTAAAGTTTGCATTTCAAATTATAAATCTGGTAATTGTATTCCCATAATCGTATCTTGGAACTTGCAGGAATTGTCTAATGGATTTATGAGAAGGAGAGCTGTAGACTAAAAACAGTATTAAAATGGGTTTATTGGTGAAATTTCAAGAGTCATTTCAGATGGCATTAAATCCAAACCTGTGAATTATCCAAGTACTAGTTTTAGTATCAGGTAGGCATGGACGTTTAGCTGACTGACTTGATGAACAGGAGGCTGGCATGAAGAAACGCGATTTTGTCATTAACATAAATTTGATCTACCTTGCAAACACTAAAAATCCTTAGACTGTAAAATTGTTGGTAAATGGTGTCACAGCAAAAGTTAAGGCATATACATTTAGAATACATTTTTACATAGGCTAATTTTATTGTATGGGGTTTTTTCCTCAATTACAGATATGGCCAATCATAAAGTCATTTGAACTTGAATTTATGATCAAAATAGCCATATGCTGAAAATATGCTGTACTGTGGGGGAACCTAAAGCACCTGGCCATGCTTGTCTTCTCTTTTTCCACTGAAGCAGCTTTCTCTAAGAAGAGTAACAGGCTTGAAGTCAGAAATCACAGCTGTTCTTGCCTATGCTTTGCATTTTCAGTCTTCATTTGTTCAAGTTCCAGACAAGTATGAGGTAATCTCTCTTAAATCAAAATTTATGTTGTTTTTTAAGTTGCTAATCTTTTATTCTTCCTTTGGCTTGGAACGAAGGAAAAAGGAAGGCATTTTTTCATCTCTGTGTGCTGCTAAAGACTACAGCAAAAATGACCATTTTCTTCCAGTTATTTTGCATATTTGCTTGGAGATGTTTGGCTGCTTAAAATGGGAGCATTAAAAAATGATATTGTATCAGTTATAGGGAAGCTTGTTCTTTTTTAAAAACACAAAGATGGGATAATTGAGTAAACATCAGATTCTGATGTTGATCTCTGTTCCAGAAGATTCACCTTAAAGCTAGTTCTTCAATTTTAAGTCAAAAAAATAGATTTCTCTTCACCTCTGAAGCAGAAACACAGGCACAACAACAGAAGTTTCTAGGGTTGCGGAGTTTTTTTCTCACCTGAACTTTTCCAGTTTAGAGTGGAGGAATAACTTGGCTGAAGGAAAATTTTGAGTCTGATCTGATGCTTCCTGGATGTAGCAAACCTGCTGTGCCCCCCTCACTTAGGGGGCTAAGTGAGCAGTGTAGGAATGAAGAAATCCTACCTGTTTTTTCAGAAACAGGTAATCTTCCTATGCTTTTCCTATGCACTGTAAGTGAAAGAACTTCCCAAGGTTTTATAAGCCCCGGTAGGAGATAAACTAAAGCCTCTGTGTGTGCCTCCCTTGTTTTTTGGTTTTTTTTCATTTCAGTTGAAGTGGAAAAGTTATCAAGGTATGAGAAATGCTAACATACATAAGTCCTGAATAATTTGCTTAATTAGCATAACTTTTTATAGAATGCTACTGTGAACAGGGGAGTTTACCTTACTGATCATTTAAAAAAGCAGTATTTTTTATGCTGTATGAAACTGAAATTGAGACATAAAGCTGCTTTGCACACCATTTTGCAGTGTGTGCACCCATGAATTTTGTAGGTCTGTATTACTATAATTAATTATACATACAGTTCTTCACTCTCCACTCTTCTGTTCATTCACTGTAATGGAGTCAGTGTTTTTCCATAACAGGCTGCAATTTTCCTTTTATCCACTTTCCTAAGGTCCGTGGCCTCTCTAAATTTGACATCACTCAGTATAGATGTCCATATGTTTTCATAGAAATTTTTATGTGGGATTTGAAGTTGACTCTGTTCCTGACCTGTTGCAAGAATCTGTTTTACAACCTATCAAACAGAAATATTAGGTGAAGAGCAAGCAGATGGGTGAGCTGCTGAGGGCAAGTGAGCTGGTCAAATTCATGTAGCAGCTGCTACTCTTACTTGATATGCTATGGTTAATAGGTGTAAAATAAAATTTAAATAATTAAGTCATTATAGGTTTGAAGCTGCCACCAGCCTTCCATGCTTTCATAGATACGTGAAAAGGACTTTTCCTGGGTTTAGCTCTGGCAGGCAGTATTGCTCTGTGAAATGAAGTCTTCATTCCTTCTCCAGGCTGGTTTTAGTTACTAAGGGCTCGGAGTTGAGGAGACTGGTAGGAGGAAGGTGCTAAAAAAATTTGCAATGGGACCCCAAAAAGGAGGAAAAAAAAAAAAAAAACCAAAAACCAAGCAGCAAGAGTGGAGATATAAGAAAAAAAGGAAAGAATAAAGGATAGAAGATATATTGCAGCTGAACATTTTAAAGCTGGGGAGAGGTAAAATGTGAGGAAAATCTTTCCTTGTGGCTCTTTGGAATACGTGGCCTGCATGGAAAACACTGCCCAACGTTCACTAAAAATGCTGGATGCATTCAGGTGAATGTGAAGTGGAACACGAGGGAACCAAGCACAGTGTGGTAGCGTTTCAGATAGGAGGGGGAAGATTTGGGAACCACCAAGGTGATGGAGTGCCTTGCTTTGAAAACAAGCACAGAATGAGTGGGTTTAGCAGCTGCGGTGCCACAAAGAACATAAGTTGGTTAATAGCTGTGAAAACGATATGAAAAAATATTTTATATCAAGGAAGCTGAAAATCTGCATTCATTCCTTTCCAAAAGCATTAAGAATTTCTTCCCTCCCCCAAGACTTCCAACATTTGCAGTTTTTTGAGGGTAACTTATTTACTGTGTGAGTTGGTGTTGCTGTAGAGAGGGATAGATGAGTATGAGGATGAGAATTTAAATATGGGCAGCTGTCTAGTCTTGAAAAACACAGGCACAGGGCTCCATGCAACTATTCTTTTCCTGCACTCTGTCATTTGTCTTTTGTTCTTTGTTTTATGAATATTAATTTCTAGACTGCTTCATCTATAAAATAATATATTCAGTAGGTGATAGCCAGCCTGCGTAAGCACAAATACCCAGTAAATGGAACATGGATGCAGTGGTAAGATTTGTTTATCTTGGGCAGAAGCCTTCCATTGCCACAAATTCAAGCACCATACAGGCTTTTACATGCTTACCTTCTACAGCGTGTTAAGAGAGGGGAAATTTTGGCATTCATATGATGTGCCAGGGAACTCAGTTGCAGTAAGTTGTTGTTTTCTTTTTTAACACATCACAGGATAACATCCCAGCAGGTCAGAATCTTCCTAGAGGTGGGATGGCCCTGTGAGTGCATGCTGATTTAAGGTAGCCACAAATATTAGGCTAACAAATGCTCCGATGCTGCAGCCCTTAGTTTAGTGTTTTCTTGAGTACGTCAACTGCCTTTTCTTTAAAAAGGAATGGATCTCTTTTCCTGTAGGAGAGGTAGACAGGGTGCTTCCTGGGAAATTCATCTTCTATGTACTAGTTCCAAGTTGGCTGAGCCACTTGTGTGGTGTAGTTGCACAAAATGGATGTGTAAAATTCAGATGCACCAAGTATTTCAAGCCATCAGGGAAGTATTCACACTGTCATGGTGCAAGTGATGGTGGGAATGCTTATGTGGAGTGTTGAGTATACTTCTGGTCACCAGCATGTTAAAGACAGCTTGATTCAGAGTCAAGTAAACACATGAGGAGAGCTTTTGAAACGATCTGGGGAATAAAAATTTATCTTATGTCAGGTGACTGAGTGCTTTTAGCTTTTTTTAGCCTACCCAAAAAGAGTCTGAGTTGGGACATGATTGCTGTCTATAAATATTTCACAGTTGAGGAATAGACAACCGAGAGGGAGGAGAATTTATTTTGAACTAGGAACTGTACTGAAATAAGAGCAAATGGGTAAAAATCCCATTAGTTTGCTATTTTGAGAATGCTGTAAACCACCAAAAAGAGGGACTTCTATAGGGGTACTTTCCTGAAAAGAGTAAGAAGGATTTAAGTGCCTACTTTGAAATTGCTCATAAGAGAAGTAGCTGATGTTATATATAATTTGGTTCTCTGTGATAGTAAAGGATAATCCAAAGAGGTCTCTTTTGGTTAATGCTGCATCCTGGTGAGGTTCAACTGACTCCAAAAATGGAGGAAGTGTGAGTAATAGAGAGGGTGGACTAACTAATACATTTTTAGAATATTCCATTTGTAATGATGGTGAATGACTAGATCTTCACCGGAATACAGAACTTCGGGTTTTAAAAATTGATATAAAGTGTTAAGATCTTGCATGAGGCAGAATTGCTTTGTATTTGTACTAGCAGATGAATGTCTGTCTCCTGCAATGACTTTTCTCATTTTAGTTCAGAAAAAA
Organism: Gymnorhina tibicen; assembly: GCA_013399875.1. Classification (NCBI taxonomy): domain Eukaryota; kingdom Metazoa; phylum Chordata; class Aves; order Passeriformes; family Artamidae; genus Gymnorhina; species Gymnorhina tibicen. The sequence continues at coordinate 1,781,478 of VXAZ01018984.1, forward strand.
GCTCAGGAGAGTGAAGTCCTTTGGAAATACCTCCGTCCTATCCAGCTAAGCCTCTGCAGGTACCCCACAGGCTCCATCAGGTCTTTGCTGATGGGTTTCTGTTTTGTTTTGTAATGCCTGATACAATACAACTAAATGGATAACTAAAGCATGAACGGACATTTAAATTGGAATTTTCAATTGGACAGAAATATATGGACACGATCTATATCGAATAGCATAAAGCATATCAAATATCATAAAATACATTCTTAATCAGATGCTTTAGCTCCTTACAGCTATGGTAGTGCTTCTTAAGAGATATTGCTTTATAAAATGCTGTTATCTGCCTGCCTTGGCAGCCTCCAGAAGCAGTGTTGTAATTTTCACTTTTAGGAGCAAATAGCACTTCCGTTCTACAACCCTCAAGTTCCTGAAAAGTTTTCAAGACTGAAAAGGCTCTTCAAGTCTCAGGATAAGGAGTTAAGAGCCAAAAGGGGATAATCCTTCATGGTGCCTTCCAGCACCTCAGTGTTAGAGATAAGGAATTTTGCAGTGCCGTGGCTGAAAGAAATTCTTGATAGATAAAACGGGAAAATAAATATATAAGGCTAGAAACAAAGCACCATTTTAAATAAGGGGGTGGGAAAACAGTCTTCAGACAAAAAAAAAAGAATAAAAAAGAGAGAGAAAATGTACATACGGATTTGTCTGTTGTAGACAGAGGGAACAAGGCATCTGCTAGCATCTCAGATATAAATAGAGTGGGAAAGGTAATGGCAAATCTCCCATTGCCTTAAATGAAGCCAGGATTTCATCCTTTTTTTGGAGCACAGTTTTAGGTTGTTGTTTGGGAGTGTCTCTGTTAGGTTTGAAGTCTAGACTTCAACAGAGGCAGCTTTGTCAGGTTTTTTAGAAACAATGATGGCCCGTGGTCAGCATCGAAGCCCACAGATCCTTATTGTTTAAGGAGAGAAAATTCTGTTAGACAAAAATATATTACCTATTTTTAACCTACAAAATTATTTGGTGCCGTTTCTCGCTGTTGGGTTGCCAAATCCAGGGCCCTAAAAAAGGGAACATGAGTTAGTCAGTCCATTCCCACCTATTTCAAGAGGGATGGTGATGTTTGACTTCTGTATGTACCTTGTCCATGCTAAGAGCAAGCAGGAACAAGCAGTTTGGAGTTACTGTGTCCTCTCCCACCCCTTTCTGCTCCTCTGTGTGGCTTCTTATATTAGGTGCAATGGTGGGTTTCAGGAGGTTTGGGCTGCTTGGTTTTCTTTTTAAGTTTGCTATTTTTGAAATATGTTGAGGAGGGAAAAAAAAAAATCAAGTTTCCAAAATCATAACTAAGTATGAAAGTAATGAATGTTAGAGGCCTGTGTTGTCTTTGTTCATCTGCACTGCATGTAATGATTCCTAATTCAGCCTTAATTACACAATCCCATACAGCTTTTTCCATTACACCTCTGCCTTGTTCATTGAACAGATTGGATAGTGTTCAATTAATGAGCAGCTATTCAGTATCTTATATTCTTCTCGTTGCTCCATGTATGGTCCTCTGCCTTTGCTGCTGATTACTATTCATCCCTTGCTCAGAATACATAATTACTCATTTCTTACAAAGCTTTTTTTGTGGTGCTTTCACTAATATCTAAGTGCTTCACAAGCATTGTTTAATTTATGAGATGAGTGGTTATTACCCCTGTTTTACAGTTGAGGAGATAAGGCACAGATTAAGCTCAGACATACCCACTGATTTGGGGTTCATGATTTATGGTATTCAGGACCTCGGGAGCAGAAGTACTTGGCATTTTATAGTACTTAGTGTGTCCAAAGTGCAGCTTCCATTGATTTTACTTACAGCTATGGTCACTTAAACCACTGCAAATCAGACTCTGGGTCACAAGTTGTATATTCAGGAAACAGGGAGGATAATTAGTGTTTTTTCTTGCTTATTATTATTAAGTAAGTCCAAGGCAAAGGAGATGCCAGTTCTCCAGGGCACCTGCCTCATGCATTGGCTTTCTCTCTTCTCTCTTTTTCTCTCTCTTCTTTAAATCTCTGTAATCCTTTGTGCACTTTGTTCTCAGTAGCGTGTGAATGTGGACTCCAATGGCAAGAGTCCTTTTGACTTCGGTCCTGATCCATCCTAAATCACCATCCACGTTGTCCCCAAGATAAGCTAGAGGTCTGGCAAGGCAGGACCCAGGGTGTAGAAGTAGGACATAATGTAGTGAGAGACATGGAGAGTTAGAGCAGAGTTCAGGTTTTGAGGTGTTGGGAAGTCTAAGATTTCTTACCTGTTCAGCAAGAGCAGCCAGAGCAAGGTTCCTAGGACGTGGTCATGTGCAGGAAACATGGATGATGGTGGTGCTTCCTAGGAAAGCTGCTTGGAGCTCAGTAGGTGCCTAAACCATTTGACTGATGTGAATTTGGGAAGGCTGTAATGCAGCTTCACTAGTACATGCTGATACCTCCATTAGTGAGAACTCCTCAGGGCAACCTGTTTGACCATCCTCTCCATTAAAAATAAAAGGTATTCTTTCTCTTCTTAAAGACAAAAGTGACACCTGCATCCTTCTAGTCTTCCCAACAGATTTTTTTTTTTTCTGATTTATTAAATCATAACTTTGAAAAAGGTCCGTCTACAGATTTTCTTCAATGGTAATGCCAGATGACCAGTAATAAGGGCAAAAAGCTGTAATGGAATTACTGCTTTAGGCAGTAGGTTTTTTCTGTTTAATGAAACTACTTAGTGCCTCCCGCCTGGAAAAGAATGTCTGCAGAAATTCAAAAGGACTAAATAAATGCCTCAGAAAATAAATGTGGAAAGGTTATGTTTTAGAAATTTATTCTAGAGATTCAGAACGTAGGCTGACAAGTCACAGGGTGAGAAAAATGCCAAAATGGGAATAGTTTCTGCAATAGAAAGACAGATACATTATTTTAAAACACAATGTGATGTCCGTATTACAGAAAAAGAGTGTAATGGTGGTTTTGAAGAAAATTGTGCTTCTTTGAAACTTTTGGTACTATTCTTGCAAGATGCCAACAAAAGGTATTGCCATTTGCATTTTATTGAATATTCTGGTAAATATTTTGAATATTTTTTTATTCTTGTAATTTAGCATTTCACACTTTTTCCAGAAAAGGTGTCATTACTTTCAGCATTAAGGCATTTGTATCAGATTTTTACATCTCATTTCATTTGCCTTTGATTCTTCTTGATTCTTGCAGAAAACCATACCCAGAGTAGTGACATTTTCCCTACCCATTTCCCATTCACAGTGTATTTTCATTCATTTTGGGCTACCAGGCAGAAGAAGTACAGCATAGTTCCCTCATTTGTACCTGGCCTGTTTATTTCACTTCCTCTGGAAATCAGTTTATGATGCTCTCCTGGACTGGACCTGACGTTTGGAACTCGCCGTTGGAAAACCTGCTCCCTCACGTAGCAAATAACTGATGTGATCCCGTGTGTTGGAAGGGGACAGATGGCAAGCAATTCTCACACCGTCACAGCAGCCAGGCTCATTCCAGAGCAGGGTGAGGGCTGGCATTTAAAAAGGTAAAGTTGCTTGCCCAGGGAGAGACAACTATGCCGTATGTGGGAGTAGGGCTGGAAAACCGAGCCGGAAGGTTTTCTTACAGGAACAATCCAAACTGCGGTTTGAGGGTTTACAAACCTTTTGTGTGCTCTGCACAGGTTCTCTGATAAGCCTCTTCTTGACTGGGCTGGAACAGATTTTTTAATTTAAAGCTGGTGCCTGTGGGGAAGAAGTGCAATAGTTCTGTACTTTCCAAACTTGGGCATTTATGCAAGTTTCCTATAAGCATTTTAGGAATCTAACTATATCATTCCATTTCTGAAAGGACATTTTTTGTCTTGGGTATTTAGCTGTGGATGAGTATTATTATATGTATTTCACAGACTCGTGCTCTAATTTTTTTTCTGAGAATAATTATATATTTGGAGCTAAGCATTCAATTATTTATTCATCCATTTTACCACGTGGACTTAGCAAATGGACTTGTGTTAGCCTATACACCATATCATGCATGCAAATCCACTCTGAACAATACTGCTTGAAATTATGTAAGTGATAGGTGCTAATTTTCTCTGATAACAACAGAATGATAATGATGGACTATTGGGAAAAAATAATAAGTACTTCTTAGGTTGTGTGCACTGGCATACTAAACTATTCATAAAATTAAAAAAGGAGAATGAAAAGACACTAACCTACTTAAAAAATGATGCCTTTTACTTGCAGTCTTTTTAGTGATACCAGGAAGAGAGTATTCCTACAGTGATAGCACCACATTCCTGCAACTATCAGGTTGTACACTCATTTCTTTTGGGGGAGGGTGTTGTTAATGACTTCATATGCAAGGTGTACGCAGCCAGGCAGTTGAATGCTGGATGTTCAAGTGGTTTATAGAGCCCTGAGAACTACGAGTGGTATTTTGTATTTTTATACTTCTGCACTGTCATCATGCAGGTAACTCTGTGCTGAATGTAGGGCAGCAGGCAGTCTCTCAAGTACACTATATTTTAATACAGCAACATTGTATACAGCTTTATAAAGTTAAGTTGTGGTGCTGGAAAATAGTGCAAGCACTTGGACCCAGTGGTTTACTGTGCTGCATCTTTTCTTGCTTCCCTTCTATTTCATGAAGGAATCCACTTCCATGTAAGAAGTTTAGAAAGAATACCTAGCAATTATTCCATGTTAATTATTCATTTCTAAGTAGGAAGAGGAAGTATGGCAAGGATGAGATCTTTGACTGACTGTTTAATAATAAAAGATCCTTCGTGGAAAGCTTATGAAAAAAGGAAGGGCATAAAAGCACAAGCAAAACATATGTATTAGTACATGCTAAAAGAGTTCTGCGATGAGGCAGGAAGGCTGAGCAGCAGAGGGGTTTTGAACAGCATTTGGGTCAATTTGCTTACTTGAGCATCCCTTTTTCCATTGAGTTAGAAAGTGTTCCCAAAATAGAAAACCGAAGGACAGTATCATCTTTCTGAAATTCATTTCAGCCCTTCCTATTGCCATTCTCACACTTGCTGTATTTTCTATTACCATTCCACAAAGAACGTGAGAAAGTCCTTGTTACTGTCACCGTTCTGTGTCCTTGAAGCCTTCAATAACAAGCTCACCATGCACGAACACCTGTTTCCCACAAGGAATAAGGTGGAAAATGCAATGTGTGCTTCTACAGCCCAAGGTGCCCACTTAGATTCCACAGGGAAAGGTGGATCTAAGGTATTGCCAGATAATGCAAGTGGGGCTAATCCAAAATCCATATGCAAGTGCATTAGGGGGATTATGCAATCCTTAATCCTAAAATCAGTATGCCTGTGAATTTCTTGGAGGCTTCACTTGGAATGAAGGTTGTCAACTGAAAAAGTGAGGGAAATCCTTAGAATTAAATTATTTCCATCCAGTTACGGGACCAAAGTAAGATTTCAGCTGAAATCAGAAACAAAGGTTTAGGAAGAGGGGAGAAGGGCGTCTGGCATCCAGCGAAGGGCACAGAGCAGGCCACAGCAAAAACATTTCTCCCATTCCAGACATGGAGGTCACGCCTTACAGGGGGACTTGCCAAGACTAATAAAGGAAGATTAAATTTAAAGTGAGAGGAAGATACTTGTTCAGAAAAAAGCCCTGATGCTCAGGCCCATCATGTCTTTGTCACAGACTGAGCTGGCATGTGCATGCTTAGCTTTTGTCCTTCTGCTGTGCTTTTACCATTTGCTCTCTGTGCTCCCTCAGCTCTCTGGGTCTCACGGGAGAAGGATTTAAAAACGGCAGATTTGGGAATGTGAGGAATATGTGCGAGAGCCTAGGCCTGAGGGACATAGGGGTCATGTGGCTGAGCCTTTAAAAGGGCAGAATAGCAAACCTGTCTACAGGGGAGGGCAGTCAGGAAGGATTTTGGGGACAAGAGTCTAAGCAGGGCCACCTGCAGCAGTGCAGCAGCTATCCTGGAGCATGTTTTAGTAGGCTGCTGAAGTCGATCTGTTGCTTTTCTTTCCTGCTGGACTTTCCCTCAGTTAATACATACAGTGCAGGTATTTTGTTTATTCACTGTTTGGTCAAATTTATTGTTAAGTATTCATTTTTATTAATCAGCCTGTCAGGGTTTGAGGTTTTTTTGGGGAGTTTTTTTGGGTGTTTTTTCCATGTATGTAAACATACTGTACCTTTTGTTTCCTGGGAACCCTTGACCTCAGCAGAAGCGTGGCTTCTCAGTGCTCGATTAGCTGGGTTAATTCCATTTTGCACAACTATAACTAATGGTCTTTTAAAACTGCCAGAAGCCTGCCATGGGTTCCTCCTCGTGCCTGACCCTGTTGGGGAGCAGCGCATTAATCAGTGCTCTCTGTCACGGTTTATTGCTTAATGATGAGGGTTAACTGACCACTTCCTAGGAATAATGAAAAACAGAGGTCAACAATCACTGCCTGAGCGGAGAGAGGAGCTCTTCCCGCTTGTACTTCTACTCTTTCGTCCTCGGGCAGGGACAAATGTGTCCGCTCCACCACCTCAGCATGAATGCTTATCTTTAAAATTCATCTTAATTATACATCAATCCCTGTCACGTGCTTACCCAATTGAAACAATCAAAACCACTGAGCCAGTTACCTAATTAAAGTCAGTGTAATCATATTTGCGGGAAAACACTGTTCGCTTTGGCAGAGCCTGTTTCAGGAGGGTGTTCTTGCAGCCGCAGTGCAACGTGTGGATGCGGCACTGGAACTCCCCGGGCCAAACATTTTGATGATGGTTCAGTAATCGGTGTCCACTGTAGTTTAATTCTTGTGTGCAGATACAGAAACTGCCAGAGTAACCCTTACTTTGCAGGTGCTGGTGGATACTGGGTCACAAATTCACGCTAAAGGATACTCTGAATTTTCTTTTTCTCGAGTCTGTAGTTTTACTGCAGGTTGCGCCTTGTGCAGGCCTCACGTACGTGGGAGGCCACGCCAGCTGCTGTCGTGGGTGGCCTTGCTGGCCAGTGGCACCCATGGCAAGGCGGGCAGAAGTTACCCACTACCTGTGCAGGCTGAGCAGGGAATATGTCCTGGGAGAGACAGCCCTTGTTTGTCCTCCCCGCTTTGGCTGTGGGGTGTCCTTGCCTCTGCCTCCCAGCCCGGACTGCACATCTGTAGGGTGTGGGATATGCTCCTCTGCTCAGTGGTTAGGATCTTAAAGCCCCATTTCCTCTTCCTACAAAGTTTTAGAAAAGCAGAGAATGTAAGTTACAAGCCAGGGGTTGTCATCGTTTTCTAAGGTTATGTTTCTGCCACAGGGGGAGAGGTGAAATGGGATGTGTGTGGGACATCCATCCCTTGGTGCAGCACTCATCTCTACAGCGGCACATGACAGAGCACTGTGAGGCCACCTGGGTGTCTGTCAGCAGTAGCCTGGGGGCCAAACAGTGTTTCTTGGGGACAGTTTTGCATCTGTAAGTTTTTACAGCTGCCACTAGCTGTTTTCCCTGTGCTTACAGAGAGAAGCAGAGGGTGGCATCAGGCTTTTTTGGGCTCACCCCCGAGATAGACTCAGCAAGTTAAGTCCCAGGGGCCATGAAAGCTTGCGAGTAGAGCTGGGAGCATGGGCACCTGCTCCAGTTGCCTCCCATGGAGGCCTGCACCCCAACCAGCAGGGTGTCTGCCTCCTTGGAAAGCAGTCTCTTAGAAATGCTAAGCACTCATAAAAATTAAAGTTATGGGAGTGACAGGTCAGGCTCAGTGCATTAATAGACATTTATTTTTTGCCTTACTCTCTGCTTCCCTTTGCTTTTGCAACCTGTGCCTCATTCCTCTTTCCTCCAAGCTGTTCCCTTGCTGCATCTTGAGAGTGTGATGGGGATTTTCTGCACATAGGCCCTGTGCCAAAGCATCGCCTGGCACCTGGAAGAGATGGCTGGAGCACAAGCTCAGCTCAGACCCTCTGCCCTGGTCCACGCTCTTTGCAGAAGGGAGCTTGGGAGGTTGGCAGCCAACCTCCACCAAAACCTATGCAAATCATATCACGTACAAACTGCAACTTTTCAGTATTTTATACTGTGATCCGTTATAATTTTAAGTGATAATGTATGAGATGGCAAAAGGCACATCTGTGGTATCAGAGCAGTGATGCTTCAAAGGGTCTGTCTCAAAGTGTGAAGGCTCTTGAGCTTCTCAAATATGTCTGTGAAAAATGTAACACGGGAGAAAACCAACATGTTCCTCCCTACCCTTATTCACAAACTTACTTTGCACTACGCTTGGTGCTTCTAGCTGATACATTCTTACTCTCGCAAAATAAAATTCAGCCTCAGGCTGACACACAGCATGGAAAATTTCAGCCCTAACTGCTAATGTGTGGTAAAGTTATAAGCAATAGAAAATGAGGTCTTAAAATGAGAAGTGTCAGGCAACCTTAACTATATGTAGACCTACCATATTCACTGATGATAATTTGGTTTTTGGCAGGTTTCAACCAATTTGCAGATTCATTTTGACATACACTATACAGAGAAAGGAGGGAAAAAAGTCCCTGGAGTAGGACTCTCAGGCTTATAGGTATGGCTTTGTAAGTAGTCAAAGCAATGATCAACCACACAGTCATTTTACCTTCTGCCAAACCTTTAAAACTGTGCTGCAGAAAGTCCATTAAAAAAAAAAATCTTAAATTTAAAATCAAGGCACCAATGCACTGGAGGTGAGACCCGTTGAGTTCGTGCCTGTTCTCACCTCATTCCATAACTCTAAATGTAGGTAGCAGAAAAACGTTGGATTAATAAAAATATTGCAGAAGTTGTAGCATAAAGCTTGCATTGCTTGCATAAACAAAAGCCCAGGCTAGCATGCTATTCAGGTATGCATAGCCAGCACAGTTTTAGTAACAAATGCTGACTTTCCAGTAAACACTGGAGACTTCTATTTTGTCTCTTATATATGGACTAAGAATCTGTCCAGGGTATTTCTCCTGAGTAGAACTCTGAATTTTGCTTATTTGGAGCATCAAGAAGTGATTTTAAGCCAGGTAAATGGGTTTCAGGTGGGGGTGTGGGGGCACAAGGTTACCTTTAGGCTAACATTTTTGGGTGGCCTTGCCTGCTGGTATATGGGCTTGGGAATCCTGTGTGCCCAGACATGGATGTTGGCCTGGAATGTTGCTTGGGGATTATATAGCAAGCTGCATCCCAGCAGGCTTGTTTGCAGGCTGCCTGCAGCTGGGCTTTGCTGGATTTTGGCTAGTTTTTGGGTGCTTGGTTGTTTTGAGGGTTTTTTTTCCAGATCACATGCAAAACCTGTGTGAATGGTAATCGCCCGTTCCCTGGATCAGGCTCTGGCAGTCTCTACATGACTTTTAAAGTGTCTTTCAGTAGAGCCCTGCTGACAGCTCAACAGTTATATAAAATCCTGCCTTCCTAAAAATCACTTCACAGCAATGTCAGTGTGTGAGGAGCTAGGTTAATCCAGTTACTTTCCTGCTGGGATATAATTTGTCATTTTGCAGAACCGTTCCACCTGGCTTACAGAGTCTGGGGGAAAAAAATGTTTGCTTAGTCGAGTCTCTTTACCTGGACAGGGTAACTTGGTGCTATATGTGTTTGTGGCAGACTTGTGTACATGGGTAAAACTGTTTTTCCTGAACAGTCCTGTTGTTTCACGGACGACAAATTTTAGATGTGAATAACGCTTTTCATTATCAGCAGTAAAATGTGAAATTTCAAGCAACGCAATCTCCATCTTTTATGGTAGCTCGTTTAGTCATAATTAATTCCTGGGAGGATTTTGCTGGTATGTAGCCTAAATTTTTTTTCCTTCCTTAATCTTATTCTCTTCATCAGGTCAAAAATCTTTGTGTACTCTGTATTCTTAAAACTAGGCACATGCTTAGGTGCCCAAGGCAAAAGGGCTGAAGGCACGTGACTGGGGACTTGAACTAGGCTGTTATCATTTCCCGTCTCTAATTATCACAGAAGTTACAGGCGGGTAAAAGGCTACTTTAAATTTTCTTGGTAAATCAGTCCCTCCGGCTTCTAATCATTTCCGTTCCACTTCTGTGGACTTCCTCCAGTTTGTTTATATCTTCCAGTAATGAAGTGCCTGAACTGCATACAATATTTCAGGTGTGGCTGCGAAAGAAATGCATAAAGAGAACGCTGCTATGCCAGCCTGCCCCACTGTGTAATGCTTCTACAGAAAGAGCCAGGGGTCTCACTGGCACTTGATTCTCCTCTGACACATTGCTTCTTACATCCAGATTATCCTTGTATTCCTAGGTCTCCTTCCATAGTGATGCTTTCCAAATTTTGCTTCGTTACTGTGCCTTGTTAGCTCTTTACTTTGGATTTCTCCCTTGGTACATGCAGTAGCATTTTTTCCGAGTGCAATTTTTGCTTGTTTCCTATCTTTGCTTCCAATTCCGCTACAACCCTTTGTATTATTTTTCTGTCCATGCTTGTGCTGGCAACTCCTCCTCCTTTCTTCCTACTTCAGTGACGTCCCTCTGATACTTCACAGGATATCTTCACAGTGTGATAAACTCTGAATTTGGCAGTCACTTATCCTCGGTAGGAATTTGCTGTAGAGATACTTAATGACAGAACTGGTATAGGGTCTTTTCATCATGTAAGTCTTGCCAGATATTAACAATGAACTGGATTCTAGGTTTCCTGCTCACTGTATAAACAGCCTTTTTAGGTGAGGAATAGGGGGAGAGAGAGGTTAGTGGATGAGAAATGTAGTGGATAAAATGAACTGGGCATTGTGCATCAGTGAATAAATAAAATACATTTTCTGCGTGAGTGCATCTCCCAGTGGTGTTTCCATATTTGTGTACTTCACCCTTTAAAGGAAGTATTCCTGACCTTCTGGGTGGCTCAGCATCTACAGGGACCATTACCTTGGAACTGTGAGGGGTAAGGATGCTCCTGGAGGCAGGAGGAGTGTGCTGTGCCCAGGAGGGAACTGCCAACCAGCACTATATTTTTCTGCAAAGGAACTGTGGATTTCTTACACTAATGGCTTGAATTCGCTTTTTACTTGGTGTAGACATCTGAACTTGGGCAAATGGAGTTTTCCTGGTTGCATCAGCACTAGTATAGAGAGGTCTTCTTTCTGCACCAGCTTCTCCAGGCTTGGAGGGGCTGTAATGGCAGAGCAAGCCAGGCTCTGGTTATCTTTTTGTAGGTCTCTACTCCTTTTCAAAAATGAGTTCACTTCCACACTTTTTCTTGTCTGCTTTAACTTTGGGCTTCTGGTTAACTAAAAGTCCGTCTGTCTCTTTGGAAACCCCTCAAAAACCAGCAACCACCAATCTTTCCCCATAACTTTTTAATTATTTCTGCATGTGAGTTTTGGCTGTGCTCCAACGTTGAAATCATTATGCTGTTTCAGAGTGTAAATAAGTGGGACTGGATTAATAAATTGTATGAAACATGGTGCCACACTTCATTATAATCCACTTATCAAAGTGGAAAAACCTTTTAGTACATAAAGTGCATCTGCTTTTAATTTTCATTTTGATCTTTTCTTCGTGTGTTTTCAGACACAAGTGCACATTTTCAGGGAGGCTTCTAATGCTGGTGCCTGGCAATTTCAAAGTTACTTCTGAGGATGGCAAAGCAGAGCCTAGCAAATTTGGGATGTATAAGGAAAAGCATAGGACTGGATTATTCTCTCCTAATTATGAACAGAGGTGCTACACATCACAAGGAAACCTGGCATAAGCAGAGGACAGATTTGGGTTTTTTTGTTAGTGACCTTTTTAAAATTTCCATTTTCTTAATGCAGATTTTGTCATTTTTACTTTAAAAGCTTGTTTCAGACGAGTGGATTTTGCCTTTAGTTGCTATAATTTTTCCACAATAGAACAATTGCTTTTGATGCCAGTAGTGAAATCTGCCTTTTCTAGAGCACAGAAGTACATTGTGAACCACGTGGAACTGCGGTTAAGTTCACACCATGGCTTTGCACTTAAGGGACCACCACCCTCATCATCCCTTTCCTTCCCTGACCTCTCCTGCAAGCCTCAGCTCCAACAGCTGCTCCTGAAGAGACTGGACTCTGGCCCTGGCTGACTTCTGTCACTTCACTGAGAAAATTGCTGTATTTTATGAAGATTAATCCAAAGTATTTTCGTGCTGTTGATACATTTCTTGTAAGCAATGACATTTCATTTCACGGGAGTTTGTATTAAATAGCTACTTGCAGGAAACTAAGATGAATTCAATCTGCTTAGTACTACTGGAATTCTAATTATGAAAAATGAACTCTAAAAAAAAAAAAAATCTGTGTTCAAACCTGCCCCTTGTGAAGTTAAATGGGAATAGACTGAGGACTTTGATTTTGTTCTTATAAATGAGTTGAATGCAAGGGGTGAGGATACATACCATGGAGGAGCAGCAGCCCTGATCCAGGGGGGAATTCTGGACATAAATTATGTATTAATTGGTCTTTAGCTTTCACCAAGCAAAACAGATTTTGAAATAACAATTACAGCAATTAGGCAGAATGCTCTTTGAAAGTAATTGTATTTATGCCTGAGTTATGATGTATTTATGTCCCAAGATAATTATTTTTTTATTGTCCTATTCCTCTTCTTTCAGTTTTGTTCTCAGTGGCCACCATCATTGGGGCTGAAATTTGACACATTCCGTTTTACCTGAATCTCCATTCCCTTGTAGCAAAAAGGAAGTCTGATCCCTTCAAGATGTCACTCTGGCATATGAATTATTTGTCTGAGAAGTTTTGTGTGCTTTAAAAGATGACTGGCTTGTTTGCTTTTCACTCCCAGTGGCAACTTTGTGTGTTGAAAATGTCAGATGCGGAGCAAGTCATCCGTGGCTTTAGTTGTTCAAGACCTAGGATGATTCCAGTGTGAAAGGTCACCCCTTCATATATTTCCGTGGCAAAACAAATTGCAATTCCTATGGAAAAGGTGCAGAAGTGAAGGCATGGATCCAGCACCCAGAGTGTTGGCTGTCATGGAAAGGCAAGCTTTTTTTATCTCTTTTTTTATCTCTTAGAGGTCATTCTGGTGCCGGTGCCATGGCCAGGGTGTCAGATCCAACATGCCTGGGTGAGGGGGCCACGGCGGGTTTTACTTAGGAGATGAGCTCCAGTAAAATTTGGGGTAATGAGGCAAAGCTTTGGTTCCTCAGAGTTTTTGCTGCTGTGTGATGCTTTGCTCAGTCTCTTGAGGTCAGATGAGTAAGCAAAGGCAAAGTGTTTGTTTCCGGGTCCCATTTAGGGGTTTTGTGAGCAAGGACTGGAGGGGACTGGGACCTGTGGCTCTGCAGCCTAGAAATTCTGCACCCACTTTGGGGAGTGGTACTTGGAAAGACCTCCTCATCCAATTAAAGATGGAAATAGTAATTGTAATTGATGTAATATCCGTTCTGCTACTTAATTTACACTTTTTGTTTTAGGTTGTTACAGTATTTTAGCAGTAAACATACTGTGAAATTTCATTATAATTGTCAGATCTTCTTTCTACAACCCCCTAATCCTCTTTCTTATTTCTTCAGATTTATCTGGGTAACAGGGAGCTGAGGTTCCTGATAAAAATAAACAAATGGAGAGAGAAAAAGAAGAAAATAAATAGGGAGGCAAGTACATAGTTCAAAGGGTAAAACAGACTCCTTCTCAAAAAGTCAGCAAACAAATGCAGAGAAATTTTAAGTTCACTTTGGTGAGCATCTGATATTACTTTGGTCAACATTTCTGTGTTTGGGATCTCAAGAGATTGTGCTAAGGCACAATCTCTTGATGGTATTGCTTGCAGCCTTTAAAAGAAAATTATTACTGACCAGGGTTCTAGAGGAAAATATTTGTCAACGTATGTGCTGGCAATATTTAAAATTGTTGCTATTATACATAATAATATTCATATTATAAATTTAGCATATTTCCAGACTGAGCTGTAGTAAACTGTACATGAAAAATGCAAGAGAAAAATATGCTTTGAAGATAATGTGTCATTCACACAGAATAAAATTTGTGATCTGCTGAGCATGCTAAATGCAAGAACACAGCAGACTTGAACATCAAAATGTTTGCAAAAACCAAAGGGCAGCTAGTTTTAAAAACAAAAAAATTAACAGAACATTTTCACTGAGATCAAGAGTTGAGGAAAGTTTTACTTAGTGAAACAAACAGCCTATTTTTCTAGTAATATCTTTTATAAGTAGCATGCCTCTCATTGAAAGAGTCAGCCTGGAATTGCAGATTTTAAAATGGAGGTGCAAAACACAGAATTAATTTTCTGTTTGTTCTGTGAGAAGATAAGTTATCTCTTAGTTATTACTGCAAGGACAATTTGATACATTAATATATCAGCAGGATGGTGGGGCAGACACAGAAGTTTGGAGGAATAAATAAAGTGTAACAGGCTTCGTATTTTTGTAGAGGTGAATATTTTCAGTACAGTGTTCACTGAAGGATCATGGCTCAGGGAGCCACAGTCATTCAGAAATCCTTACATTACCAACTAGTGCTCCATATTCCAGAATGCTCCCCCCACACCTCACCCTCAAACATTCCCTTAAATGAACTTGATATTTCACACAAATCTTATTTTACACTGAGTGCTTCCTGAAATCCAGTTGTAACAGTGAGCTATTTGTAGAGCAGGATACTACATCGTGTATCATCGTGTAGCAGATTGGCTGACCACTTTCTATCAGCAAAAAATGGAAGGGCATTTCAGTTGCAGTTTAGGATTTTTGCATGACACTTATTTAAAAAAGTCTCTCCAGACCTTTTAGACCATTTCTTGCATGTTGAGATTTTCCATTAAAGCGCCTGGAAATTTGTAGTATGCCAAGAATGCCTTATCAGATTTGTAGCATGGGAGAGCAGAAATAGCCATCATGCATGCAACATGATCTCCTGTAAATCTGTCTCTGTAGATAACAGCATCTAGAGACTTCAAAAATATTCAGTTAAAATTTAAACCAAACTGAAAATTTGGAAACTCACTGTGAGAGAAAATGCTGTAAAGTATTAGATGTGTGATTTTGTCAAAACATTCTCTAAAGCTCTAATTCTCACTCTCTGTATCACTGTATCCATTATAATCTAAAATCAAAGGCAATTGAGCTGAAAGCTGGTTTCAAAACAGAAACAAAATTATTTCACTCAATAACAGGATTATTTTGGTATTTTTAGACATTTTTCCTTGGTTTTCATCCTAAACAAATTTCCAGTGCTGTGTGATTTCACTGAATCAGAAATGCTTTGCAAAGATCACGTTTTTCCCGATTCCTCTTCTGTGCTGTCTAACGTCATTCAGCACATCTTTGACCACATGAAAAGGGAATTATCTTGTAGTCTGTCATGTGACCATGTTCAGACTTCCAGCAAGCTGAACTGAAAGCTTGCTTAGCTCCTCTGGATTTTAGAAGGGCCCAGCCGTCCTCCGTGACCGACTGCTGATGGGCTGGTTGGGATGAGCTCTGCCTTTTGTGGAGATGACAGTGGGAGCCCTGGGCATGGTCTCAGCACCAGTTTGGGGCATATTTTGTGTTGGTGGCACAGCTGGTCTGAGTAACAGGATGGCTGGAGCACCAGACACAGGCTTGGAGGGACTTTCAAAATTCTGCAGAGTGTTTTAGGCATCGCATAAGAAAGTGTGCACGTGGACCTTAAATATGAGGTGTTTTACAAATATTTATGTGCTCACTTGTCTCAGTGTCATTAGCAGGTTTCATCCCTGCTGGATGGTTTCTCCTGCAGAAAATAGTAGCCTCTTTTGGGCTACATCCCATGCTCCCTTGCCAAATTTCCTCTCTCTCCTTGATCCGTCTCATCGGTGCCCTTTCAGTCTGCTTAAAATAGTGAGTGAGAATAATTTTTATAACTTCTCATCTCCTTTGCCAGGGTCACCGGACCATTCCAGTTGTTTTTGTTAGCCTGGTCTCAGCCCAGCGTAAAAGCAAGTTTCCAGAGAACGTGAAGGAGCAGGGGACAGTCTCCATGTTAAGATTGGCAGAACATTGCAATCTGTGTTCTTAGGCGTGCGTAGGGAGTGCATAAATCTCAACTTGAAAAGTTTTGCATATAAAGCATCTGGGGACACAGCCCTCCTTGCTCCACTTCCAGAAAAAAAGGGGAATTAGCTGTATATCTGTGGTCACCATTGGAGGAAGCTCTGGTAGCTCATCTGTGAGTACCAGCGGATGTGCCTGTGCTTTTAAAAAAGCCCTTGCTGGGTTGTGTAGACCCTGCAGGAAATGGTGCTGTTGAGACTTAGTTTTTGTCCCCTGCCATCAGTAATTTTAATATACTTTGCTTTGGTATATTATATCAGATGTAGCCATACCTTTAACTGCAGTGTAAATGTGCCCTATGAAATCACCAGTTACAGAGGAAATAATTCATTTATGAAGGTAAATGAGAAGAGTGAAGAAAGAGTTACAGAACAGGAAAGGGGTAAAAGTCTTGAGGATGAAAGTAGGTTAAAATAAAAAAGGTTGGAAAACAAATTTTATTGAAGGGAAGAAAAAAGGAGGGGGGAGTAGAAAGTAAGGAGACTTTAGAAAAATATCATTAAAATGGCAGATAAAAAATAATCCAGTAATATAAAAGGGTAGAGAAAGTGAAAGATATCTTGGGATCTAGAAGTAGCAGAAGGTAATTTAGAATGAGAAGTGGGCAGGAAATATCCCAGATGTGATGAGTATTTTGCCAAAGTGAAAACAAATTTTAATTAAGCCTCTAATTTATTATAAAGGAGGGAAGCTCTGAATTCTTGTTTCGGGGAAGGATTTAGATTATACCTATGCTATAAACAGGCTGTAATAATGTTAATAATAGACCAATATTGCCATCTTGTCAGATACTGCCTTGGTCTGCAGCTGAAAGGCATGTTGTCTGGTCATGACAGGGGCTGTGGAGTAATAAGAGAGATAAACCCTGAATTTTGGGAAACCGCGAGATTCAATATCTAAAATGCAAACCCTGAGCGTTTGCTCTATGAGATGGAGGGGCAATATTCGTATCTAAGTCCTGTACCATGGCTGTGGCATTTATAAGCTTCTTCTGCTCTACACATAAATCTCAGCATGAGGAATCGAGTTTATTAGTTTACCGTGGTCAGACTGGACTGGTTTAAACAGAGCTGAGGAAGTTAATTATCCAGTGTCTCAGGTGGGTCTAGCAATGAGTAACTAGTCCTGGAGAGAGGCACTGGAGCTGTGGTGGGGGGACAGGTCCTGCCGGAGCATGCGGATGGATGGCCGACTGGGAGGGACTGCCCTAATCTCTTTCCCAGGTTGTTCGAACCAGTTCGAGAGCAGTAAAACAAGGTTATGTAATTGACATGTGATGTAGCCTAAAATAGTGACTGCAAACATAGGCTGCTGTTGCTGGGCAGTTGTCAACTGCTTAAAAAAAAAAAAAAACACAACAAAAAAAAACCAAAACAACTACCCAAAACAAAAAAAAGCGCCCTCAACTGTGTAATAAATGGACATCTGAAATAAAAATGCAGTTCTCATTTCCATTTACTAGCAGCCTTTTTTTTTTTTTTATTGCAAGAAGTAGGGGCGTTGTGAAAACTGAAATTTGAAAAGAGATTCATCATCGTACTTATCGTGCTGATCTATTTGAGAGTACCTGCCTGCTGCAGATGGTGAAATGAAAACCTCAGGTATATGCAGTTTGTCCCTTGATAGTGTGATACAACTCCTGTCAAACAGGAAATTCTTTCCTGGATGTGGAAAATCATTGTGGCAAGTCTTGGCTGTAATTTTATTTGTATACTGGCCGTCAAAAGGTAGAAATAGTTCATTTTTAGTAATTGAAGGAGCTTATATGGATACAGAGACAAAATCTGCGAAGGTTTCGGAGCTGGTTGAAAAAGAACACATCACATGGCTCAGTGAGCACGAATGAGAGGTTGGGATGTGTTGGGATGTGCACTTTTTGTGATTCCTTGCTGTAGGAGGCAAAGCCCTTCATTAGGGCTATACCAGAAAGCAGAAAAACCTGGTGTTAAGTTCTGTTTGCTGACCAGATATTCCTGAGGTGAGAGACTTCCCTTAGAAAATCCTGATGATTTTCTGGTGCATGTTTGCTTTGTCTTTAGCAGGGGAAGTCTTAGCTCAGGTTAGAGGGGATGCACAGGCTGGGCTTGTGCAGTCTGACAGGCTGGTGGGTAAAGGGAAGGGACAATGTTAAGAAATAAATGTTACTTATTCCATAAGGCTTTTATATGTATCACTGCTGTTGCAGAGATAATCTTCCCAGTTGGGAAATATTACAGAAACTAAGCACTTATTCCAGCCCAGAAGCTGCAAAAGGGATCCTAGCTCTTATGTGCAGATCTGCAAGGCAGGGCTGGAGGTGGCTTCCAGCTCCTCTCTCCTCAAACCCTGGAAGAAGGCTTGGGTTTCTGGCAGCCTGCAGGGAGAAGACAACTTTGCCTGCAATTTTCTGAGTCAAAGTATTAATTCTCATTGTGGAGGAAGAAGGAAAATTGGGACACTTCATATGCATTTTCATGTGCCTCAGTGAGACACTATTTTAAAAGCTGAGTTTTTTCAAACTACTTCTGCTTCGTTTGGTCCTCAGCTGCCGCTCCTGTTTCCTTGCTTTGCTGTCCCTTTGCGAGGCTTCCTCAGTCCTGGGACACAAGGCACATTCCTGTTTCAGACGTTGGACCTGGAGTGGATTTTGGACTTTTTCTTTGCCTTTCTCAGTGGATGTTGCAGTGAGCGTGTGGCTCTGGAAGTGGAATAAAGAGAGCTGCCTGCCCAGGTAAAAGCAGGAAAGGACATGTGGAAGGCAGCGATGCCCCAGGAGAGGAGCCGGTCGTTAGTGACACACAAGCGAGCGTGAGTCAACAACCTAATGCCATTGCCAAAAGCCAGCTCTGGCCCAGGATTGCATTAGCAGGGCTGCTGTGTGTGCAAGATGCAGGAAATAACCATTTTATTGGCCTTAGTGATGGTGAAACTCAGCAAGAAAAATGCGCCCTGTTTTAGGAAAGAGGCTGGAGCAGAATAGGAGGAATTGACGACAGATTTAGGAAATAAGACCTACGAGGAAAGAGTGAGAGAACTGGATTTGTTTAGCCCAGCAAAGAGATGGGGAACATAAATCTTTTGATAGGCAGGAGATTGTTGTAAGAAGGTGATGATCTATTACTCTCAGTGTCTATGGGGGGAGTATGAATATCTCTTCCAGTCGCAAAGTACTCCCATTTGGGTGAAATGCAAAGGGAAAAAACATGACTTCAAGAGTGGCTAATCACTAGCCTAATCACACAGGGCTTGTAGGGAAGTCGCAGAATACCTTTCCTCAGAAGATTTTAATACAAAGAAAACTAAAAACCTGCCTGAACTGTTAAGCTAGTCTTAGGCTTCCATGAGTGGGCTTGAATTAAACAGTCTTTGGATCCTCTTCCAGCACTACGCTTTTCTCCTTACAACATTTAACATTTGATCATAGTAGTTGCTATTTTAACGAGAGAGCAAAAATGTAGAATACTCGTTAATGACTTGCAGTTCCTGACTTAGACTTCAAAAAACTGGGGGGAAAAAAATAATTTTTAGGAGGAAGATAAAACATGTGGAATGTTTCAGAAATTTCTGTAATTTTCTAATTTTGCCCTAGACAGGAACAGAAATAATACTGACAAGAAATATCTACATCTCACTCCTTTTGCAGCCTTACCTGTAGGGAAGTATGGCAGCCCTTGGTGTGCAGCATGCATAAATTCACCTTAGCAAGTCAATTTTGGGGACTGGTGGCTCAATCACTGTAGTGGAGTTTTAAAATGGGGAAAGGCTCAACTTCTGCTGTAGCCTTATTTTGGCAGTAATTTGTAGGCCAAATAAGAACAGCTTTATCTCCTCCTCTCCTTTACTGCTGAATTTTGCTTGTTCAGGAAAACTCAGTGAGAGGGAAGACTGAATTTTATGAATACTTGCTTTTTGTTTTCTTTTGCAAGCCTATAAAAGCAGGGAATTACAGAGTCTTTGGAGGCAAGAGAGTTGGAAACATTCAAATATTTTTGTGTGTACATTTGGTTGTGTCATTCTGTGCAGTGTAGTGGTACAACAACCTGGAAAATGCAAACTTCAGTATTCCTCTAGCTATACTGCTAAGAGAAAAGATCTCACTTTCTTCTTACTATGTAACTGTGTGATACATATTCATTATTTATCTTGAACAGGAAGATTTTCCTCGCATCTTTTTTATCTTTGTATTTCAGATGGAGCAGGAATTAGCTGGTGTAAGTGCACTTAATGATGGCATAAGTAAAAATTACTTTCATCTTAATGCATTTAGCACATGGGAGATGAGAATTCAGTATCTGCTCTGTCACCTTCCAGCCCACTTGTGGGTGATTGAACGGGATAAAGAGAACAACTGGATTAAGCTAAACACAAACTGCACAAGGCAGATCAATACATCTCTTGAAAGAGTCGGGGATCTCGCGCCACGCAGACATCAGCCTCTCTTCAGGATGGCCTCCATCACCTCGTTGAGGTCCTGAAGAGCCCTGGGGGTCTCGAGAGCACTGCAATTTCAGATGTGTAGGGTTTTGGTTTGATTCTGAAGTTGAGGGGCCTTAGTGAGGCACAAATGGGACATCCTGATTTATTGTGGGAGTCTTTGCTTTGGTAACTTACTTTACAAAATTGGTTTTATTTGAAATGTACCATATTTGATTGCATGGAAGACTGAAGCCTTTTTTTTTTTTCATTATAGATGTTAACTGAAAAACTGTTCATTATTATTTTATAGCTGTACTCTTCATAGGGGGTTTGTTGGAATGTTGATCTATTCTGGTTTTTTTAAGGGTTTTCAAGTTACTTCCATTAATGTAAACTTCATGATGGCTGTGGTTTCTTTAGGAATTTTTAGAAATTAAAAAAATTGAGAAGATGTTTGCTGTTTGGAAAGACCTTTGCCTTGCTTACTAGAAAAGCTAGTTATAGATCTTGTACCATACATTAGTACTCAGAGGTGCATGTTTCAAAAATTGATGAACCTTTACTAAGTTATGTTTTCTGAAAGTATTTGATCTAGAGTAGATAGGTCAGAAAGCAATAATTGCAGGCTACCTAGAGCATTTGAAGGGTGGTTTATGGAATATGCTGCTGTTGTGGGAATATTTCTTAGGAAGTCACATTGTGACACTGTTGGAATCAAGCATTTCCACCACATTTAAAAATGCAACCCAAGTAATTATCCTGGAGTGCATAAACGGTAACTTTCTTATTAAACTCATTAGATTTTTAAAGCAGTAGTGAAAAGTGTTGACTTAACAGGTATACATTTTTTTAGCACAAACTGCCTTCAGGGTAGTTCTGCAGTGGGGTTCATTTTGCAGTGTTGGAGCTGACTTGTCTTATTAATAGCCTGCACCCGCCTGTGGAAGCCTAAAAATGGTATTGCAGTAGTCGTACGTACAAAGGACATTGTACGAGTACTGAGCAAGCGTACCTGCATTCCTGGCAGAAAATAACCATTTTTCCCTTCTCCCCACAAAAAAAGGATGGTATGCCAGTATTTGTAAGGACGTGTAAGCCACCTTTACACTGTATATCATAATTTTAAAGGCTTTTGTTTTCCCCTCTTATGTTACTTTCATGCTGTCTTGCATGATGGTTCTTTAGGGGATGTGCTCAAGTCAGTTCAGAGCAAAAATATAAAGAGGAATTAAGTTGATTCTTTCTCTTTCGTGTCTGTTTTTGTATAGATCACACCACAAAATAAACATTGTGTGATACCCAGGTTTTCATTTTGTGATTAGCTGAGAACTTTATCTTTTTCTTGTTTAGCAGGCCTACTTAAAGGCCAGCTGATAGATCATGGTGCTGTCACTATATTGTACAACTTGATTTTATGCCTGATGTAACTTATTCATGAATTATTTTGCTGAAGTTTTGTTCTTTTTCATCTATGTCACGGTGCTAGGTAAAGTCCCTTAATAAAACCCTTATTTGCCCATCTGCTTGTTCTTTAAACATCTGAAGCATAATTTAAATGATGATACCTTTGTGATACTACAGTAACACTTCACTCACTCAAATAAGATTGGTTTTCTTTGTGTGAGATGCTCAGAAGAGATTCGAGAAACATCCCAAGTTTCAGTTCACTGTCTAAACAGATAACATTGTAAGGCTGAAAGGGAGGCAGGTGCAGAGATAGAAAATGACTTAGCTGAAGTTTTAAGGCAAATTCCTGAAAGAGCCCAAAGCAGGAGCCAGGTC
This sequence comes from Gymnorhina tibicen, assembly GCA_013399875.1. Classification (NCBI taxonomy): domain Eukaryota; kingdom Metazoa; phylum Chordata; class Aves; order Passeriformes; family Artamidae; genus Gymnorhina; species Gymnorhina tibicen. The sequence goes on from VXAZ01018984.1 coordinate 1,803,699, forward strand.
TCCTGTGTCCCATCAATATTCCCTTTATCTTCCCCTAGGAAGCATATGAGTATTGTGGAAAATAGCTTGGCAGGCACATTTTGTGCCTCTTGTCCTACAGCAGCTCTGTCCCCTTGTGGAGCTGCGTCTTCATTCCCTCTCCCTGCGCATCGGCCCCTGCCCATTCCAGTGCAGCTCTGCTCCTGAGTTCTTCCTGGGCTTCCCCTCCTCTCCCACGGCTGCTGCTTGCTTTGGTTGTTGGCATCAACTTTATTTGCACATCTCTTGGGTTTCTGCACATTTGTTCTGGCCACCCCGGATCCCTGTGTGCCACCTTTGGATCAAGGCAGCTAAAATAATCTTCTCCTCTCACTTCTGCTGTCACGCCACACCAACCCCTCACAGCTTCCTTTATTCCTTCCACATCAAATTCAAGCACTGGGCTTTGAAAAGGCCACGTGGTAGTGCCCTTGCCTGAGACACTGCCTCCGTTTGCTCCACCTGTGTTCCTGCCATGGAGCAAAATGCCTTTTGAGTTACAAGTTCTCAAATGCCAGCCTGTTTCCCTGGTTGCCGTGCATTTCCCTTCTGCATTAAAGACCTACTGTCTCATCAGGAGTGCTTCTGTGGGGCTTTATAGAAATGAAATAATACAGTTGTGATTTAAGCCTGGTTGAACTGGTTGAAGAGAGTGGAGTGTATTGGGAAGGTTAACCTCTGCTGTGCATTTCTGCTTTATTGCTTTATATCCTGAACTTCTTGAGCATGAGAATGTACCCAAACTTAGAGCTGTCAGACTGCTCTGTGATACAGCATTCCTAAGAAGATCTGAAAAAGCTCAAACCAATTGTTTTTTTTTTCACTAGAAGGAAAATTCCAGCCCTGTTTAGGGGAAAAAAAAAAGTAATGAGATCTTTCTTGAGAGTGATACCAAAACTCCTTCCCAAATTAAAAAGAAGAGATGCTCATAATAAAGGCCCATGACAACTCACCAAGATCATTTGGAAAGGGTATAAAGAATGGAATTTGAAATGGCTTCATTAATAAGAATCTCAAAATGAGTGCAGAACAGCAGAGAAGAACAAATTGGAATTATGTAAATACATCCTCTAATAATGCATTTTATTTTTGGTTCATTCAGGCCAGCACAATTACCTGTGTGCGGGAAGGAATGACTGTATAATTGATAAGATTCGGAGGAAGAACTGCCCAGCCTGTCGATTACAGAAATGTCTGCAAGCTGGAATGAATTTAGGAGGTAAGCAGAATATTAATAGTTTGGTCTCTTAATTTGATTAGGTGAAAACATTGGAAATGTGCAGCCTTTTTATAGTTCTGGCAGCTGCATAATCTCAAAAGTTTTAAGGTGGGATTATCCTGAAAAGGTGCTTAATAGCTGATAAACTCTATTGTCATTCTAAATCGGGGTTTGGAGATACATATTTTATGGCACAGAAAAAAGAAAAGTGGGTGTTTTATGATGATAGTAATTTTAGTAGAATACCATAAGCTAAAAATGTTAAGGTTTCAAGTATTGCATGGGGTTTTTTTTTGTGATGAGGGTTTTCTTGAATACTGAAAAACGTGTTACACCATCATGAAAGCAAATTCGCACGTAGTGCAACCTCTCAGCTTCTTTGGTGCTTATTCAGCATTTTTATTGATTTATTGCTGTGACTGTAAGGATGTGCAATAATTTTGATGATGTTACTGCATTGTTCATATACCAACAACAACATGGCAAAATCTTTTCTAATTAATTATCAAAAGCATACTGAAAACAGTGTGATAACAAAATTTATAATAGTTTATTTTCTGTTGTTTTAATTCTTCTCTGGTAACGTCTGCATGTTTCTGGCTGTGCTTCAGGGGGTGTCCTGTCTCAAGTCATCATCTGACCAAATGCTTTTACAAATGCCTTTTTCCCATCACTCCTATGTTTATTGTGTTGTCTGTGAACAGGGGTTTGGATACTGCTACAGGTCCTTCCCATGATATATAGAGTTACCCTTCCCTTGAATTGTTTTCACTGTACAGAAAACTACAACATGGTCACATTAATTCCTCCCTATCTCAAAATTCACTTTTTGTCCTCCTGGACCTATTCTCCTGGCAGCTGAGTTTAGTTCTACAGATTTAGCTGCTCGTCTTTAATAGGTTATTGATAAAATCCTGGTTCCTGCCTGCTGCCTTTTTCTACCTCCCAGACTTTTTTCTGTCTTGACTCCTGGCAGAAATACTCAAATGAGCCACACCTTACTTTTTCAGAGAGGGTAGCCCTGTTGGGCTCTTTCAACCCCTTCCCCGATTTTGAGTTACTCTGTTGTGCCCCAGGCCCCTTATTTCCTTTTGCCAAGGGAAAACAGGGCCAGACTGTGGCATGCTGGGGAGGTGACAGCTTTCCCTTGGTTTTGATCTGTGCTGTTCAACCTAGCAAAGGAAATAGTATGTCTTTGTTTGATGAAACAGGAGCTCCATGGTAGCAGCTCCTTCAACCCAAAAAACTAGTGCTGAAAATTGGTGTGGAGCAGGAGGGTCAGCTCTTTGGAGTGCTGGGAATGTTGCTGCATCCTACTAGCAGCTGGTGTGGGGCATCCCTCCTGGATGTGCCCCATGCAGTGCCAGTGGAGCTCCAGCAAAACGCAGGGTTTGAGAATCTTAGGAAACAGCAGCACGGGACACTTCATCTGCAATGTCATGAGTTCATCCCTATGATGTCCAGGTGGGTTTCAAAGGATGTGTTCACATGATGTCCTCTGCAGAAAAGCAAGGCAGGAGGGAAACTTTGCTAGAGCGGGTTGCTTCTTTTTTCACATCTTTTTCTTTCTTTTTTTTTTTTTTTTTTTTTAATATTGGCTGGAATCCTGTAAATAAGTAATGCATTGAAAAATCTTCCCTTTTGCTGGAGCTTGTTAGACTGCTGGAAATCATAATTAGTGATCTGCATTTGTTGCAGCTTTGGGCCCCTCACTGTAAGAAAGACACTGAGGTGCTGGAGCGAGTCTAGAGAAGGGCGGTGAATCTGGTGAAGGGTCTGGAGCACAGGTCTGATGAGGAACGGCTGAGGGAGCTGGGGTTCTTTAGCTCCTTAGAAAAGGAGGCTCAGGGGAGACCTTATCACTCTCTACAACTCCCTGAAAGGAGGCTGTAGCAAGGTGGTGGTCAGTCGATCTTTTCTCCCGTGGAGCAAGTTACAGGATGAAAGAAAATATCCTTAGGTTGTGCCAGGGGAGGTTTAGATTGGATTTTAGGAGAAATGTCTTCACTGAAAGTTTGGTCAGACACTAGAATGGGCTGGCCAGGGTGGAACCACCATCCCTGGAAGTGTTCAAAAAAGGTGAAGATGTGGCAGCTGAGAACAAGGTTTAGTGGTGGACTTGGCAGTGCTGGGTTAGCAGTTGGACTCGATGCTCTTAAGAGGTCTTTACCCAACTTTAATGATTCTGTGACCTGGAAGTCCAAGTCTGCCTCTGCAGTGCACAGCTGGCATGCAGTTGAGCTTTGCAATTTAGCTGTTTCAGTGATTTTCATCACATAGAGGAACTTCAGGTGAAATTCTCCTGATTTGATCCCTTTATGACACATAAAGGAACTAAAATGTCGTAAGGGAGGTCTTTCCATCACTGCCGTGAATGGGATGGCAGGGGAACAGTTCTGGATGTCCATGCACTGCAGTGCCTTCTGCTTGGTCAGAGAGGGAAAGGGCAGGTTGGAGGGACTGGGGAGGGTTGCCAGAGAGAGGTAAAGCACCTGCAGCCCAGAGGCAGCATTACTGTGTAGAGAGCCCCAAGGGCTCCCAAATCATGTTGATGGACCTTCCAGCCTTTGAGCCAGCCCAGCTCTGGCAGGAAATGCTGGGAGCTTGAAGCTTTTTCTCTGCTTAAGCCATCTGTTTCCAGTGGTGAGCTCTGCACTGGGCATCTACAGAGGAGCGACACAGCAGCTCAGTCTTGTGAGCTTCTGTGTGCTGTTGCAGGGCATTTCTCATATGGTGGAGATCATCACAAAAAGTGGACGTGGAAATGGCAAGAAGAGATATTAATTCATATTTGAAAACTGCGATTTTCATATAAAATGCCAAGGTTTGGTACTAAATAACATTTCTTTCATATTTAGCTTGAAGAGAGTGAGTATGGTCATATTACGAAGAGACGTTGTGGATTGTAGTTTCATGTGGTCAGCCTGGTTTTGCCAAGCATATACATTACTCCTGTAAAAATGGGCTTTTACCTGTTTCTAGCTTGGACTTAGAGGCGAAATGGGCAAGTATTTTATTAGGCAGTATGATCAGTAAGGAGCTGGAGAAAAATTAATTTATAGATGCAATTTAGTTTAAAGTTCTCTTTGCAGCATAATGCTCTCTGTAGCTGTGTGACACTGCACTGTGCTGTGCTCTTGGTGCAGTAGGGCCGAGCTCAGCTCTCACCCTCCAAAGGAAAGCAAATGTAAAAAGAAATCCCAGACTGTATCAGAGGTGCTGATGTGCTTGGTTCATGAGAAATAGAGCAAGATGATATGCAAAAGGGTCGTCAGCAGAGCTCAGGGCTGAAGTGTCTGCAAGCTGCTGAAACCATGGGCGTTTATTTTCCCCTTGTACATAACTATGATGTTTTATCCCCTAATTTAAAGAAAAAAAGAAAACACCAAACCTCCAGTTGGTCTAGAAGAAATGTTGCATTGGGGAACAAGGTCCTGTCTCCCCTGGGCTGGAAAAGAGCTTGTCTCTCCTTTGCCACCCTCCGCATGTACAGATGGGAGTGAAGGACCCCAGGCTGCCCCCACCCAACTCTTCCCACTTACCGAAGTAGGGGGGGTATGAAGCAGATTTTGTAATTTGACAGTCTGAGATTGTCTTCCTGGTGTTTCTGAAGATACTAATCTCTATAATGGAAAACTGGAAATAAGAAACAGCGTTCCATGTTTCCTGCAGCACATTTTTGCACGACCTCCGATTAATCTACTGATCTTTTTTCTTAGGGTTTTTTTTTTTTTTTCTCTTTTGGTAATATTCTTTCTCAATATTTTTAAAATAGTAACATAGAGTGCTTTTGTACTCTGTCAGTCTTTCAGGTTTGTTTTGATGGCATGTCTTCTACTTCCCAGCATGCTAGGTTTTTTTTTTCCTAAATTAAAAAAAAAAAATGATTTTGACTGGTGGCAGCATGCCATGATTAGGCACCTTATAAAAAGACCCGTGTAATTCAGTGATACAAAATACACCTTTTCATGAATGCTCAGCCAAAATAATTTGGCAGTTTTATTGTTTACCTCCTCGTTTTGTTTGTTGAAAAATTGGAGCATTTTCCAAGCTCTTACATCCTTTAATAATCTTTAGAAAATTATTCATCAAGTCAGCAAATAATTTACCTAATTATGTTACTTTCTTGATTTTTGTTTTGATTTTATAAGAAGCATCTGCAACCTGTAATTTCTGCAACGCTGAAGTTGCCAAGTATCACGTTAAATCGTTCTTCTCATTTCTAGAAGGTATGTGTGTGCTCTGCAGACAGCTATATCCCCTTTGGCAAGTAGGACTCCAAAACTTTTTTGGGAATCATATTTTGTTTGTTGTTTTGTTATCTTTTTTTTTTTTTTAACTCCCGTGACATATGCTAGGCTTAATTGTTGGAAGAGATTCAGAGTGAGCAACTGCACTATGAAGGTATGCTGGCCCATTTTTGGTTTATGCTCTTTTCAAGATTCTGTAATTAATTTTCAGTTAATTACGGACCAGAATGACTTCACGGATTTGGGAAGTTTCTTCCAGCATACGCTGTGATTGGATTTGGCGAGGCTTTCGCACGAGACGTTTTCGTTTGGCTCCCACCTCGTGCTGCTGTTCCTCAGTTGTGTCTGTTGCTGTGGTGGCACTGGGGAGTGTCACAATGAGACCCCCAGTCCCACACTGGTGCTTGGCATGGGCTCTTATGCCACCACCAGCTGCATCCCATAAGGCCCCTGGGATGTGTCCTGCATTGCCAGCAGGGTGGCACAGAGCCTCCTGGTGTCACTCCTGTGTGCTGAAGCCTGGAGAATGGGAATGTTTTATATGGTGTCACTTGAGGGGACCACCACCTCCCTTTCTTTGGCAGGTTGGTCCTCACCCCTCTGATGTGACCTGGTGACCAGGCACCCCTCCCTGTTCTGCGTGATCAAAGAAGGTCCCTCTTCTGCCATGGGGTGTGCCATACATGCAGAGGGGACAAAAAAGCGTGGAAAGATCAGTACCATACAGGGCTGGAATCCTTCCCTGCCTCGGCTACCCTATGAAACACTGCTGAGACTTCCCGGCATTGGTCTCCCACAGCAGCGAGGAGCAGCTTGCTCAAGGACCCTTTGGATCTGGAAGGGACATAAAATAGATTTCACCTTGCAAATTGCACAGTTCATCATTCTGTCTGCAGAGGCTGCCTGTGAAATCCGAGTCTTGGGTCCGCATACATTTACATATATAAGACGCTTCATGCACAACATGCTGGGTGTGATTTGTAGGCTTCACTGGCAGATACCCTTATTTTTAATACATTGAAATATTTCAATAATCTGAAAAATAGGTTAATTAAGATAACCAGTAATAAGATATAGTACTTCACCTTTTTGCCCAGCTTTCTATTTTCTGTTTAATAACTCATACTAGTAGGGTTTTAAGTTGCAGTGTTATTTTCAGTTACTGGAGCTTATGTGGTTTAATATTATCATTGTTCATATCTTTTTGAGAAAAAAAGAAAGGAAGAGAAAAAATCTGAAAACTTGGGGAAAATGTAAATACAGCGTAAGTGTATCCTCTTAGTTTTAAAATTTTCTACTAACCAAGATTGCATAAATTTTAAAGGAAAATAAACCCCTTTGTGTAAGACACAAGTGGTTTGAGGCATACGTATGGTTAAATTTTATTTTTCATTTAAACTTTAACTGCAAAGTATTTTGAAATGCCATTAACTTTAATGCATTTTTATTTGCATTTATTCTGTAGCATTTTCTTCTGAGGGAATCTAGTCAATAACTTTTTAACCTGAACATTCCAGCTGGGTTTTTGTCAGTTGTTTCAACAGACTTTCACAAATATCAGCAGGTTGGAAATGACCTTTCAGTAATAAATAATATTTAAGTAATAAGTAAGTAATAAATTATATTTAAGTAAGTAATAAATAATAATTAAGTAATAGATAATTTGCCTGTTGCTTATAAACCTGCTGTTGAAGGTGTTGTAGGAACCAATTTGGTCAGCAATTAACTTTCCCTGCTTTTGTGTCCGTCTTACTCCATGTGTACAGCTCTTGCCCTGCTCTCAGTGTGACCCTCTTAACTTTCCAACATGAATCATCTTCATGAATGGAATGTTTAGATTGGATGTTAGGAAAAGTTTCTCCACCGAAAGGGCTGTCAAGCATTGGAACAATCAAGCCCAGGAAAGGAGTGGAATCACCATCCTTGGAAGGATGTTTTCCTTCAGAAAACATGTAGACCTGGTGCTTGGAAAAGTGAGAGGTATATGGTTTAGTGGTGGACTTAGCAGTGTTGGGTTAGTGGTTGGACTCAATGATCTTAAAGGTCTTTTCCAACCTAAATGATTCTGTGATTCTTGAATATTGTAGATAACTATGAGAAGAGTCATATGCTACAACTATTAATAAATTATTTGTGAATGATTGTTAAAAATACAGAATTTTGAAGAGGACTGGTAATATCAGAGTAATCTCTCAGGCATCGATGAAAAGCAATATTGAAAGTGTCCTTCTACTTGGAATTTTGCTGATGATTTTATTCCATGTGTGAAGGCAGCTGGAGAAGGTGCACTGCAGTGGTCCAAGAGCCCAACTCAGATGCAGTAGTCCCTGATCAAACTCCTAATTGGGTTCATGCTTTGTTTTTTCACATTCTCCTGGTTTCAGCTCTCCCTTCTGCAAGTGCCCAGGTGCCGGCAACACTTGTCTTTCCTCCATAAACAGCCTTTCAGGCTTTTGGCATGGGGCTGCTGAACTCCAGACTTCCCTGTTCTGTCTGCTGGACTCTCCATCGTGCCATTCAAGGTGCAGCACCCTTGGCTGCCAGCCTTGCAAAGGAGCTGCATCTCTCCTGGGCTCCTGCTGGGAGTTTGTCCCAGCCTGCCTCATGTCCTGCAGTGGTGCTGTGCACGCAGGCTCGGGGGGTGTTGTCTCATTTTGGCTGTACAGCTCTCCCTGAGCAGGCCCAGAGGCCGCTCTTTCCCAGAGGTTCGTATTCCGAACATGGTGCCTTGCTTTGGTTCAAAACACAAGATGGGAAATCACAGTTTTCTGAGAGGAAGACTTTCAGCATTTCTGAAAGTTGTTACGTGCAGCTCTTGGTGATGTTTTGTTTTTTCCTGAATCACCAAATTACCACTTCCACAGTGATATTATTATTGCAGCTTCCTTCCACAGTGCTGTAAGTCCATATCCTTTTTACTCTTCCTCACAGTAAAAGCGTAGTCTTTGCTGTGAAAACATGCCTGTGTCTCCTGTTCCTCTTTTTCCAGAGCTGCTGGTTGTCACCAGAACCCTTTTGAAACCTACCCCTGTGGTCTGTGATGATGTTTCCATTACTCACTTCCCCATCACTGAGAGAAGCTGTAGGAGCAGGAGGAACTTATCCTTTTGGCTTTCACCGAGCTGTTGCTTCAGAGTTGTTTCCACCTGAATAACAGGGCATGAAGATTTAACTTGCCATGCTTGCAACAACCTTGGCCAAAGTAGGGTGGGCTCACAATGCTGAATTGTGGGGTTTTTTTTCAATTTTTTTTTTCTGCTTTTTTCCTCCCATCCGTTCCCAAGTGCTTGGCTTTCCATTTTTAGTATCTGTGTTTTGCTAAAGTAAGTGTGAGGTGTGGCAAGCACACCTGGCTCAAAAAGCTGCCCTTGGAGTTCGATGTTAGTAGAAAGAACATTTCCCAGCAGGTTATGAAGGGAACGCTGAGCACATTTAAGCCTTAGAAATACAGAGCAGCGAGAAGCTGGTGTTTAGCAAAGAGGGAGGCAAGGTGAAGGCACTGGATGGAGTGTTTCTGAGCCACCCAGCACACACCTTCCTGCACACTGGGGCTGTGATTTGTGTGCTTTTGTGGTTCTCTGCCATCAGCTTTCCCAGGCCGTACATATGGGTAACGTTAGAGATTTGCCATTACCCCAGAAAAATGGTTGATATTGCATACAGAGTGTTTTCACTAATGTTCAGGGTGATCTATTGAAGCAGGAGATTAACAGGGTTATACTCTTCTTTCTTTTTTAATGACTAATCATGAAATAGATGGTGAAAAATATGGCTAAGATGACTGCAGAAGTTAAACAGCCAGCTTGTATTTCATGGGTAGCGTTGCTGTTCTGGGAAGCAGGGTAGATAATTTCTAGAAGACCAGCAGCATTCAGTGTATTAGGAGTAAGGTCATTTGAGAGAAATCTGAGTTGATAAAAACTGGGGTTATGGAAGTCATACAGATGAGAAGACAAAGGATCTCAAAATTTTTGTTTCTCGGGGAAAAAAATCAAGTGGGAATGCGGTAATAACATATCCAGAAAGACCACAGAGGGAAGGGCAGCACTTACTAAGCTTAGTTCTAGCAAGAACAAAAATGAAATGCTCTTTAGCATGGAGTGGAGGTCTGAGCATTCAAGATACAGAATGAGAGGTGCTGTGGTGCAGTTTGGTTTTGAAGGACTCTGAAATGCTTGTTGAGAACCTGTGTCTCCAATGTAAATACAACGTTTTATACATGGTAAGTGTCTATCAGGGTTTTATCGTGTTGTGATCAGGATGAAGGGCACACAAATCATGTGACAGACATGGAACACTGGATATGAACCCAAATAAAAGCAAGAGAGAAGGCTTGGATGAGGAGTGCCTGCAGAAGGTTGGATGGGAATTGGTGTCTTGGGAGGAACATTGTCACTTGGCACAAGGCAGAAACCAGTGACCATAGCCAGGAGTATTCAGTCTGGTACAGTCAAAATCTGTTCTCCAAAGTTTCCTTAACTTTCTTTTTAATTAAATTATTACCAATGCTCGCAGTTCAAGCTGCTGGTGTTTCATTCCTACAGGTGTCTTGGAGTTGTAGGTGATCTCCTCTCCACATTTGTTGTTGACATTTTACTGCTTGTCTTTATTTGATGTCAAATAGAATAATCAAAACCGCTGATGCATTTAGTAGACAACTCTTAGCTCAAAAATTATTGAATGTGCCATATGTTTGAAGAATGAATAAATAATCAGTAAAAAATGAGTTTTGGGAGCATCTGAAAAGGACTGATTAAGATTGGCTTTCATCAACATTATAATTTACTTTTATAAGCTTTTTTTTAAGGCTTTGTTTATTGGATGATTTAAATATTTAGTAAATACATTTCTTTTGAAATTAATGAAGAAGTACAAGAGAGAGTTTTATATACCAAAAACGTTAGATGTGAGATTGTGTTATGTCATTTTGGGATTTAATATTAAATATATGTGGGGGGAAATTTTCATACTTTAGCCATTTCTCATTAAAAAGCTTTATCAAAACCAGCTTGATTTGATTTTAACAGGAAACCACTAATTGGCATTTGGTGAAAGTTGTTCCCACACAGGGAGGAGTACCCCTATGAAACTGTTATTTTTCATTTAATTATCACTTTGAGGATTGCTGAGAAACAAGCAAATGTGTTAGACATTTTCCCTGACAACCTAAATATTCCTGTAAAATGCACTTTGGATCTCAGCTTTCTTTTATCACTTTTGTCCGCTGTCTCTTCATGAGTGCTTAGCCTGAAACTCAACTTTAAAAAGGGATAAATTCCCTCTGTCTCTTACCCAAACACTCCCCAGTGCCTTTCCCTCTTAATTGCCGTGCTCATCACTGTCCCAAATGCTAGACAGGTGGGTAACCTGAGCTTCATCATTGAGGCAGACCTCAAAATACACAAGATTTGATCCGGGCTTTCGCCTGAAATTTTCTGAGGCAACTGCTGTGTCTGAGACAACTGCAAGCACTGGTGTGAGGTGCCACCTCCCTGCAGCTGTTTGCATTTCACTGCTCAGTATCTCGAGACATAATTGTAATTAGAAGAAAATGTGGAGTTTTCATTAAAATATTACAAGATTTCTCATTAAGTGGGCATTTAATTACTCAAAATAGTATTCTTCCTGAGTGGTTTCTTGTTATACTGAAAGGACATCTGAAGTAAGGTCCTGTTGACAGTCTAGGAGTAATTGCAATGATTACATGTATAACAAAGTAGAGACTAAATATGTAACATCTAGAGATTTGGATCAGAACTCAAAAGCATCTTCAACTGCAGTGTCGGAAACCAACGTGATGGCATTTTTGGTACAGTGTGGACTGGGAGGTTGAGAAGTGCAAGTTGAGACGTGGAGAAATGGGATACCTGAGAGCAGCTGGTGAGGGACTGAAGGGAAGAAAGGAGCACAGTTGTGCGATGATTGTAAGTTAAAGTTAGAGTCAGCGAGGTGAAATTGTTGGAAAAACAGGCAAGTCTTATGTGATGCCACGGAATCACTCTGTTTCTTGTCAGAGCTGGCAAGTGTGGGCCTGATGATTGTGTCTGGTTTCAGCACTTCTGGGCAGGGTGGTGGGGATGGGGCAGCCGTGCAAAATTGTCACATGTGTTCCTGTGCCAGTTGGTGGGATTGCAGTTCCTCTGGTACCTTTGTGAAGGACATGTCTCTCATCTCTTCTGGGACTTGTCCAGCGTGAACATATTTACTGTGTCCCTTGATAACCTATTCTGTTTTTTCACACCAGGTCTTTACATTTAGAAAGGTTCCTTTAAGATCTAAATGGAATCTTCCTTCCTGAAATTTTGTATCATGTGCCTGAAGAAAGGTGTATACAGATTAGAGACTGTCTAAGGAAGAACAAGGATAAGAAGATGTTTAGGAAAACAAAACAGAAACAAAGAGTCAAAGAAACTCATTTAATGTTAGTGTAGAAGGGAGAGACATATTAAGGAGGTCATGATATCAGTCTTTCAATTAAAAAAGTGGTGTAAAAGAGGACAGGAATTATGGCCACTGGGGGAATGATGAAGAGAAATCAACTTTACTGCAGAAAAAAAATGATGCAACACTGGAGATGCTGGGAGAACACTGAGTGGTTAGATGTTGGAGGAAGATGTGGAGTATTGTGGAATTCCCTTTATTGGAGATTAATAACATATTGAGTTGGGCAAAGTACAGTAGATCCTGCTCAAAGCGGTAGGATAAACTACTTTAGATATATTGTTTCTGTGCTTTACAGGCCTGTGCTCGAGCGGCATTGCACTGCATCATATATTAGAGTCTGCTCCAAACAAAGCAAAATGCAAACACTTCTGAGGTTGTTCTATAAGTAACCAAAGTAATATTTACCTACTTGCAGTGTGTTTTATTAGGAGTTTAAATCCAACTAGAATAAGGAACGAATATACATCTAGGTGAACATAATGAAAATAGTACACAATTACTATTAAAATGTACGTCAGAAGCTCTCTCTTCCATCTGTGCTGTACCTCCCTTTTTAGTATCCAAATGTTAAGCAAGAATAAGAACTGCACTTACGGATGGTCCTGGCTCTTTGCAGGGTCTGACCAAAGGCAAATAAAATGTGACATTTCCATAGATCAGACTTCATGCATGTTTACTCCTTGTCTTTAAGATGTCCAATCCTGTCAGATTAAAGTGTTATTTATTAATTAGCAAGCAGTATGCCAAACTATGTCATTGTTTCAGTTATGCCTTCCATTTCATTCTACTGAATTCAGTCATTGGATTTGAGCTTATTGTCCAGTAAAGCTTCCTTCTGCCAGTGGAGGATAAGAAATGAGGAAATTTTCATCGCTTTGTTAATTAGACTATTGATTCCTCAGGCTCAGCAGCGAGTGATAGCATTTTCTATCACTTTCTCCTCTGGGTCACAGCTGTCAGAAACAGATTTTAAAACTTAGTTTACCATGTGAAGCCAGGACCTTTGTTTTCTTCCTCACTGGCTGCAGTCTTCCTTTCTTTGCCTATTTAGATGGACTCTTCAGCATATCCCAAACGCTACCGCAGAAGTCACCCTTGAAAGGCCTCTGCTTTGCAAGAGTCAAGTCCTTTTGGCAGTGTGTCTTACCTGATAAAGTAATTTTGTGCTCTCCTTTTAAGTCCCTGTGCAAGTTGTCCCTGCTTCAGTAGTTGCTTTTCATTTGCTTCCTCCCCTTGGTCTCTCCAGTTAAAGCAGTGACTCATCTGCTTGCCCGTGTGCCTCCCGGATTTGTACCTGATCCTTCCTCTCACAGATGGCACAACAGGAGTTGGAGTTGTGGATCCTTTTGGGCTCCTTCCAGCTCAGGATACTCTATGATTCTAACACTTGGGATCACATTTAGAGGTTCTTCATCTTCTGGAGCTACCTGAAAATCAGTGGTTTGCTTCCCAAAGTGGGTAATGTTGTTCTTGGTTGTTCCTTCTGTGTTTCTGGGAGGCACGAAATGTGNGAAGTGGGTAATGGGTTTTATGGAAGCTTTAGGGTCCTATCTTGGTTGTTCCTTCTATGTTTCTGGGAGGCACGAAATGTGCCTGAGTGCACTTCGTAGGGGAAATGGGATGAAGCTGTAAGATCTTGTTTGCATTACTGCTTTCTACTTTATTCCATGCATTTCCAGGCATATGTGTGTGTGTATATATGAAGTCTGTATTATCGTCTAGAAATTTCTCAGCAAAATCTCATTCCCATTGTGCTAGACAACCAAGTGAAAAAAACGTCTGTACCAAGATAGCTCAAAATTTTCATGTCAAGATACAACAGATTTGGGGGAAGGGAAAACACTATTTGTGGTAGCAGTAAAATAGCTAATGAGAACAGATGTCAGCTCATTGAAGTAAGTGAGGCAAAGTCACCAGGCAAACATGATTAAAAGATTCAGAGGAAAGTGGCATTTTGCTGGAGCATTTATCTGTACAAAGGTGGAGGCGCTGGGTGAGGGCTCAGAGAAGAGTCTACCCAAAGGCTGTCAGAGGTGCCTTGAGGGGAGAATTGACACCTTTGGTAACCGTGGTGCAAGCAAGGCCCTGGAGGTTGTTTTTGGAGAGCAGAGGCAGGTGGCAGTGGCAGGATGTGCAGGCACACCCTGAAGCATTTGGCATGGGGTGGAAGGGAGAGAGCTGCCAGCTGTGGAGGTTGGGAAGGAGGTGGTGGTTGTAGCTCAGGGCACTGGAGTACAGACCTGAATGGAGGAGCCCAAGTGTTTGAAATGCAGGTGTTCACTGGCATGGGTACAGAGCCACCACAGTTAGAGGTGGTCACAGTGGGTTTGTTTTGCAGCATATTGTCTGCCCTCAGGCTGCCTAGACCATGAGTGGTACAGTACACACTTAAAAATGATCCCAAATTATACTTCGTTTGAAGTGCATACAGTGATCCTCCCCCTCGCCTTTGTCTTTTATGTTTTGTGTATTTACTCCAGTTGCTGCTTTCTCTTCTCCCTTACATCTTTTTTGAATCTCCACCAGTTTCTGTTTCCTCTGCTGTGTCCATTCTGGTTTCCCCTCTCCCTCCACTAATGTTCTCTGCTTTACACTAGAGGTAGCATAGGTTCTTATAATGTGCTTTTGATATCCCCTATGGATTGAAATCTTTAAGGTCAGGATCAGTTTGGTCCTGACTCTGGAAGAGCTTTATATATGTGATTAAATAAAGATCTTAGTCATCCAAGTCGCGTTTTTAGGTATACAAACAATAAATGTTTTTCTGGACATCAAGGCAAGCTCTGAATATCGTCTTTAAAAAAAGAAAAAAATTTAGATTCCAAGGGGTTGTCATCACAAGTCTTGTAATTCACCCTACATAGAACTATGGCTAATTTTCTAAACTTCAGATTTAGCTTACTTTTTTACTTTCAGAGTACTGGAAGTGAGCATGAATCTGCAGAGCATTTTACATTGTTCATTTGCTAAATTTGAACACCAGTACAATTCTACAAACAAGATACTACTCTCTTAGGAATCTGCTGAATTAAATCATAATATGTATGGGGGTTTATCTACTATTAAAAACATTTTGTTCTTTGATGTTTCTGGATCCCATTTTTTTTAGAGTAATACAATGGAAATTACTAATTTTGAGCATATGAAAAATAATGATTGGGTGTGTGGAGTCCATAACTTAATCTGTGCATATTCCCTGGGCACAAAGGGAGTATATTGTATACATAATCTACATGTATTATCTCCCTCTATACCCAACTTGTATAGCATGTGTAAGTTTACTATGATATTTTTAAAAAGGGAGTATGGTAGTTTACCTATCTTGTAACTACCCTAAACCCTCAAACTTTACCATTAAGAATGAGGAATGCCATAGATTTGTAGCTGATGCTCATGTTAATTTGTATTCCAAAACCAGTTTACAATAGGGCCAGATAAATGTCCTGTTACTGGACCTAGAGTAGCATTCCCTGTTGCAGATGACTAGAAACCTATTCAGCATTTCACAGATGGCACAAAAACTCTGAGATGGCAGGATCCCTGTTTCAGCTTGGGGACAGGAGACTTCCATGTGAAAGGTCGATACTTAAGAACCACCTGACCAACTGACTTGTGACTTGTTTGTTCCTCTATTACTGTACTTTATTGTTACAGCTACAGAGAATGCCTGCTGGAAGTGCCTTTTTAAAATTCAAGTTTGCGACTTTTCAAATGCTTCAGCTTCTTTCTTTCTTTCTTTGTTTCTTTTTTAATTGGAACATAAAGACCACCTAAAATACTCAACAAAAGTCATGACAGATATTTGAGATTTTATCCTCGGGTATATCTGCGGTGTCTTTCTCTATTGTTTGTTTTTCTTCACCTATTTCTCTGTCTAAGGTGATTTAAAAATAGGAGAATTATAATACGTTATTCTGGCTGCAGTCACACTGAACAGGAGGGACAAGAAGTGCTGCAGTCAATCCTGCACAGCCATGTGGATGGAACTTTTGTCCTAACCCCAGACAGGTTTCAGACTTCAGCTTTGTCACTTGAAACGCCCCATGCTTGCTCCATCCCCTGGTCTGTGTGAAGAGCCAGGGATTTTGTGAGCATTTCCAGGGAGTAATCCTGATGAGCATGGCTTTTACTCTCCAATTCAGAGGTGGCTTAGTCAGTTTTGTACTTGGTATTGGAGTGAGAGAGCAAATGTGAAAAACAGCTTTTAAAGAGTGACTTGGAGTATGTGCTTCTCAGAGTTTGTATTTAATCTTTACTTGTTGGTTTCTGTGGGAGTTACCAAACCAGTTGAGCTACAGCACTGGCATGAAGCCAAATGAAAAATACAGTTTTCTTCACTGTAAACATGACTGTCAAGCAGTAATGTTTTTCTCAGCTTCAGTTTAAAAGCATTATAATGGAAGAAAATGAAACTAAAACACATTTTTATGCCAGTTTTATACATGGAAGAATGTGGGCTTTTTCTTTTAATAAAAAACTCTTGGAGAAGAGAACATACAAACTTAAGTATGTGATCAATTATCTGTGTTGCAAGATACTTGATGGAGTTGGTAAACCAACACTTTTTTCTATTCTGGTGTAGTTATGGTGTGAGTGCATTTTTTTGCCTCTGCAAACATGAAAGATGTGTAGAGTTCTTTATTTTTAGTCTTGTTTTGATAACAGAAAAAAAAATAGTGCCTAACAAACTTAATGAATAATAGCAGCAAACACTAATCCCTATCCACTCCTTCAGGCTTATTTTTAAACTCTGTTTTCAGTATCCAATGGCTCTGTTAACTCCTCAGACATTCAGCTGAGCTCGCTCATCGTTGCTTTGCTTTTGGGATTTATTTTGTTGAAAAGTGTGGAAGTCCAGCTTTGCCTTTCTAAGATAAACGCAAACTATATTTAGTGCTCGCAGTGATTTCACCAGGACATCCTCACGAAGGTGCAGCTGCACCGAGTGGGGAACAACTGCGTTTTCACTTACTTTTCAGGACTGAACTTTCCAAGGTTGTCTGCTTTGCCTGTAACTCCCTCTGTTTTATTTCGCAGAGTGAGGAAAATACTTGTTTAACAAAATGATTGGCTGCTGCTTTGTAAAATGGATTTTTGGGTACTGGTGTTGAAAATGACATCTTGAAGAATGGATGTCGTATCCATGTAACTTGATGTGCTGGAGGATAAAAAAACCCTTCAGTTGTGTGCTTCATTGTTTGAATGAGCTTTTTTAAGAATTTCATAATAGAAAAGTAAGAGATAGGATTTGAACAGACTTTTAGAAGGATCTTCTTACAATTCCTGTGTTTTGAAACAGAATAAGCTGCAGTGAAACCTTTGCTGACAGATACTTGTCTCGCCTCTTCCTTATAACTTCAAATGGACAGCTATTCCTATGTAACGTGTGCTAATGCTTTTGATAATTAGGAGGTTTTTAAGTAGATGTGGTTAGCTGAACTAAAGAACTTCAAATTTTATTAGGACCAGTACATTTTTATTTGCATATTCAATCCTTTTATTAAAAAATTCAGCTTGCCTTGCTTGGTCTGTATGTCTGCAGGCATGGAGAAAATAAGGAATTCTTGGAAGCAGACATACGTCCTGCAGGTGAATCGATGAAATTAATTTCCTTCACCTAATTTCCTTCAGCTCTCATAAGGAAAAGTGATAAAAGTTAAACAAACATCTCTGAAATTCTCTGTAGGTTACCTGAGGGTTGTTGGCGCTGAGATCCGCCAGGAAGGTCCTTCATGGTGTGATGGAAGCAACTAAAAACTGATGCTGGAGTTTTGGGCTCCCAGCTCCATGCAGGACATGCTGCAGTAGTAGTGAATTTTATTCATCTTTTGAACATGATAGTCAAGGGGCATGTCTTTGGGCACCTTCAAAATCTCGTGTATGAGTAGTAACATCGCTGTTTTCTGTAGCAGTGCCTCGTGTTTACCCTAATAAATATTTTTTTCCATTGAATCTTGGGATGAACCATCTCCTCTGAGTTCAAGGTACTGTCCCGGCAAGGAAGCACTGAAAACAACAGGCTATTGTTGCGCTTGGGTGTGCGTTGTCCTGGACCCTGGGCGTCTGTATCCTGCCTCGCTCGCTCCCAGCCGCTGGCTCTGGGCAGGCAGCCCCAGTGTCGAGCAAACAGTGAAACATTAATGGCTGCTGTCACCAGAAATGGTCTGAGGGCAGCAGCAGCAGCAGCTCCGCTGTTGAGGGGGGTTTTCTTAAAACATTGGTCTGTAGAAGAGTAATGAGGTGGTTCTGTGGGTCTCTTTGGGGAGTTTTCTGCACCACAAATAAGAGGACCAGGAACAAGCTCATAGGGCAAGCTTTGAAAGCTTCCCAGGAGGCAGTGGCGTGGCATGCTGAGCTGGAGGGGAAGTGAACATTTTGGAGAAGGGGAGGGGTGAAGTGGAGGCTGTCCAGAAAGGATCCTGGAACTGCAGAAAAGGGGTTATATTTAAGGAAAGATAGGGGAGGGGAATTGATGATGGGGAAAAAAACTTGAGGACGTAAACTTGGGAAAGGATATGGACTAGGAAGGGACTATTTGCAGTAGTATTCCAAGTGGGAGTGGGATAGGCTTGTATTTACTGATGACAGTAAAAGGAATGTTGTAATAACCCAGAGACAGGAAGATAGAAGTCCAGACAAGGGTTTTAGCTGTGTCCTGATAGATAAGAAAGACTATATTTGAGAGAAGTTACTCTGAAAGAGCTGCGAACATTTAAATGTAGTTCATTATTTATTGATTTTAAAGGTTTTGTTGTTGTTACGTTTCCCTGTTGCAAAAAGGGTGGTGATGGGCTTTTGATTTGGTTCTTCGTGTGTGTTTTTTTTAACAGACTTGTCTTGATTTTTAATTCCAATTCTTTCCTCATGCTATGGCAAAGTTAGGAATGGCTGGCCTCTCTTCAAGGAATGGAAGCACCATAGCATTGCTGGCTCCTACAAGTACTTAGTAAAGAAAACTAGGACGGGTAGCATTAAAGAAAAGAAAAAAGGAAATTAAAAGAAAAGGGAAGGTAAATCATCAGAGACGTGTTGATAGCAGTGAAAAGGTGTTACATGAGGTTCGGTCTATTTTCTTTAAGTGGATAAATATTTAAGCGTTATTTCAGAATTACTCAAGAGAAGGGGGCAAAGCTGTTATGGACGTATCAAAGCAGCAAAAGCAAGGGGACTTGACTAGCTTGGGCTGTTCAAAATGGATTGACTGCGTTTCAAGTTGAGGCAAAAGCTTAGGAGGGCTCTGGGTCTGCTAATGTTGTGCAGATTTCCTTTGATGACCAAATGCAATGGAGAACATGAATTGCAGTCTTGTAGGTGATAAGTGATAGCAGTTCTGAAATGTTTAGTTGGCACCGACCACAGTAACTAGGATGTTTTCTGCGTGTCTGTATGGAGGCAGATAGTGGACATTGTCATGTATAAAAACATCCAGTAAAGCAGTGAAAATGAGCTTAGAGGTGTCTTTTGGTCCTTTTTCCAGTGTGACGATGCTGCAGGCAGTGAGGTATTTCTTAGGGTCCTGCGCCTGTTTCGCTTAAGAACTTCGAGATTATATTTTGGCTTCCATTTCTTATATAAAGCCCAGAGTTTTGCTGGCTTTTTGTACTGACTTGGTTCTCATGCTGCTCATCTTCACAGCCCGGAAGTCCAAAAAGTTGGGGAAATTGAAAGGGATGCACGAGGAGCAGCCCCAGCAGCGGCAGCAGCCACCCCCGCAGAGCCCCGAGGAAGGGACGACGTACATCGCGCCCGTGACCGAGCCCTCTGTCAACACTGCACTTGTCCCCCACATGTCTGCTATCTCACCAGCACTTACTCCCTCTCCTGTTAAGATCCTTGAAAGCATTGAACCCGAGATCGTGTACGCAGGATACGACAGCTCAAAGCCGGACACAGCGGAGTACCTGCTCTCCACCTTAAACCGCCTGGCCGGCAAGCAGATGATTCAGGTGGTGAAGTGGGCAAAGATACTTCCAGGTAGGACCGTGAGTTATCTGGTGAGATGTCACTTCACTGTTTCTTTTAGCTCAAAGAACTATTTGCTTGACAAATTGCATCTTGAATTCATGGACTTTGTTGAAAAAACCCGCAATTGCGGGGTGTGAGATGAACCTCTGAGAGAAGATTGTTGGGCTTTTTTCTTATTTTATGTAATGTTTGTTTCATATGTCTGTGATTGATATTTAAAAAGCTTTCATTTTCAATAATAGCCTCTTAAGAAGAAAACATGTTTTGTCACTGGAATGAAAAATTACGGTTTTATTTTTACCGAAGTGGGAGTGCTACTCTTACTCGTGAATATTAGAAAAGTAGTAAGCAATGTGTGTTTGGTGATGGTTTGACCAGCCCTTGTAGTTCATGGGTATTTTCTGGTTTGATCTCTAGGATTTAGAAACTTGCCTCTCGAGGACCAAATTACTTTAATTCAGTATTCATGGATGTGTCTGTCATCGTTTGCCTTGAGTTGGAGGTCGTACAAACATACAAACAGCCAGTTCCTCTATTTTGCTCCAGACCTGATCTTCGATGAGTAAGTATTCCTTAATGGCCCTTTTCAGTGCAGGCTGGAAGGATTGCTGTCTATTTGGTTTTTCGGGCATACTTGCAGTCTAAGAAAATTTCAGCTAATTCTGGCTTAAAAAGCAGCTGAAGTTTTAATTTTTTTCAGTGACTCACTTTTCAATTGCCAAAGCTTTGATTACTGCCGTCCACTTCCCTTATGTATGGGGATGTGTTCTCAAACTAGGACCATCCCACTGGTTTGAAATGTGACTGATACACAACCACAATTTATAGAAAAGAACATTTTTTGGTATCTACTGGAGCTTGGAAAAATATCCAACTTCTAGGAAATGTGAATGTTTAAATTACTGGGGTTTTTCAGAGCAGTCATATAATGGTGCTTTTGTTAACAATATACAGCTGTTCAATGTGTTTTCTTGACAGTCTTAATTACCCTTCTTTGCAACCGTGAAAGAAGCCAAAATGTTTTTTCAGTAATGAAACATAACTTCTTTTATGATGCATTCAGACAAAAAGAAGGCTTAGGCATTCCGTCTGAGTATGTGTGTTCCTTCATATTTTATGTTTGTGTGTGTTTAGTGCTTTGCTTTTGATGACTATAATTTAATTTCTGTTCCATTCTCCTAGTGTTTATTACAAGACAGTAAAGTCAAAAATCTAAGTGAATGTGCGGGCAGTCAAACGGGGCTTGCATCATTTGCTTATCCCAGAAGATTGGGGGTTTTTTCTAGAGGTAAAAAGGAGACATAATCAATAGGAAATGGGTACACGTGGGGGAAAAAAAACAAAACAAAAAACCAGGAAAAGAATTAACAAAAAAGTAACTTACCACTTAATCTCCTGATGCATTTTGAAATCTTTTTCTTGGAAAAGATGCTTTGTTGCTGTCCATCTTAATAGTCTGTCTTTGATTTAGGAATTCCTAAATAATTAATGAGTATGAGATGGGTCCCAGAGCAGTGAGCAATATCAAAGAAGGATTGTTTGGTTTGGGGTTTTTTTTTTAAGAGGGGGAACTGATGATTTACTGCATGTGGCCGAAAATGTAGTGTCAGCCATTTTCCTTGTTGAAAGCACCTCCATTATGACTTGGACAGCAGAGAATTGTCACAGGAAAGAAAAAAGGTATCTGTAGCTAGAGCTAAGTGAAAATGTGAACTTTGAAGAGTTCGGTTCTCCTGGGGGAACGTAGACTGAAAGTTCAAACACAAAAGCAGCTTTCCCTCATCTCAAGAAAGTCAGTCAGGGGGTCAGAATTTATTGGACAAGAGAAATCAATCCTGCTTGCAAATAAAAGTGTGTGTATTGCTTGCTCTTGTTATACTGCAGCTTGAAGCAACTTCGAGAATTTGAGATCAGTTGTGAGTTTTATGCTGCAAGTCTCGAAGATAGGTGCCTGTAGAGTTATACTGAGGCTGAGGTAGGGATCCAGTTGGAAAAAGAGGTGCAAAATTAAAACATCCCAAACCAGATATCTATGTGAGATAGTGCTCTGGTCTCCTGCGTGTTTGGCAGTATACTCATTGCAGAGAGAAGGCAATTGTTTCTAAATAGAGAAAAAAAAAATTGCCAGGAGATGTGAGAGGGGGACAGGGGCTTTTGAAGTAGCTAATTCAGGACAAGAAATTTCCTTGGAGGTAAAAGAGTAGGAGATCGGCGTTCGCTCTGAAACAGCAATGGGCATATCTCTGGACAGGAAAGGTTTTCTCACTTTGTTTTTTTCATACTCAGTGGGCATCACAGCAGGCGTTTGTTCCCAGTTTCTCACGTTGCCACTCAGGATGGTGGTTGGCATTTGCAGTCTGAGTTTAGGGCTCTCTTGCAAAAGGAAGTTGTTGAGAAACTGCAGAGAGCCAGTGGAGGTTGGCCAAAGTGGCCAGGGCTGACTGGGACAGTGAGGGACCTGATAGTGTGGTGTGGATTTATTTGCAGCCTTCAGCTTCCGACTGAGTTGTAGAAAACGTGAAGTCTGGCTCTTCTTGGAGGTGGCTCAATGGAAGAATGAGAGTTTGTGATCCCAAGTTTGGGGCAACACACTGCCTCATAGGCAGCAGGAGAAGACATTTCTTAACGAGATGGTGAAACAGCCAAGCAGGTGCCCAGAGAGACCCTGGAGTCTCTGTCTCCCAGAGACCCTGGAGTCTCTGTCTCAGAAGATGTCCAAGCCTTCACTGGGCAAAGCCCCAAGCAGCCCGCTCCAGCTTCAGAATTAACTCTGCAGGGAACAGGGGGTTGGCCTTCAGACCTCCAGAGGTCTCTCCCAAGCTACTGTTTTGTGGTTCTAAGTTAAGAGATGCAGTGCTTTCCCCAATTTTGAGGTAAGGCCAGAGATGGATTACTAGAACTGTACAAGCTGGTCAATACAGTTCAGTGTAGAAACCATTCCCATAATACAAAATGCAATACATATTCCTGCTTGTGAAGTGCTTTGAAGCTTTGCTCTGAAATTGCTGAAGGCTGATCTTACCTTTACTTTTTGAGTACCATGAACTTGGAAATGTGCTGTGTAATTATAAGCACTGGCCTTTGTTTCTGTGCCACAGGGTTTATTAGGCCTCCCTGAGGTTTACGTGGTGAAACTTTCTGAGTGTTTTACTGCCTTTGGCATTTTAGAACATTTATTAATTGATGCAGAATGAAAGGGAGATGCTTTACAATGTCTCTCCTTCTGCTGGTTTGAGAGAGTTACATATCTGTTTTCACCTGGCCAAGATTTTCTTGGCATTTCTTCATACTATGTCTGGAGAGGTCATTTCCCGTCTCTATACAAGAGAAAAATAAGAAATGTCCCTGACCAGGCCCTTGGTGCCCCAGAGGGCTCAGCATTTTCTTCAATGAACAGTTAAAAAGGAGTGAAAGTAGAGGTTGGCATTAGTGGAATGATGTGGCTTTGTTTTATGTTAAATGAATTTTCCGCTTACTCTTAACTACTGTGAATAAAAGGAAGTCGTAATGTTTCTGGAGGGCCATGATATATGATCTTGTTTTCTTTCTTATTCTGAAGGCCTGTAAACAAGGCCAACAACAAATGAGGATCCCTGTAGTTAATAGCTGTTAAATGTAACTTTGATTGTATACAGTGCAAAATGCCTCCCTACTCATATGTGGTTTGATTTCCTGTTAGGCTTGTGGAAGACTGGAAATATTTGTCCGCCTCCATTTAGTCATGCTACATATCTAATTAAGTGTACTGTTTGTCTTTATGGTTCAGGCATATATTCCATTGATTTAATTGGGCTTAACTGAACACGAAGGTTTTAACTGAGGGGTAAGAAAATGGCTGCTCAGCCTGTGACAGAAATGCCTAAAAAACAGCCTGAAAAGAGGCATAAAGTAGACCAGTGTGTTTTTTGTTGCGTTTGTGTAAGTTATGGCATGTGCAGTTTTTTAATCCATTTCTTTTGTAACGTAGTAGTTGTGATCAAAACTAATATTCTGTAGATACAGCTTTGGTTTTAATCCACAGTAAATCTTCAGAAGACAGTCATATACGTGACACCACATAATTCCTATTGAGGGTAAACACTCTTAAAGAATGACTGCTGCATATGGGATAACACTCAAAAGGTGGTGTAGTTATGTTCTTAAGGCTGTGCAAACTCAAAATTCAAGAAGTTGCAAAATTCCAAAATTAAGGTGGTCCATGAAATCATAGTTTAAGCCCTTTGGGTACATGCTTTGAAGACTGTATCCATAACAAAACCCTTAAGTTATGCTATCCTGTAATATTCTTCCCATGTGACTCCTTTGATCAGGTTGGATGAGATGTAAGGATTATGTAGTGAGAGACTGTTAGAGGTTTTTCCTCATTTGTTGTCATTGCAGAAGCCTTACCTTGAACGTATCTAGGGATTTGGGAGAACAGAGATATTAACGGGGAAGATTTTCTTAAGACATGGCAAAAGACTGTCCCTAATTCAAACCCTAAGCTCTGAGACTTTTCAGGTTCCTACTGCAAAAGTACCTGCAAGAAAAAAAATAACCTATTGTTTATGTAACTCAAGGGAGGGAGAAAATTTCTCTTTAAGATTTAACCAAAGACTTCAGCTGAAATTTTCTAATCTAATTCAACCTGAGGCAGGCACATGCGTGGATAATTTAAGTCCAGAGCATTAAATGGGTAAAATCATACACAGTTGAAAGCAGGAAGCCAAGAAGTGCTGGCTGGAATGGGTGCAAGAACAAAGCAAGGGATGTACAAAACCCCATGGTTTGTAATGCCAGCTTATTTTCAGGGATTCTGGCTGAAGCTGTGCAAAATGAACTCTTTATTACAGGGAGCAGCCTTAAACAGGATTTTTAAGACGTGGTTCTGGAATGCAGGGAAGTCAGTTGCAACTTCCATTGGCCTTTCCCTCACTGGATGAATTAATCATAGAACTAATGGCTAAAATGACTTTTCCCCTGGCTTTGCCCTTTTGAAGGAAAGGCCCTCAACGCTTTTGAAAAGAGGTGGTGTGTGTGCCAGTTCATGTCTACAAGAAATCTGATGAGCCCAGGTTTTCAAAAGTAGTTTATGTCTTTGCAGTGCAGAAGTCAGATGCCTAAATTCCAGAGAAAGGCAAGGGATGCTCCTTCTTGCTCAGGTTTTAACGGGCTCAGGCAGTTGCTGTCCCGCCGGCTACTGGTGACAACATCCCAGGTATCTGCTTCCACCCATACATTAAGTCAGGGCATTGGCTGGCAACCTTTCAGAGGCTCAGGAAGGAATAAAAAGCATTTACAAGTGCAGCACTGCCAACAGAAACCCAGCAGGAGCCAAGACATGGAATGGCAGGGATCCTCATTCACACTACGTGGGAAACCAGTGGGAGCGGTGGGACATGGGCTGCCTTTGGGGCCATGGCTCGTGCTCCCAGCACATCTCTTCCTCCCAGCTGGAAGCCAGAAGCTGCATCCCTCATGGCAAGCTGTACTGCTTATCCATTCCTTCCCCTAAGGAAGATGCATGGTGGCTTCTTATTTCTCCATAAGGCAAAAACCCAGCTGATGGCATTGATGATGAATATTAAAACTCAAGCCCTGCTCCTGCTCTATATGTTGGTTTGTGCTGGCATGAAAACCCCAGAGGGATGGCCCAACCCTGGAATTCCCCCACAGGTCTTGATTTATTTTTTGCTTTTAGGTTTAACACGGTCTCTTTGTAGATTTCTGAATCCTCAGGGACTTCTGAAAAGACTCAAGATTTCAAAGTCATTTCCTATTTTTAGCAAATCTACCCAAATTACCTTATTTACCATTCCAGCCTTACCTGGCTGTAAAATAGCAGTGGTGTGGGATACGGAGAGAGTTCAGCGGTGCTGAGACACACGGTGTGGAAACTCTTTAGTACGTTGAACTACAGCATCAATATTTCAGCAGTATTTTGCAAATGCACTGCATGACTAATGTGCTGTGTGTTTTCTTGCTCCTTTGATTTTTCTCAGTTTGTCATCTGTGGCATAAAGAATAAATCATAGCTGCAGAAGTGTGCAGGTTCTGAATTTCCTGGCCATTGCACATCATTCTGTTGTTGGTTTTTTACTCTAGTCAAGGACTTGAGGGTTTGCCTAATGAAAGTCAGCACTAGGCATTGCATGAGGTACCCAAAATTACTGAACTTGAAAAACTGAGTCTAAAAACTGGGGCTAGTTTTCACAAGCATTTGGAACAGTTCGGTCATTTTTCCATCTCTGAAGTTATTGTATTAGATCATATGCAGCTCAACCCTTACAGTAAAAAGGTTTCAGTAGAGGCTGCACTTTACTGAATATTATGTACAAAACATTAAGAGCAGAATATACTGATGGATGTATATAGATATATGTATATTTTAATTTTTTTTTAAGTATGTACTATGTATGTAATGTAGTTTTAGCAAAGTTTACTACAAATTAATATAAACACATCCTTTAAAGTGTAAAATCTTGCTCCGAGTAAAACAAACATGCAGTATTGCAAGCATCTCTCATGCTGTGCCTTTGGTAATTGCCCCAAGAATGAAGTTTTAAAATTTAGAAGGAGACAGGGTTAATACTGGTAATAGATGAACAACAGAGAATACATTTTTCAAATGAGAAAGTTGAGGGAGAGTAAATGAGGTAGAGAGGGGCAGGAAAAGCAGCTTCAGTACCAGGGGATTTCTGGGAGGGTTCTGTGCTAGTGTTGTCATAGGCTGTGGATGGGCAGAGGATTTTGTAACATTGAGGAAAGCCATAAAATTAAAGTAAGAATTAAGACGTAGCTAATCTGAACAGCTAAGATTGTATTAAAAATCTGCATTTAATAATTATGTGTATTTTATTAGTAAATAACATTTTCATTACGTTCCTAAATCCCCTCATAATATGCTTGTGGAAGCTGGGACCATTAGGATTTGGTGTTGCATAAGGCAGTGCAAGGATGCAGCAGCCTCTCTGTGCCCTTTCAGTGCTGAAGCCTGTAAGTCTTCCTGGTATTCTCATTTCTATGGTAACAGCAGGAAGATAAACGTAATAAAATAAGCTGAATAATTAAAAACACCTTTTTTTTTTTCTTTTTTTAACCTCATATACCTCGGGGCTTGGGGGGGGAATGATTAGTTAGATCATCTCTGAATGGTTATAAAGCGAATAAGTAACTTCTCTTATTGTTTAAATGATTACTTTTTCGCTTTTATGTCTGGCAGGACGATGGCTGTTAACCCTTTTGTCTTCTCTTGCAATCTGTTAATCCTGTAGTTTCTAAATTTAGGTACATTTTTGTAATCTCCTTCATCTGCCAGTGTCCAAATCCCTCATTTTTAATTTTTATTGCCACAACAAGAGTTGGTAGGAGTTGTCAGTGTTCATTCTTTGCTGATAAATTGTGTGTGCGATTGCTGGTCTTGGTAAAAGGTCAGCAAGCACTCCTTGGTGATCCTCCCTGCATGGTTTTTGCTTTAATGTATTATTTTGGTGAGGAATACTGCATTCATGCAAAGTGTCAGTGCAGTGGGAAGTGAAGATCTTCATCGGTAAATTTTTTATGTACTTTGTTACTACTATTTCCTTTTTTGTAAAGCGCGGCTCAGTTCCCATCCAGAGAAGTACATAAAGGGATTTTGTTACATACCCACCCCACAGCAGTGCAGACAGAAAATGAAATTTTGGAAAACTGCTGTCATACCTGTACATAATAGATGTAACGTGCTTCAGGCTAGATTTTCCACGTCTTTATTTTGGGCTTTTTTCTCTTTGTGAGCAGGGCATTGGTTGGGCAAAGCAATAGATTTGGTTTCTTTGCATAAATTTCTAAAGGCTCTGCCTTTTAATGCCTCTATCTCTAAATGATTCTTAAATTTCTAGAGTGTTTTGGTTCAAACTGGGAAGCTGTAAAGGAAAACAGGAGATACAGTAGTTTCAAGAAGATCTGTAAGAATGGGGAAATGACAGAAACTGTCCCTCTAGCACAGTGTGTCATCCTTTAAATTGGCCAAAGTTTAAGATCAGGACAAGGGGCTTCTTCATTTGCCCATTCTATCAATGATTTAGGTACTTTCTGAATGTGAGGTTGCATTCAGACAGTTGTGCTTAATAACCGTTCTGTGCCTTTCTCTGTGAATTTGCCTATTACCTCTCTGAATACATTTATAATCTTGATACCTAAAATGTTCTGTGGCAGTTGCTTCTGCAATTTAATTATGCATATTTGTTTGCTGGAGATGCTTCTAAAGCAGGTGGTTGATAATTTAATGGAGTGCCACTTTATTCCCGTGTTTGCAGTAATAGTGGATATAATCCTTCTCATCCTATGCATGCCATTAATCACTTAGATCTCTGTCAAGTCCTGTTGTTTCTTCTGTGAGCTGAAGAATCAGTGAGTCAATTTGACCTCCCCTTGTATATCAGTTGTCTGCTATCCCTGGCTATCCTCAGCTCCTCCCTCATGCTTTGTATTAATTTTGGGAGGAGACCAGACTGACACGCTGGGTTCAGAGCACAGTGGATGCAGCAGCAAAACTACAATTTCTGTCTTGCTCTCGACTCTCCTCTCACATCTTTGCTTTTTTTGACAAACACTGAGCAAGCATTTTCAAAAGGCAGAAGCCCAAAAAACCTGTCCCAAGTTACACCTAGGACTCTTTACTGTGTGTTTGTTAATCCAGTTATTTTGTGTGTATGATGGGAGATGATTATACTGTCTGCATTGTCCAGTTAGTGATTTTCACCTTCCATTTTGTCAGCCAGCCACACAGACTCGCATGATTTTTCATCAGTCTTTCACAGGCAGCTCTTGATTTCATCATCTGGAGTCATCAGCGAGCTCTGTCACCTCCAAAGGTCTGATTTTTCTCACATGATGTACGAGCACAGTTCTCAGCCCAGGCCCCAGTGAGGAGCTCTGTGAGACTTCCCCGGTAACCTGCATTACTTGTGAGACATGTCCATTTGTTATTACCCTTGGTCTCCTATTTTTAAGCTGCTAATAATCCATGAAGAGACGACCTCCTTATCCCTAAGCTCTCTTTAAGAGCTTTCAGGAGATCTTTTTAATAGCTTTAAAATCCAACCCTGCCATGATTGCATCCTCCCATACCTCCTGATGCAAGGCAGTGTGCAGGTCCTAGACTAGTAATTACCCACACTGGCACGCTGACAGAATTTATTAGAGCCCATACCCAAGCTGCATGCCCCAGTTTCCTTTCTGTGGAAACCAGGGCAGGGGAGAGGAGGAGGAGGAGGAGGAGAAGGTTGGTGTTTGCTTAGGTCTCACCCCATATGGCTGTGGGATGCAGCTAGACCTGGCATGTGCAAAGCATTTCCCTCGTGCAGACGTCGCCTGCATCCAGCAGAATGTCCTCGTGCTATCACCAGAGTGCCCTCACAGATCTGTGAGACGTGACCTCTCTCTGCCAAAGTTGTGCTGACTTTCTTCCCTTACAGCATGTTTATTTATCAATTCATGCTCCTCTTTCAATGGTTTTGCTCGATATAGAACTGGAGCTTACTAGCCTCTGGTCTCTTGAGTGCTCCCTTCCCACTCTCAGACCGATTTTAAGAAATCAGTCACGTTTGTCGCCTTCCACGACTTTTATAAGGGCAATTTAAGCAATAAGCTGCACAGCACAGTTAGTAGTTCAGCAATTCCATATTTAAGTTGCTTTACAGCTCATGGATGGATGCCATCTGGTCTTGGTGATTTATTGCTATTCATTTTACTGTTTTTTTTTTTCTTTCTAAACCCTCTTCTACTCACACTCAAATCTGAAACTATTTCTCACACTTGCTTACTGAAGAGGGAGAGAGCGGTGCAGAGCCTTACTGGGCTCCTCTACAGAGAGCACCAATGCAAAGATTTTACTTAACTTTTCTGATCTTTCTCAAACGCTTCAATTTCATCTTGCTCATCAGCTGGCCCAGTGGATGTTCTGGCAGGTTTCCAGCTTGTGATGCCTTCAAAGGGATTTGACTGTTAGTTTTTACAACTGTTATATTAAAGACTTGCCCAATGACTTTACATTTAGCATAGACTATAATTATGCTCTCCTGGTATTGTCTCAGCATGACTTTGGGACATCCACAAGCATTTTGGGAGGGTTTCTTCTCACTTCTCACAAGGTCTTAGAACAGAGGTTTTGTTCCGTGCAAGTGTCTGAATGCGGTGCTGCTTTAATGTTCCCGCACGTTAATGAGCCGTGTGTGCTCATCTCCAAATGCCTTTCACGTGCACACTGCTTTCTTCTGCTACTTCCCCTCTGGAGTTAAATATGAGCGAAAGAAAAATTAGGAAGTCGTTTTTCTAAACTGGCATGAGAGGAAGACGTGCCTCAGTTGACTTCCAGAAAATGCCAGGCTTTGCGTGACAGCACGAGCAAAGTCTTAATTTTTGAGGCATTGTTGGCATAAAAGGAGAATTGCTGCTGCATGTGGAATATAGCAGTAATTTTGTTGATGAACCACTGCAAGCGACAATGAGCCCTGGCAGAACGGATGTATAAAACAGTACCTAACGGGCACCTTTTCTGGCTCTCAGTACCTTCCTCTGATGAACTTTGAAATGGGGTATTTATTGTCATGTGTACATTCTCATCACTTACTATTGAATGTGTTATTGAAAAAGCATTTTGGTAAAGGCATAATTATGTATTTTCTCATTTAAACTGTGATTTGTCTCTTTTGAAATGCAAATGCAAACCAAAAGAGAGTATTTGGTATCAGCATTCTGCTAAGTGCATAATTAACTGTTAATACCAGCATATACTTGGGGTTTTTTGCTATTGATGTGCTTGGGATTTTAGGGTTACATAACTGGGTGATTATTAAGTTGGATTTTATCACAAGTTCTCCGTTAGTGATTGAGAGCTGAAACTCTCCTTTTGGCAATTATTATCCGTGGGCTGTTGCCAATTCCTTTGTTGATAGGCATATAACAGGAGGACACTTGGCTGGAACTCTTAAAGCAGCTCTAAATTTCTTCGTATCACTTATCTGGGATGGTATTCTCTAGGGTCACCATGACGATCATCTTGTGAGAAAACTAATTTTGAGACTTGACTTCTCTAAGTTCAGTTTAAAATTGCCAAGTTGAATTTTAAAATTGCCAATTGCCTGGGTGGCTAAAGGCCACAAAATACCAGCTTAATGTCTGTGGATCTGTTTAATGTGAAATCATCTCCCTTGTCTGATTATCAGTGTTCCCCACTGGTGGTCCTGAGTCCACTCCCTGTTTTGTCCTGGGTTTGGCAGTGCCCAAATTTGCCATTGGTGCAAGGTAACAGGTATTTTTGGCCTCCTGGGAGGAGATGACTCTAAAGCTTTGCTTTAGGAGCTGAAGGCAAAGTGTTGAAGGGAGTATGTTTTGTCTCTTTCTGCTGTGGCTTGCAGAGTGAGCAGAGATCAGAAAGTGCTGAATAAAAAGCAAGTACTGAATGAAAAGTCACAAATTAATTTTGCCTGAATCCTGCGTGTATTTTGGCTTGGATTTTGGTCAGTATGTTAACTTAATGAAGCTGCTCCAGTGTGGGTGATTTCAATGGCATTTTTAATGGCTTCAAGAGGGGACACAGGTGTCTGGGTGCAGTCAGTTGAGCAGAGGGATGCTCAGCGCTTCCTGCCCCTGTGCACGGAAGAATTGGTTCAGGTAGTGGCATTCTGCCACCACTGTTGGAGCTGTTGGAGTAGAATATTCCCTCAGAGACAGTTAATTGTTGTGACAAGAATATGTTTATTTTTTTCTTTTCCCAAGAACCTCAGAACTTTTTTCCAGTCGAGAAAGCCCTCCTGAGGCAGGTGAGATAATTTAGGCCAAGAGGTTTTCTGATTAGATGGTTTGAGCCACTGAGCAAAGGCTTCTGTGATCCCACATCCTAGTCTTTTTCCCTCTTTAGCCACAGCATCTCTGCCTTGCCCTCAAGGTGTCTGGTGATGTTTTTACTCCTCTCTCTGTCAAGTTCAAACTGACTTCTCTTGGCATGAGGGAAAGCATGCCTTGTTTTCGGAGGCTTCCAAACAGGTTTTGACTTTCAGGCCTTTGGCAGGTTTTCTTGTTGGGCTGCATTTGTTTGGTTGGTTGTTTGGTTTGGTTTTGATACAGTGTAAAGTGCTTTCTGCAGGTCCCTGAAATTAATTTAATTGGTGGGCAACCTTCAAATGGATATGGGTTTTAGTCTAGCAAGGGAAAGGCTCTTAGCTGTAAGAATGGAAATGGTTCTTAGAGTGGTAAAAAGTGAAATTGGAAGACACAAAAACTGTCTTTGACAGCAGAGTTTTGCTACAAATCTTTCATGGTCTTTTCCTACACTTTTTCTGGGCTGAAGAGGCCTAGGGACTAAGTCAGGTGCATTTTTGTTCCTCTGAGGTGCTGTGAAATGGGATGCCTTGGCCAATTTTTCCTTGGGATTATCAGCAAGTCATTTAAGTCCTGATGAAACCTCAACACACCCACCAGAGCTTTCCCTTTTCTTCACTTCCCTGTCTAATTTAGGGCGATGCCTTGTGCTGCAGCTTTGAATAGTACCCATGAGAAAGTAAATAAAACGTGGTATCAGGTTTGGTTTGGGGCTGAGTTTCGCCTGTCAGGGAATATTTCTTGCTGCGTGGGTTCCTCTTTTTGGTTACGGTCAGTTGAGTTGCAGTTTCCATCCTCAGCGAGGAGATCTAAGATACTAGGCTTTATGATGACTTCATAAAATGATGAGTTACTTATTCATAACAAGCTGTTTCTGTTCAGCATGCTTGTAGTTTCATAGTTTTTGATGTGGCTGCTTGGTTTGTGTGGAGATCACGTAAGGGTACGATGACATGTGTGACTGGTTTGGTATTTAGGATGCTTTGTCTTAAATGGTTTCCTCAAACCATCCCTGCTCTCGTGGGGTGACTGGTCAGGTCCTGTATATCTGTTGCAGCTGGGTGATGTGGGTCATCACTTCTGTCTGCTGCAGGTCATTTAGAGAAACCCAACGGCAGGAGCAAAACCTCACTTCCCACCGAGACAGTGGAGGGGCCAGGCTTTCCCAGCGGAAGTGGGAAAAGGAGGTGCCTCCTCCCAAAGCAATGAGGAAAATGCAGCGGCAGTTGATTTCCAGTGGGGATATGATGGGCAAATCAGTGACCAGTGGCCAAAGAGGCTGTGCAGGAGCAGACGGGAATCGGGCAGAGCACTGGGAACGGGCTGGTGGCAGCAGTGGGAATGGCTGGATGCCCTGCCCGTCCGCAGGGCTGCGGGAAAGGTCAGACAGAATGTGAGCCGGGCATTACATTAAGCCTGTAAGGAGACACTCGGGGAACTTAAGATGGATTAACTTAAGGTGTAAAGTTTAAAGCGTATTATTACGAAGGAGGATTAAGCTAAACTGAGCTAATGACACCACATCTGAATGCGAATCCAAATAGCGGATTCAGAGCTTTGGCTCCACGCCTTTTATTACTTAAATGTACTTACTTTCTTAAACGTCCCCACGAAGACGCGTGCCCTTATATTCCAGATCTTCATATCCTCCGTTTGCCATGTTGAGGGGTTCAGATGCTGTGTCAGAGGTGAGGCTGGGTTTGGTTGGTTGGGATTTGCCTTTTTTCCTTTTTTTTATCCTTCCTTTTTTTTTTTTTTTTTTTTTTTTTTTTTTTTTTTTTTTTTTTTTTTTTTTTTTTTTTTTTTTTTTTTTTTTTTTTTTTTTTTAACATAAAAGTTTGTTTTAATTTTTCCTCCTGATGGTAAAGGTATTTGTGATGGCTTGATGGCATTTATTCTTAGCTGATGTGTTTGGTAAGGAAAAAAATAACTTTGTTCATGTTATGCTGACATGCCTTAATTTCTCTGTGCCTCTTCACTTTTATCATATTTCTATTGCTTTGTTTTGTTGTTGCTCTCAAGATACTGGATATCTGTGATGTCAGCATCTGAATCTTTCAAAAGCTCTGTACCCTCTTATTCTATACACATTCTTGGTGGGCTGAGAACCAAATACAAAGTTGAATATTGTCAACTCCCACAAAATGCTTATCTTTCATTAAACAGAGTCATGAATTAGCCAGCATAATTTTTAGTAATATTTTGTAAAGAAGCAATAAATCAACTTAATTGATTTTTCAGGTGGAAAACTGATTTGAAATGAGTTTGCTGTATATTAAACCACATAGTAACTCGTTCTGTGTATAATTTTATCTCACCACAAACAATGCCATCAGGTTTTCCTTAAGGGCAAGCTAGAGATCAATATTTGTAAGTAGATAAAAGAATGAATATTTAAAAGACAGAAATAAATAACCAAAAAAAACCCTGACTATAACTGAAATTCTTCTGTTTAGGCAATCATGTATAAGCAAAACAAGTACAAAGAAAAGCAAAAGGCAGAAAACTTTGGATGTCACAAAAAGTGCAATGCAATGTAAAAAATCAAGTTTCTAAGTCAGAATACTTTTATGCTAATTCGCACAGAGAGTGTTTTGCCACCAAAAAAAAAAAATCCCAAAAAAACCATAAGAAACCTGAGACAAAACCTCATAATGTTTTATTTGCTGTGTGGCTTGTGTTATTTGATGAAAAATCTGACGCTTCTCTCTGTAGAGGTGAAACACAGGCAGGGATGGTGGCAGTGGCTTCATATTCTGAGGCTGGAGAAACAGACCCTGGTGTCCTGCAAAAGTCATGATGGATGTCATAAACCCTCTTACTTCGAGCACTGCTGTCTCTGGCCGTCTGAGATACACTTTAACATGCAGTTTTTTAAAATACAAATGTCCTTTATGAATCATTTGCCTTTTGACTTCAGTGTGTATCCCTCAGAGCCTCCTGGGAGCGGTCCATGATGCATAATAAAAACAAATACATATGGCATTACTCCTACTATTAAATTTAATTTAAAAAAAAAAGAAGCTGGAAGTTCTTAGTCTCAAGAAAAGAGGGTGGAGCAGGGGAAAAGTGCAGAGCCCATCTAACAATGGGGAGTCCGCTTTATTAGTATTAAGGAGGAAAATAAAATTGCTCTGGCAGTAGTGAAATAAAACACCAGGAAGATTATGTCAGTCTTTGTTTGCACACAGTATGATTCTTCTCTTTCACCAGCCAATTTGTATATTTGAAAAAGCAGTTGCTTGGTTAAAATAATGAGCTGAACTTCATCCAATTCCCTCCAATTCCCCAATTATGCAAAAAAATGTTAGAAGAAATGCAGACAATTGGTTTTGAGCAACTAAAAAAAAAGAAAAGTAGTGGTCACTGAACAATTACAGGACCTTGTCTACATACCTGCAAATACACACACACACATATCACACCTTCTGCAGAGACAGGCCGTTCTTGATGACTGTTTGCTATAGCAGTTGTGGTTTGAGATGGAAGCTTCAGAAGCTTAGCAAAATTCTAGCTAATTCTGCCTGAAACTTGAGCA
The DNA here is from genome assembly GCA_013399875.1 of Gymnorhina tibicen. Lineage (NCBI taxonomy): Eukaryota > Metazoa > Chordata > Aves > Passeriformes > Artamidae > Gymnorhina > Gymnorhina tibicen. Next base: position 1,838,974 of record VXAZ01018984.1, read on the forward strand.
GGATAGGTTAGCCTAGGAATTTCTCAGAGACGAGAGAGAAGGTCTGAAGTTAAATTTATGAAAGTATATTTAAAGAAAAAAAAGTTTTCTGGGTACAAGTCATGTGTCCTAATTATTTTACGATTTAACAGGCAGAAGTCCGTGTTAATGAATGAGTTCCTTGTTTTATATACTCCTTCATTCTAGATTATTTTAGATTACTATTTTGGGGGAAAAAGCCACATGCTTTTTTGGATATTTCAGTGTTTGAACAGGAGATGTCAACTGATGGGGGAGTTTATAATCTAGAGCATGCACTCAGTTGGGTGTAGGTTCCCCTGTTGCACCAGCTCTGACCCCTTCAGCAGGCACATTTCCATCAGCCAGGGCAGAGCTGAACAAACACTGACAATTCAAATATGTTTCAAAATGGTTTTGCCACTTCATTAACACCATCAGTGTATAAAACTTAAATTACATTTGTAGCCGTTCCTTTCCCCTGGTCTGCCAGGTAGTGAAGTGAACTCAGCCAGCCATTGCAGGTGGTGTTAGGAGCAGGGTGATGCCCAGGGGATCCCCCTGCAGGCTGTGCTCTCCCGTATTTATCCCGTGGATGTTGTTCCCCTGTCTCTGCAGGGAGCGGATGCGCCAGTCGGCGATGTTCGAGCTGTGCCAGGGCATGCACCAGATCAGCCTGCAGTTCGTCCGCCTGCAGCTCAGCTTTGAGGAGTACACTATAATGAAAGTGCTGCTGCTCTTAAGCACAGGTAAGCTGGGTCTGTGGGTATGTAGGAATGCTTGAAAATATTCCAGTTCACAAAGAGATGCAGTGATTTTAACCAGCGTGACAGAGGAGCCAAACTGTTTGCAGCTGGGCCGCAGGAATAAGCCTGGGGTTTATCTGCAGTTAGCACGGGAAGTGTCTTTGCAATCTGAGTGTGGCATGTGCATTGGAGGGACAGGAGTGGCCAGGCACGGGACTTTGGCCCCCCTTCCCATAGGGGAGCCACACCAACAGACATGCTTGGAAAGTGCCACAGCTGTGGGGGATTGAGGAAAAATCGCTGTGCGACATTCAAAGCCACCAGGGTTTGGCTGACTTAACATGACCTTCAGGATCAAAAGATGTGCGTTGCCTGTACTGCAGAGCAGGTGATTTTGTAATGCCAAGTGACTTGAGAATGGAAAGCCCTTTTACAGGCTTCTGAAAGTTTAATAAATGACAGCGTGTGCTTCATTTTTCTCTTGAGCATCATGCTTGGAGTTTTAAGAAACAAAATTACATCTTGGTGCTTGTTAAAGCACTGTGTAGTAATTAGCAGATCTCTTGATCTTATCTTACTGAAAATACTGAATTGCTCCTCTTCCAGTGCAATTGTATAAATACTCAGGCAGTTTGTACATTACTTTTCCATCAGTAACAGCCTGTAAACCTGTAAACAAATGCTATTCTGGGGAATCCTGCTCCTTTTTATGGGGAACAACTTGGTGACATCATGACAAGCCAGCTCTGTGCTTAAAGCACCTGCCTTTCAGCAGGGACGTGAGGCTGCAGTTCCTGTCAGGGCTGGAGAGGTTTGGATCCTCTAACAGAAACCTCCTGGGGCTATAAGTTTTTTGGGCTCGACTGTCTCCCTCCCTCATTCCGATTGAAGCTGTTCCAGCTTGCTGGGGTGGGGAGAGACACCGCTCTTTGGGGAACCCTTTGTGTCCTGGCCTGCAGAGTCTGACCCCAGGTCCCACTCCACCAAGGGCTGGAGATGGTCAGCCAGTGAACCTGGAACAACGGGGAGGGGATGTGCTCCAGGCTTGCCCTGAGGGGTAAATGGGCTTTTTTTGAAGGTTGTCACTCCTGGTGTTTCCAGAAGCAATTTGACGTGGATGTGCTCAGGGAGGATTTGGCTCCCAAAATGTTCTTGAGAGAGTGTCTGGATTGGAGAGCTGCCTCTGCAGCATTTTAATCAGCCCTAAAGGGGAAGAATCTTTAGAAAAAGAGCCTGAAGGCATTCTAAAAACACAGCAAAATGTCTTTAAGCAAGGTATTTATTATTCTACCCTCTCGAGAGTGTAATCTAATGAGTTATTGCAAGAATCTGTTAGGTGAGATCAGTGTGGCCAATTAACTTCAGAGAGCTGGGTCCCTTTGAAACACACACCATGGTCACTAGAAAACATGCTAAAAATAGTTTGTTTTGGGAGAATCAGGGTATTTACATTAGAGAGGGAAAAAGGAGAGTGAAATGGAAATGAAGGTGGTGATAAAACCCAGAGAGTGTCAAGTGAAGGGCAGCAAACCTGGTTCTGAGTGATTGCACCTTGGTACAGTCTTACGACAGAAAACACCAGGTTTGTTTTCATTTAAATTCTTTTATTGAATCATGTGACAAGCAGAGTACAAGTTATTCTGAAACTTTCATGGCGACCACATCAAGGAAGTTTCACTCCATTTACATGTGGAAGAAACCACACATTACAACTCAGTTGTTTTCTTGCTTTCCACAGACCATAGATTTTGGGAGCTTGCCAACAGTATTGCTGCATTTAATAAGTAAAATCAGAAACACTGGGCAAACCTCCAGAATTTCATGTTTTGCTTGAGTTCTCTTTATTTGTGGTCTTTCTTTCTTCCTTAATAATCTGGCTGGGGTGATAGTATAATAATTTTCAGACAGAACAGTAAAATACATAGTAGTAGACAAAGAAAGAGTGACTCTAACAGTCTGTAGGCAGCATGTAGGAATACAGGCCTGTAAATATTAAAGGAACTGTAAAGCCTGTGCATTTTGTGTGAGGGCCACAGCATGCTCTGATCGCTTTACTTATCTTGATTGGTGCCCCTGTGTTCATTCACCTTGAACTGAATTTGTAGATTTGTTCCAGACAGTTTCTTTTATCCGTCAGCTGACTTGAGAGAGTTTGCATCTAGAATTTGAAAATCAAATGAACATATGATATTTATATTATGAATGTGTAATATAAATATATAATATTTACCAAGCAGCAAGCAGGTTGGTGTGTCCCCTCCTAGGCTTTTTCTAAAGATTCTTCCTTGTGCCCCCTTCCAGCACTTTGTGGCCTCAAGTCCTTGCTGCTCCTGTGGTGGTACAGCTCCTCCTTGTTTCCCGTTGCTAAATTGCTCTGGTAGATACTGGTGCTTTTTCTTAAAGCTTCTGCTCTGGAGCCATTTGGGGCAGTTGTTATATGCTTATGATGTGATTTCAGTGGGATAGAGGGCAGTTGAGAGGATTTAGAAGAGAAGGGAATGGATGAGGAAGACAGTTTCTGTCAGGATAAGCTAAATTGGAAGATCACCTTTTTTTTCTTTCTCTTTTTGGTATTCCCATTTAGCTTACTCTGACATAGTTTTCTGGCTTGCTTAGGAAATAAACTCACTCCTGTATTTTATTTTCCTTCTGTGGACTATGACTAAAAGGTACAGAGGAAAAAAACATTTGATGGTTAAGCAGTGTTCAACCAATTCAGATATTAAACCTCAGAATATTTTGAGTAATGTTATTAATAACCTCTTTGGAGTTTGCATAGGGATCTGATCCTAATATGCCATTCCTGTTTGGGGCAGAACCTGCAGGAGTGCAAGGGTACTTGCAGTCTGTAAAGAAACCAGGGTGTTTGCTTTTGTAATCAGCCTTGCTGATATCAGTCACAGTAAAAAGTGTAAGAAAACTCTACTTTCAGCCCATTTATAAAATGATGATTCCATGATCATGATTCCATCTCCCTCTGGCAGATGGAAACTTTAACAGGACGCTAGAAACGCTTGCAACTGTCTGTCATGGTCAAGCACTGGGTCAGGATGCCTGTTTGGAAAACAGTCTTCTGTTCCATGCAGAATAATGGCTGTTTGTTCTGGATGCTATGCAGATGCTTGCTAACATTCAAAGAAATTTTAGATCTTACTTGATGGCATAAAAATGTGTCACTTGGTCTAGCATTTCTGCAGATAACAGCTGTGATTCTGTACGTTCTTCTCCTCTGCCAAGTGTGGGGAATCATTCAAGAATGATAAATCACGTCTTCAACTTCTAACAAAATACCCTTGATCCATCTGCCTGGTTTTTATGTGGTTGGATTGTATTGAAAGCAGTTTGGACATGAGGTTAGCATGTGTCGTATCTCGGGGATGTTATCTTGTCCTCTGCCACGGCTTCTGCAATCACACATCTGGAGAGGATGCCTGAATCACTTGAGAATCTGTGTGATGTTGCTGATCCCTCAACAATGTCTGTAAAATTATGGACTTTGCTTAAAGGTTTCATTCCTTCATCCGTTAACTGGTGTAACTGTTTAAGTGTGCACATCAAAAGAATAAGCAACGCAGTTAATACTAATTTAAGACTGTCTTTCCAATGACAGTTCCCAAGGATGGTCTCAAAAGCCAAGCTGCATTTGAAGAAATGAGGGCAAATTACATTAAAGAACTAAAGAAGATGGTAACTAAATGTCCAAGTAACTCTGGGCAAAGCTGGCAGAGATTCTACCAACTGACTAAACTTCTTGACTCCATGCATGATGTAAGTATAACTCCTCAGGGAGTGCAGAAAAGTTAAGCAAAAAATCTCTCCATTAAGGTAAACAAATAGTCTTTAATTGTGTTAACTGAGAGTGATGCAAAAAAATATTATTTTTAAAGGGACACCTGAGAGAAGTTGTTAGATGAATTTAAGGACAAGTAAAATAAGGCAGTAGAAGTCATTAAGGGGCAAGGTGCAGGGTTAGTGTGTTACACATCCAACATGCCTGATGTGCTAATAAACATGGAATTAATTCGGTGATCTTTTACAGCTGGGTTTGTAATAATGATGACTTGGAAAAATGTATTGAGACCTTGGAGCCACCCTGGGTGTTTGAAGCTTTATTTGAGCTTTTCAAGTAGAAGATTCCGTGTTCGGTTATTTGTGCCACCCTGCCTTATTCCAGCAAGAGGTGTTTTTTCACATGTGTCGGGTGTGAGATGTGATGCATGACACGGGAAACTAAAAGTTTGGTCTCAAAGCACCCAGGCTGTTGATGCCTCTGCCCAGAGTGACAGAGTGGTTGTGGTAGGTGTGGTAGATTCCAGAAGGGGTTGAGCTGTTTAGCCGGGAGTGACCCGGTTCTAGCCAGTGTAATGGTAAGTGCAAAGATTTACCTCTGCAGCAGCAGGGGTGTATCTCTGTTAACTTTCTGTGAGGGCTGTGAGGGAGCCTGCAGGCCCCACAGAGGAAGCAAGTGACCCAGCTGTTAAGGTCTCCTCCAGCTGAGGGTTTTCCTAGTGCCCCCTGAGCGTTCCCTGGGGACCAGCCCATTGCCTGGGCCAGCAGGGCTGGCATCCATCCTCTCTGAAGCTGTGCCATGGTGCAGCAAGTGATGGGAGACTCCTGGGGACAGCGAGAGTGAACTTCAGTCATGTTTGGGTACATGAGAGGAGGCCTCCCAGCATGCTAATCATCCTCCCAGTAAAATCTGGAAAACTGCAGCAAAGGAGAAAACTGCCCTACTCCATCCTGGGTGGGCAGGGAAGGATCTCTTTGCTGCATGAAGAAGCTACAGCACTTGCTTTCAGAGCCTGCATATAAATGCACGTCTTCGTACTCAACTTAAATTTCATTTTGCAGAGATGGGACAGTACAGTGCACTTCAGGTCAAATTGGTGGAAGAGCCTGAGGTCTGTTTACAGAATGTACATATGGAATTATTTTTCAGATATTGTTCTGTTGTTCATTAAAACATTGCAGATCTTAGTGGGAGGCAGGGAGAGTATTATTAGTACTGCAGTAATAGCTCATTCTTCAGAGATCAGGTTTCACTTGCTCAGTGCCAGCAAAGGAAGTTGTAGTGTTTTAGTGGAAAGAAAAGGGATGGGTGATAAAATAATTTGCAAGAACTCACATCTCAACCTCGAGGCAGCATAAAAAAAATCCCTGCATTTATGGAGTTTTCTAATCCTCTTCAGGATAGGCAGTGTCTGTGATTTGTTGCTGAAATGGGAGTGTTTGTGTGGTTAAGGTGACTGGATGACAGGCTCGCGCTTACTGAGAGCCCTCCCATGTCCTACAGACATTTTCCGAAACACAGCATCAACCGTTGGGAGCTGAACTAACCAGAGGAAGCAGGCTGCTCTTGCATTTTATTTAATTTTTAATTAAGCTATTTTTGCATTACTTTTGTTTTAATAGAGCACTTTCTTTCAAAGGACTTTTTAAAGAAAGTCCCATTGTCAGCAATCTCTGTTAGAAAGGCCAGTTGTCTCCACAACAGTGCTTCCTTTCAGAGATGATACTGGAGACTTGTTCAGCAAGGGCACTTGTTTTTTTTTTTTCTCTTTAAAACTGGGGGTGTTTTACGTTTTGGTTTTTGAAACCCATCAGAATAAATTTAGAGTGGTGATAATATTAACGAGAAGTGAGAATTAATATTCTCTCCCCACTGCCTGTTAGAGCAGAATTTCTCCATTCAGTCAATGTGAATGCAAATTTTCTGCTCCGTTCCTTAGTCTAGGAGGAACACTTTTTCAGCCATCACCTATGTATTTTTAACTTACTCCATTATAACTTTAGAGGATCAGAATATATTTGGTGCTGGGCAGACCAACTGGAGCTGAGGCCCCATGTTTACATGCTGCTGTAGTCTCAGCATTGGCATTGCAGTGCAAGCCTGAAGGGGCTGGTGCAGAATTTGTGCTTGTTCAGCCCTCCTGCTGTATCCAGCTTGTCCATCTGAGCAGAGCAGATATCTGCTCTGAGATATTCAGATGATTTCACTTTACCTGAGTGTAGGGGCAAGCAATCAAAAACCCTGTTCCTTTGCACCTCTAGACTTGCTTTCACCAACCTCATTTTTAAGTAATCTATCTGAGGAATATATGAAATACAGTGCATGGAAATATCAAATTACAGTATGCTTGGCTTATATAATATGAGGAAGGAAAAAAAAAAAATCCCAAACAAGATGGTTTTACATTGCTCAGTATGCTAAATCATTCATCCATACAGCGAGCATATGTGCAGGTAGAAAAGTGCCGAGCTGAGGCAAAAAAGAAATTTTCAAGAAGGCCAGGCAGGCACTTAAGTATTTGAAAACATCAGCAACTTTATTTAATGATCCATAAAGCCTCAAAGCACCTGAAAAATAAGAGATGGAAACCCATCCTGGGCAGACAAGCTGAACAGGGTTTTGTGCATGTACACACCTGTGCTCACCCTCAGGAGCCTGCCTGCAGCCTGCCCTGTCGCCTGCATCGCTGGGCCATGCACCAAATCACTCTGTATTGGCTTGGTGCAGTGTGGAAGCCGTGGGTGGCAGTGTGGAAGCTGAGGCAGCAGGATCTGGGTTAGTGCTGGACATGGCAGTGCTGGATTAACAGTTGGACTCAGTGATCTTAAAAGGTCTTTTCCAGCCTTAATGATTCTATAATCCCATATTTCCTTCTTGTAGGGACTGTATTTCTCTTATTTCGGGTGGCTCACGTGCATCATTTCCTGAAGAACCACAGTGTAACAAGGACAGCCCCCCTCTCTACCTAGAACCCAAAGGTTTTGGTCTTGTGCCCGTGAATGGCCGTGGGCATTTTGGGGAGAGATGCACATGTAGCACTTGGATGGAGGTGAAGTGCCTGAGAAACGCCCTGAGGAACATTAGAAACAGATGTCCTGCACATGGTATCAAAAACTTCATTTGGATCCTCCTCAGCATCTCCTGTTGGCTTTGGCAGGAAGGGCTGTATCTTGCATGGCAGGCCTCGTCTCATATAGAGACTGTAGTGTATGGTTAGGCAGTTTGCAGAACAAAAGCTGAATTTGGTTTCAATCTGGCTGATACTAAACAGGCTTTGAGTGAAGAGGGCTTTTGTTTCGATGCCATGACATTAAACCCTAATGTGAACCTTCCCCTTGTCTTGGCAAGGCAGCGCCCTGCGCCGTCATTTGCTCGTTGACATTTTCTGCCAAAAAAAATAAATTCTTTAAGGCTCATGCTGCTGAATAATTAATTTTTTATGGTTCCTGAAGGGAATACTTTATAGCTGAGGTGGATCTTTCCATAGGCTGAGAGCGCCAGGATTTCAGTCTCTGAAAAAGCTGACAGTGGGAATAAGGGCACGGATCCTCCGGGGGCAGGGTTGCAAGGGATGCTGCGCTGGATGCAAATGTGCCTCTGCGGGTTCCTAATCCTGCAGATACGAAGCTGCAGATGAGCCCCTCAGCTGTCACCAACACCTTTGGGTACACTCACTTCTGCTACTGATCTGCCCCAGTTGTGTCCCACAGACGATGAGCAGTTTGGAGCCTCGTTTCAGTCCCAGTGCCTGAATTCTCAGGGCGAGCATTTTCTCTGTTTATTCAGAGGATAGATCCAGCCTCTACTCCCAGAGCAGCAGCGATGTGGGAGTATGCTAGGTGTGTGTTGCAGCAGCTAATATGCATCTGTCAAGTAAGAAATTGATTCCCAGCTCCCTAATGTAGACAGAAGCTACTCTGAGAGTCGTCTTGCTCAGTTTGTGATGGTTGGATCTCTTTTCCTTCACGTTAATAGGTGTTTGTTGGGGAAGGGCAGAACCCCCCTCCTGTTGGCAGAAGAGCAAGGCAGACTTGGCTCCAAATTTGTGCTGGCCAAGCGATGAGCATGCTTCATTGGTGTGTGATGCTGTGGGTGCATCCTCCAGGCACAGAACATGAGTTCAGCTCAGGCTCTTCCATGGCACATCCAGGTGTCAGGTGCCGTGATTTGGGTGTGCACATGGTTATGAAGGAAACCTGAAGCAATGAGTGCAGTTCCTCAGTCAGATAAATGCACCTGTCCAGGCACAACCTGGGTCCGTGTTTGTTCTGTCAGATGCTGTCAGTGCCTAATCCATATGGATTTTATCCACCTTTTACTCCTTACTAGCATGAGGCACATACTCTGCCTAGGTATAACCAGAGGCTCCATCCCTTGGTCTTCCCTTGTGTTCCCTGTGTTTGTGGAAGGTTTTACTCTTGGGTTAGAGTTCAGGATTTCCTAGGCAGCCAAGAATTGGCCACTCTGGGTCACCAAAGGACAAATGGACCTCTGAGAATCAGCCTGTGAGCCCATCCCACAGGGAATAACTTTCTTCCTGAGCCCTCAGAGTAATAATTAATTTACATCATGGGATTTTCATAGCACTGGGAGCAAAAACAAATATAGTGGTGATGGAATAATCAAGACCTGGTTGGCAGTGGTTTTCCTAAGCCTTACAGATTTTTGGAGCAGGAGTTTCGTATCCACTATGCAAAGTGGAAAAAGCAGGAAGTGACAGTAGTCCCAAACTCACCAAGGGCTCTGCTGGGTGAGCAGAGACCCATTCCTGAAAGGGACAGAGAGAGGTTTTGGAGTGTCTTTTTTTTAAATGTCGGAGAACACTGAAGTTTCTGACAGTAATAGCTATAGCTAATAATAGGAAGAAATTACTCAGCATTGTGTTGTTACCCTACTGCTGTCTTAATTTCTGTCTCAGTAGGCTTAATCACAGAGATGCTCCTGATAGAGAAGTGACTGTGGGCTTTCATACCACACTCAGAGATTCTGAGAGAATCTGGAGAAAGCTAAGCACAGAAATGTGCACCCTTGCAAATGAAACAGTTCTTACCATTTCTGGAAATGCAAAGGCATGGTGAGATTTCCAAACTAAAATAAATTCCTTTTGTTGTAAAAATGGGGCAAGTGCTCGAAAGTCACTATAACTGTATTAACTTCAGGCACTTATTAAAGGATTCATTTTTTTTAATTATGAAAACAGTATGGGTGAAAAAGTCCATTTTATGGACACCCCACCCTAATAACACAAAATTACATGTGATTAATACTCCTATTTCTCAGAGGTGCTCAATACAGCATGCAAATGCAAAAATTGATTAGGTAAAAATCTCAAAATTGCTAAAGACTGCTGTAGCCTTGGAAATGTTTGAAGTGCAGCACACTCTTGAGGGTAGTGATGAGAGAATTGGGAATTGTTTTAGTTGTGGCCTTAACTGCACTGCCAAGCTCTAACCCTTCAGAAGTGTGCTGCAGTAGCTGAAATAACTGAGACTGTAGAAGCAAAGACATTCCTTGTCACCATTGCATTGCTTGTGGAAACAGAGGTGCTTTCACTCTCACTGCTAAATTGGAGTTGTCTGTCACACTGCTGGACTGGGGGAGCTCTCAGCTTTCCCAGTATAAACCACCAGAAGTAGCAGGTAGAAGTGGTCAGGTAAAGTGTAGTCAGGAGTTCTCAGAACACAGGGATTTTACAAGGCTTTAAAGAAGAACCAGGAGTATATTTGATTTTGGAAATTCATAAGGCACATCCAGAGGTGCTGGGTAGCTCGTGTTACCTTGCTTGTCACCTATGGTGCCTCAGTCACTGCAAAGACAGAGCTTGTGTGTTCCAAGAGAAAACAAACTTTTTGATATCCTTACTGAAGAGGGAACTCATCTTTTAAAGCAAAAGACCATCTAAATTATTTACCTGTTACTAATCAAAACTATATCAGACAAATGTTGTTTGGGATGCAGAGGCAAGGACTTAAATTTCAAAATTAGCATTGCCTGTGGAACCTGAGATTTTCATCCCTTCAGCGCATCCTCATGCCAAGGCTGCTGGGCTGGCAGGGAGGTGGTACCTTTGAAAATGGATGGGAACACACCTGCAGAAAAGAGCAGTGCTCGTGGCTCAGCTCTTGGTCTCAACAGCTTTATCTGTCTGACCTTAGCACAGTGTTTACATTTTAGTACTTCTGAGCTGACCTTCAATTCTGCCACACTTGTTTCTCTTTATTTTAAATTAATGCTTTCCCAGTCCCCAAAAGCCATGCAGCTTTCGAGGCTGGAGTTAAAAAGATCCTGACTGCAACCCTACGTTCCTGGTGACACATGGGGTCACATGTGTGACACACATGCTTCCCAGTCCTCCCATTTTCTTTGTGGATGATTATTGTCAAGTATGTTAAAGCTGATAGCTTAAGAAAGAGGAACAAAAGTTTTAGCGGACTAAATAGGTATAGAAAATACATTATCCTTAGGGCTTCAAACCCAAGTATGGCCCAAGGATAGGAGGGTTCTAGGGATTTTCTTTTAAACTGTTGTGCAAACTTAACCTTTCTCCTCTGTGGTGAGATTCGTAGAGTGCTGTGCTGTGATCATATCCATGGTTTTCACTCACTGGACTGCTGACTTGTTTATTGAATAGAGTAGATTATGCTTCCCTCATTCATGTTATTTTTCATTTCCCCTTGTCTGCATATTCACCAGACATATATGTGTACTTGGTACTACTAAAAGCGTGCAAAGAAGTTAGAATTATTAGTTTCTAGGTAGGATTTCCTGTGACCTGTCTCACTGAATCCAGAGGCTCCACACAGGCTTGACGAGGCCGGAATTCACTCGAGCTGCACAGAAGGCAGTGGGACAGAGGTAACCCCAACCCCCTCTCACATTCAGTGAAAGAAGTTTAGGAAAAGGAGCACATTCACAGGGTCATTGTCAAGGCTGTGCTGGGGTGGAAGGCTTACTTTGCTTAGGGCTGGTGTTTGATGCCAGAGGCAGGGAGGAGGGAGCAGCAATCACACCAAGACAGTTTCCTTCACTTTGGTTTTGTGCTGTTTGGAGTATTTTTGGCACACAGTATGTGCAGTAACAACCTCCTCCTAATGGGTAAAGTAAACCTTTGAACATCAGCATTTTTTTTCCCCTGAAAACCAGATTATGTCTATGCAACTTATTTAGCATGCATCTGTTTAATTAATTAGTGTTGCTTCATGACATGCCAATGACCTAAGCCCCAGCAAACAGACTCATGTAGTGCTCAATAGCAGCAAGTCATGTGTTTGAGTGATCTCAGCACTTCTCTGGGATGTTCATAAACTGCTTACATGTTTGCAAGGACAGCTATGAAAGTCCTGAAAATGAGCAATAAGGTATGGTGCTACAGGATGGAAATGCTGCTGCCCATATTTTTTTACTCATTTCCTTTTCTGCCTTCCAGAAGTCCACTTTTATTTGCTCTATCTTTAACAGGGACTTTATGGCAGAGTGCAATTCTACATGGTAAGAATTGAAATTACAAACTTTGTGTTTGATAAACTACACAAGCAGAAGTGCTTCAAGTCCTTTGCAAGGACATGAGGTGCCAAAATTAAACTGTGTTTAACACTTGAATTTTTAAACAGCAGAGGCTCTTTCCTTCAGTCACACAATGCAGTGATTTGGTGAACTGCATGGAAATTCCACTCACTGAAACCTGGATGTGCTTCATTCCTTCACATTTCTTAAAGATTGGGAAGGGTCCAACATACTGTAAGGCTTTAGGAGATGCATTTAGGTCACAGCCACTAAAAAACCTGTAGATTGTGTCACTGTAAAACCTGAAATGCCACTGTGTGACACAGCAGTTGTGTTGTTGAGCTGCAAACATCAGCTGCTCTGGCAGTTGTAGGTCGCGGGCCCCGGAGAATGCACTGAAGTTAACCAAATAATTTGATTTAATGAATGTGTATCCAGCTGAAGTTGAGAGATACAATAGTTTATGGCTGATCTTTTTCCTCTGGGCAGAAGGCTTTATTTTTGTAGACCTGTAGTTTTCGTGGTGGCCAGTTGCTGTTAGTGAAAGGAAAAGTGCAGCTAGGCTGAAAAATCAAATATGTGGTCTCCTGGGTTTTCCTAGTTTGCTGATTTTTAATGAGTCAAGTAGCCCTTTGGCATTTGAGTTCTTTTGTTTGCTTTATAACCCTTGTAAATGGACTGTCAGGTCAGAGTAAGATGTTATTTCTTGGAAATAATCAATTATCAGTAAGCTGTTGTTTGCATGCAAGAATTTTGGTGTTTTTCCTAAAAAATGTTTCTTTCTGTATTTCAGCTTGTTAGTGACTTATTGGAATTCTGCTTCTACACCTTCCGAGAGTCTCAGGCACTGAAAGTAGAGTTTCCAGCCATGCTGGTGGAAATCATCAGTGACCAGCTACCAAAGGTGGAATCTGGGAATGCCAAGCCCCTGTACTTTCACAGGAAGTGATAGAAAATGTCTTAAATGGAAGAACTTTGCCTTAAGTTTCCCTGTGTTATTCCACACCCATGAAGGACCCAAGAAACCATATTTTAAACATGCTCTTTACACTTGTTCAGCAGTCTCTGAATAGTCTAAAATCATATGAAGGGTTTGGGGGAATGGAAAGCAGTTGACTCGGATTTGGCAAGACCTAGATGTTTGGAAATTACCCCATAACCCTAAAACACTTAGATAATGTTCCTGTTCCTCTGGATGAAAAGCCATATCTAGTCAATAACTCTTTGATTTTGATATTTTAACAGATGGAGTTTTAAATATGCCATGTAGTTTCTGGTATTGTTTGCTTGTTTTAAAAGGGTTCGAGAACTAATGAGAACTTTTTAAAGCTTACCCTTGGTTTGCACATAAAACGTAAAGTCAATATGGGGCATTAATATTCTTTTCTTGTAAAAAACAAACAAAAAAAAAAAAAAAAAAACAAAAAACAAAAACTATATATATACACACATATATACACACACACAAACCCTAACGTGTAAAGTAATAACAGAACATTTGGTGTGGAATACTGTTATCCCCACCTGTGGCATTTGTTATCCCATGTTATCCCATCATACATAATATACACTGTGTTAAGTGTCCATTTACTATTTAATTCAAAAGGATAAGATGTGAAAAACAAATGCCCTGGTATCAATTTATAGTATCTATTGTGCTGGCTTTACAAATAATTTTTTGCAGTCTTTTGCTGTACTGTACATTGCTGTATGTATAAATTGTGAAGGACCTGAAATAAGGTGTAAGGAACTTTTGTAAATGAGACAAAAAAAATCTTTAATGGTTAATAGGATGAACGGGAAAGTATTTTTGAAAGAACTCTATTTTGCTGGAGACTATTTAAGTACTATCTTTGTCTAAACAAACAAGGTAATTTTTTTGTAAAGTGAAATGTTCTGCATGCATAATGAACCGTTTACAGTGTATTTAAGAAAGGGAAAGCTGTGCCTTTTTTAGCATCATATCTAATTTACCATCCTACAGTATCTGTTGTAAATAACCACGCTTAACCTTTTCAGTTGTGTTTTAAGCCTTCCTATTTCTCTCTCTATTTTCCTCCCCTTTTGTCTCTCTTGCAAGCGTACGTGACTTGAGCACATCTTAGAACTCCTGCTTCATGTATCTGTAGGAAACTACACATTGTTGTGTTTGCCACTTTTACCAAGGTTTCATTTAACAAGACAAATTACGGTCTCTCTCCAAAGCTTTTGCCAGTTTAATAATCCAGTGAGTTCTTGCCCTCTATTCCCTTTCTCTCTCAGGTGAATGGGGGTGAGCAACATGGTGAATGATTTTCCTTTTTTTATTAAGGTTTCCCAGATTGTTTGGTTGGTTTGTTTTTTTTTTCTTTTTTTTTTTTTTTTCCTTTGAATACTGGATATCTGAAACATCTTAAAAGGTCAGATTATTATTTCAGATGGGGGAGAGCAGTTTCTGGTTATGCTGAAGGGAACATGCAGATCATTACAGTAAGTATATCAAAGAGATTTGTAGTGGTGAGAGGGGTGGTGAGGGATGATAAGGGCAGATAAGCTGAGTAGAATTTTTAGTGATAAACTAAAAGCGTCTGTAATTTTGTAAGCGTTTTTGTAATAATCAGGATACATCTGAGAAGACAAATGTTCACACTACAAATTCAACTCAGTTGGTCTGATTTTGTCTCAAAATATGTTTTCTCTAGAATAAGACTGCAACGAAAAGAATTTTTGAGGTGATTTTCACTATTTCACAATTTATAAGCAACTACAAAATTTTGGAGTAGAATAGAGGACAGGTGAACTTTTCTGAGGCTCAGCTGTTGCTACCATATGCTCATGTTTAAATAGAGTAGTTTTTCAGAGTCCTAATCTGTAGTGTTCTCTCTGGGTGCCACTGGTATTTTTGAGCTATAGTGTGTCCCTTGGCCGGTCGGAATGTAGCATTTCTTGTCAATGGTGGTCGAATTAAGAATTCTACACCCTTTCTGAACCCAAATTTTGAGGTGCACTGTGGTGCACTGAAGACAGTCGGCGCTACTTGTCTTTTTAAATGACACCTGCCTTATGCAATGGGTAATCTGTAAAGACTGTATTCAGAGAGGTTTTTTATATATAAATATATACATACATATATTATTTGCATTTTGGAAGTCTAATTCATAGGCAGATCTTTAAATACTGACCTGCACAGCAATATGAAAGCCAAACTTCCAACATGAGATATACAGCATGCAGACTGGTTGTTTACAGTAAAGACACAGTCATACATCCATCTTTTAATTTACTTTTTTTTAAAAAGTCTAAAATAGAAGATTTCAAAGCCAGGTTCTGGGTGAATACAGTCTGCAGCAGCTTTTTATATTTACAAAGTTACTGCCTCCTTTTCTGTCTCAGAGTAACTTTGCTTGACTAAAATAGCAAAGCCATATTCTACACTTCACTGTTAAATGCCTGTCCCAGTCCAAATTGTTGTCTGTTTGCTCCTATTTTTGTACCTTATTACTTTTAATCTTGGTTTGGTACAATTCATAATTCACAGAAACTTCATATAATTAAACACACTAAATTAGTTTTAAAAAGCAATTTATATCTTTATGCAAAAACGTATGTCTGTCTTTGCAAACAACTGTAAGCAGATTATAATAAATCCTTTACTTTAATCACCTGTTGTTTATGAAACCATTCATTGATTATTATTTTTTTGCTAGACATCATTGAAGTAATAGATACAATTGGATATAGATGTTGTAAGAGGCAGTATTCTCTTATCAAGGACACTTAAGCAGAATAGCCATCACTTTTTTTATCTAAACCTGTGTACAGAAAAAAAAAAAAAAAAAGAAACCACAAAACCCAACCCTAGTTTTTAGCTACCGGGAAGTTCGTTCCGTTCTTTTGAATTTGTTTAGAATGAAATAGGCATTTGTCTCCTGCAAAATACAAGACAAACTATAACAGCTTTTAGAAAGTGGGCTTTTGTTCATTGAGCTAAATTATTTTGTTGTGAGAAGGAACAGGGATATGCAGCAAGAGCATTGTATACACAGTTAAAATGTAAAATAGTGTAATGTACTGCAGTGGGTATTTCAGGAATACTACACACGCCGTGCAACAGAGCAGTTGCATGGAGTAAAATAGAAAAGACTAAAGTTTGCAATATCAAAATCTTATTAAAAAGATACTTTACAATCAATAATGCAAAAAGCTAATTCACAGGGTGGTGTTTTTCACTGACTTGTTTAAACATTTATGAAATTAAAAAATTCTACAGTTAATGCACTTTTAATTGTTTATTAAAGATTTGACTTTTTTTAGAGCAGTGTTTTCAGCTGGAGGTCAATGACTTGATAAGATAGACAGCAGTTCTGAGGCCAGGAAGCTCAGAGGAATGTTTAAGAATTCTTGGAGTTTAAATAGATTCCTGGGTGAAAAATAAAAGCAGCCAGCAGTATGGTGTAAACAGTAAAATCTATGCATAATGATGCATTTATAATTAGGGGTTTGCTTCTGTATGTTTAAAGCTTTTTAAATAAATAGAAAATATTGTTTGGTCTTTATGTTAATGTCTGCAAGTACCTATTTTTCTTTTTTTCCTTTTTTTTATACAAATTGTACAAATATACATGAATTAAACTGGTTTGATTGCAAGTATTTCTTGCATTTTAATCTCAGCTAGCTGCTGGTGCAGTGATATTCTTATAGACAAGCCTTCTGCTCATCTAGGAACAATATAGGACCAGAGAGTGGGCCGGGTTGGAAGGGACATTAAAGATCATCCAGTTCCAACCTCCAGCTATGGGCAGGGACACGTTCCACTGGACCAGGTGCTCAGAGCCCCATTTAACCTGGACCTGAACACTTCACCATAAAGTAATTTAAAATGCATTATAACATCTTTCTTCAGACAGCTGGAGTGCTGATCCAGCAAGCTCTGTCACGCTGGGCATCGCCACACGTGCGATGGCTTTGGCCAGGGAGCAGCTCCTCAGGCTGTAAAACAAGGCAAGTCCAACACTGAGGAAGGTGGTTCATTTCACCTGGGTCCCTGTGCTTGACAAACAATGTGCTGATACTGTTCTGGGCACAAGCTACATCCCACTGGAAGAAATAAACCTTCAGTGGCCAGACCAGGCTGGGCTCCAGTTTCTGTTAACCCCCTGCTGCTGGTCAATTGGTGCAAAGTTTGTGAATCCCTCTTGCCCTGAGAGAAATTCTATTTTACACACACAAGCTCTCCCCCCTGACCCTGCCTTCTCAGGGTCAGACCTTTTCCAGTTGTAATTACAGTAAGATAGCAGGAGTTTTATTTCCCCTTCAAACTATCTTGATTTGTTCTGGGCACTCTCTCAAAAATTCACCACCAAGTTCTGCACAAAGCCCGGTCTGTGGTGTAAGAGCACCATTTAATTGCATTTTGGTCTTTTAATAACAAGTTACATAAACTTTTTTATTGCCAAAAAGTCCTTGCACCTGCTTTCTGTATGGTGAATTGTCAGAAGGAAAGAATAGTAGGGAATCAGCAGTGTTAGGAAAAATTTCCCATATGTTTACAAGCAGATGCATCCGTCATATGCTGTTCTAGAAATAAGACGACGCTAACGCTACTTAAAACCATAATGAAACTTGTAACCTGACCTCAAGCTGGGGGACTCAGGTATGTGCAGAGACTGGGAGTTCATGAGGAGTACAATATTACTGAGAAAGGAGTGGAAAAAATACCCTTTCGTGTCACAGATTTTGCTTGGTAAAACATGCCCTGCCATAAGGTTTTTGAGGTGTTCTTACTTTAATTGTAGATGTTGACAGGATAAAGTTTATCTGGCACTTACCTGTGGCTACTGCAAGGACAGATGAGGGCAGACTGTTGGACTCTGATGTAGAAAACAATGTCCAAGGCACATTCAGCTTAAGAGGTGAAACTCCAGTGAAGACTTTCAGTGAAACCCAGTTTAGCACTGGTGCATTTACAGCCCACACAGGCCCTCTGTCAGCAACTTTTCTCCTTAAACTGCAAACCAGGTAAGAATTGTGAAATGGGTTAAGAGAACAAAGAACAGAGCATTGAGGAAGGCAAGTTTCTGCCCGAGTCTCTTCTGTGACACAGTTAGAGAGGCTTGGGTAGCAAAAGCTGCAAGCAGTGTGGCAAGAACGTGTATTTTCATTACAGGACAGATAAATCAGCTAATGAGATTTTTCTTCCACTCCTCATAAAAGGCAGCATCAGAAGGAAACCCGCCACAAAGATCAGCTGGGACAATGCTTAACAACCTTCAGCAGCCGGAAAACCCTAGGGCTTTTCACCCAGCAGAGTGAAAGTGCTGCTGGCCAAGGCACAGAGCTGCACCCTGGCCAGTGACTAACACAGGCTATAAATTTCTGCTGAGCCCAGCTAGGCAGGAGTCTCAGCTTGGCCATTAATTATTCAGCAAACACATTTGACCTTATTCCTCAGGCTGAGGGATTCAGTCTCTGGCCCCACAGTGATGGCAAGGCCAATGCCGTTTTGCATAAAAAGCACATTTGGGTTTTTTTCCCTAATTCATGCTCTAATTTTCAGCCCATGCCATGCATTCACTACCAGCAGCCTCAGTTTTTGAAAACTGAGACGTCCGTGCCCCTGCCCACAGCAACCAGCACCGAGCAAGGGAAGGGAACCCAAGCCAAGGATTAATTAAGCTGTGCCCACAGCTGTACCAGGAGAGCAGTTCCATGGAAGAGGACAGAGGCCACACCCATGGAGAATGACCACTCCTGCTGCCAGGCCAAGAGAAGGATCCTGCAACCACCCTTCTCCGGAATGGACTCCCTGTCCTCCTTCCTGTCTCAACAGCATGTTACTGCACTCCTTCAAAATCTACCAAGCCATGGATAAGACAGACACAAGAGGCATGCCCAAAAGGCCACCTTCAGGAAAGCAAGCAATCTCAAAGGCCTGACTTTCTTAGTATGTTTGGGTTTTTTTTAATTTTTAACATCTTTTCATCTCCACTTCCAGGCAGTCAGTACTGAGGGCACCGTTTACAGCTCTGCTCAGCAGCGAGGATGAAGAACGAGCTGTGCTGTGGCTACTGGGCTGTGCAAGTCTGTACTTGGCACTGGTGTAACTGGGCTGATGTGGAAACCCATCTGGTGGGTAGCAGTTCCCACAACTGAATTCCTCAGAGGCAGTGTGGTTAGCCTGAAAGCCAGATCTGATCTGGCTCAGCTCACACCACTGCCTTCAGACAACGGCTGGGACGTGAGACAGTATGGATTAGTGTTACCTCTGTTCAGTGTATTGCTTCTCAGTAGAAAAGTTTTCTTCTTGTTTGTGTTCTGCGTGGCTCCAGGAGTAACAGGAGTCTCAAAACATCTCACCTAAAGGTGAAACAGGGTCACAGGACTGGATGGAAAAGACACTACGACTATTATTCCTTCTCTATATATCTGCCTTTTTAAACAACCTCAGTTAAAAGGGAAAAAAGCCCCACCACACAGAGCTAGAGCTGAGAAACACATTGAGAATTTGGGAAGACAGCAGCCAGAACAAGATCAAACGTGCACTGCAGGTTTAAAACAACAACAAAACAAATGGAAGCAACTTCCAAAGCTTGTAAGCTTCAAGTTATCAGAGCTTCACCATCTGACAAGCCAGCATGCCTAGCTGCCACGCCTGCAAAGCTAACACCAAAGATTTATATTCTCCCTTTTCTTTCAACATTTTCTACCAACTGGTAGCCACAAAAACTGTTTGGCACACAAATACCATCTTGCCTCCAGAATGAATCTTTAAGGCCACAGATGAGTTGACAGAGTTGTGGGCCCAGGCCACACGAGACCCAGCCAGAACAGAGCTTTGCCACGTGAACAAATCTGAGCAAGGAAACCTGCAAACTGTTCCTGCAAGTACTGGTGCAGCTATTTCCTTTAACACTGAATCAAGGAGCAAATTACAGAACTTGATCTCCATCAGTCAGAAGTCATTTTCAGTGCTTGGGTCACTTAGCCAAGACAAGAACTGCCTAAAAGCTTTATGGCAGAGAGTCACTGCTCCAATACCAGGAGAATTCACCAAATGAAACTCCTCCAAGCAATGAGGGTCAGTGCTGGAGAGCTGTATTGGCTTGGCCCACCATTGCTCCATCTGGAAATGATTTTTGCATACTCCAGTGGTCTGTCCAGTCTGGGCAAAGGAACAAATTAATGGCATGGAGTTAAATCCTCAGGGGGGAAAAAAGCCATCCCAAACTCAAGGCAGTATTAACCATTAACTGGGTTACTAATCACATTTGTTAGAATGAATGAGAATGCAAGCTAAGTAGAGCTGCAGTAAAAGACTCAAAATCCACGGAGTCCAATTTAACAGATAAGTGAGCCTGTATTAGCATGTCATCCTGTCACACTTCCCTGCATCCTCCCCACTGCCACCCAGACAGTCTTACTTGAAGGAGAGAAAAATAGAAAGATTAGTGACAAACTGCATGCAACTTTTTCAAAGTTCTACAGATTTTGAGGCATCAGTAAGACCTTGCAGTTGACAGTTAGAGGGAAGGAACACAGGCAAGGTGAACGAGCAGCTAAGACACACATACAACAGATAAAATGCAGAATTCTCCAGAATGCAAAAAACATCCTAGCCAGAGATTCTCTTTTCCCTTTTGGCTTGAACTTCCAGAGTTGTCTATTTTGAGTGAGGAAAGCTCCCTGTCCATTTTCAAGCCTGCTTGAGGCTGACTGCATAGAGCTACCAATAATCATTTCATGCCACAACTTCCAGAACCAGAGCAAAATACTCTGCAACATAGGAATGACAAGTCAAATAACAAATAACATTTTATTTCATTTACAGTGATATTTTTGAGTAGCAAAGGAACCATGACATATAGGAGCCTGTAATAAAAGTTCATGTGTCTTATCTTTATAAAATAAATGAAATCATACACGCAACATAAACGAATGTGCTCTTTGAAGACATTTGAAAAATGTCATGTCTTGATAACTATTATTTTACTTACTGATGTCTGTTCTGCACTGGCTATTCCACTCTGAAATATAATTTAATTGTCAGCATGATAGCTTTTTTTATCCATCAGTATCTTCCAAACCTAAAATAATCATAGAATCATATAATGGATTTGGTAGGGAGGGACCTTAAAAATCATTTAGTTCCAATCCCCTGCCATGGGCAGGGACACCTTTCACTAGACCAGGTTGCTCAGAGCCCCCATCCTACCCTCGCCTTGAACACTTCCAGGGATAGGGCAGCCACAGCTGCTCTGGGTAACCTGTTCCCGTGCCTCACCACCCTCACATTCTGTTAAAAATGCTGGTTATCAAAGCATAATCTCCAGGACACTAAGTTGAGCCACAGATCAGCCAAATACTTGACTTCAAAAGCTATTTATCTTGCAAACAAACATACTACTATTGGTCTTTACAATTGGACAAAAAAGCACCCTATTAAAAAATTAACCCATCCCTCCATCCCTCCTCCTTGTCCCCCCCACCCATCCCACCCCTCAGAGAATCTTTTCTTTTGTAATTCATATTTGGCAATACAATGTCTTTATACAGATTAGGATCTTCAATCCATAGTCCAGCTCTTCATTGATTAAAAGCAGTCACAAAAGTAGAGACAAGTGACTAGAACAAAAATCCATGGATACCATGTACACCTTCTTGGCGTTCAGTGCACAAAGCTATAAAAACTGAACATAATTTTGTGGAATAAGTCCTCTCTTGCCATTTAACGTGCCTTCTAGCCATCCTGGCTCTCTGGAAAATTGCACTGCAAAAGAAAAGAAGAGGAAATTACTGCATCTTTTTATGTTTGAATTAGTAATTTTCAGCTTTAGCTCCAAGACACCAGGCAAAGCATCCATAAAAACATCCCATCATCTGCAGTGACCAGTTGCAGACTCTGACTAGGGAAGATAAAGAGGATTATTAACTTGACTTAAATACTTCATAATATACTTCTGCAAAGCGTACATGGTGAAATAGCTTTTAGGTGCAGGAGACTTCATTAAGGAAATGGTTAACGGAGGTTAGGACAGATTTATAAAATAGAAAAATCTGTACTTTAGGGGAAAAGTCAGAATTCGTATCAGACAGTGGAAAACGCTTTCAGTAGGTGGGGCAAAACAAGAGCTAACACCTGTCTTGAGCACAGGTGATGAATCTGGAAGCTCAGAGCCACCGAAGCACAGTACATGGCATGAAAAGTAAGCATGGGAAGGATTATAGGGGAAATAGAAATGAGCCAGATGTCACTCCAAGTATCATCTCTTCAGAAAAGAGCTGCTATTAGAAGTGACCAGTGGACAAAATCGGAATCATTCTTCTGATTAAATCCTCTCTCTGAAATTCAAATCCATAGTGCAATTCACAAAACACAAAGCAAAGGCTTGAATGGCTCCTTGTGCCATTATAAGTGTTTACCACTGCTGATCCCAAAGTTGATGCAAGAGTATCCACAAATCTAAAATAAGAAGTATTTCAGCTGGGACTCTCAATGCCCCAGAAGTTACTCTGTGAGCAACAGAAGTAATGAAATCTGACTTCCTGTATATATATTTTGACCACATTTGACAGGAAGTTAAAAAAGCAGCATAAGCCTCTTTTCTTTGGAAAACAGACTGAAAAGTCCTCAAATTCCCCTCTGAGGTGTCTTTTAAGGATATAATACTGATACCTATTTACCTATGTAACTGTAAAATCCCACACTTTTTAGCAACCTACGACATTCTCTACTGTATTAATTTATCCTCACAGTGCTTCTGAGACAGACAGTATTTAGGGAAGACATCAGACAAATGCTGAAACATGCTGCCAGCCATGTCAGTGCTTTATTTAAAAACACATTAACACATTGGGGAATGTGATATTTGTAGCCTTCTACATATCAGGGAAATAACAGTTAAGAGAGAGCAACATGTTAAGTCTCACTTCCAAAAGCATTGTAAGGCTCTAAATTTGAGGACTTAAAATCATACTTTCCCCTGTTTTTTTTTCCTTGTGTCCTATTATTGTCAGACAGCTGTGCTCAGAAACCATGCTTTAAACAACAGCTATAACTCCAAGGAACCCAGAAAACAAAACTGCTTTCAAATGATACTGATAGTTTAGATTCAGCACAAAAGTCTGGGCTTATATTTGTAATAAATGTGTTCAACAGAAAGATTCCAAAGGAAAAGCATGCATAGAAAATTACCTTTTAGGATCTGTGCTCACACAGTAACTTACATTACCATTAGTAATTAGCAGGCCCTCCTCTCCCTTTGTCATTTCTATTCCACAATTACAGAGTACACATGCATTTGAAACTGCATGGCTGACACCACCACAAACCTCCTTCCAAAGGCTGTAATTCTACATTTCCAGCAAATATACCAGCAGCCAGCCAAACCCCTCCCTGAGGTCTCCCATACCTACGGAGCACATCTGTATTACAGGAAACAAGCTCCAAAAATAAAAAAGACAGATTAAGAAGAACAACAAGTAGAAAACCTGGAAGTAGGAAATTTCCAGCTGTCCTCTGGTGCTCAACCTTAATTTCCATTAGAAAGAGGGTAGATACCACTGGCACGTAAGTGTCTATAAATCAAAGGCCTGTTCAAACTGAGGGGAGCCCTGATCTGAGGGGATCACACTGCAATTAAAATTTACCTAAAATTTACCCAAGGGAAGAAATGTTCAAACTATGCTGAATCACATCACTCAACACAACAGCAAACTTCCAAAGAAATATTTTCTAAACAAGTTTGATAACATAATGGTGAGTTCTGCACCCTGCAGCACATTCATGGCCCAGCAGCTGGGTTTGAGTGGCAAACACCATTTTCACCCCAGAAGACGAGACATAGCTGGTACAACTGAGCTCTGTGCTTGGGAAATTAAATATTGCATACGTACATTACACAGCTCAGGGCCCCACTTGTTGGCAGACTGTTCTTTTAGATTCTAGGAAGACTGAAGAAGGAATTACCACTCAATTACACCTAAGGCCACCATTTCTAGAAATCTTTTTTTTTTTTTAAATACAGTAAAAAGTAATTCTTCATGTTCAGCAGCTGTGGTGACTGTCACAGCAGGGAAAGCTTCTGCCCCACTCCAATCACCTTGTGCAAGAAGGGCTAAGATACCTACGTACATCACTGACTGCTTCTGTAGATATATGATATTAAAGAGGGTGCCATCCAAATGTAAAGCTGCTTTGAGCTCCAGTGATCCTGTTTTCTTTGCTAATCCATTTCTGAAGTACAGCATACAGCAGCATGCATTCCTTTAAAATGAAAACCACTTAACCACACAAACCCCATTCCCCTATCATGCACAGCTCTTCTTCAACCCAAGGCACAGCTTGTTTCTGAAAAAATACCCTGCTCAAGAGAAGACTTCTGTAGTGTCCCCTTTCTGTCATTTCTTCTCAGTCAACAACGATTACAGTGCTTAGCGCTTTCTCAGGCCTGCCTCATTTAAAAATACCTTGCTGCAGAAACTACACACTTGGCCTTAAAACTACAACTCATTACTAGAGCAATCATCCCATAGGACTAAGGCTCCTCTTGGCAAGGGACAGGAGGGGAAAATACTTGTAGTATAAAAGATACAGAGCAGAGAACTAAACATTAAATATTTTCAGCAAGGTTTAACGAGTGTATAGCAAGACTGCACAACAAGACCAGCCATAGAACCACCACTAAAAGCTGTCACCTCTTAGGACAGTGGAAAGAGCAGCCAAATTGAGAGCTCAGAGTGGGACAGTGGCTTCCTCAGTACCTGCCGCAAGGCCTGTTCAGCACTCTCGCTCATGGAGGACAAGCACAGAGAAGGAGAATGTCTGAGCATCAGTACAACACCGAGTGCTATGGAATGACCACCCCAACTAAAATGGGCCAACAAAATCTACAGACTTACAACTTGCAGCGAGATCTTCTGATTTCTCATCAAGAAACACCATCAGGTCAACTTGGCATTTGCAGCATTAGTTCTTACTTTTCTGTATTCTCCATAGGGAATAGCTTTGATACTGCCAATGTTATTATTTTCTAACTGCGCATACATAAAATTTGCAAGCAGCTCTTCCCAGAGACCCAATGCCATAAGCAGACTTTGCTCTGCTCTGGCAGCTCAAAAGTTTCACAGGTCTCAACCACAATGAGAGCAAGACTCACTTCCTCAGTAGTATTAGTTCATTGCATGGGTGCCACTAACTTCAGCAGACAGTGATTTCCACATCTTCATGGAAACTGGCTGTTTTGGGAGCAAATCTAACCTACATGTTGCCTGGCACAAGAGGGCCTCCCTTTGACATGGACTGTCAATCAGAGTAAAAACCTCAAAAAGCAACATAAATGAGGATTATTGAGGGCAACGGTACTCTCACTGCTAAAACCATTACAGCACCAGAACTCACTTCGGCAGAACTCAGTGATGCTGGCCAATTTTTCATCAGGAAATTCAATTAAAGCAACCAAATGTGCTTGCAAGCCCTCTGTGTTTAGAAATACCTCTGGGTTTTTGTAACAATCCCTATGGGCTGAGCTGATCGCAGAAATACAGAAATATTTAGCACGCTTAAGGTTAGCCTGGAATTTGAAATTTCAAGACTGTTTCCCTTAATTATGCTGTGAGAAGCAGAACGATCTTGTGGCCAGAATGCAGGGCTAGGAGTCAGGGGGTCTTCTCCCCATGAATGCTTCCCAGTGTTCTGAAGGCCACAGACGAAAGGTGCACCAAGAAGTAGCTCTATCCCCATTTTTACCTCAGCAAAAGAACCATTTGCACATACAGTGCAATACAGTATTTTGGGAGTACCGCTTCTCTTTGATGTGAATCCGTGATTGGTCAGGACCATAAAAGACAGACAGTCCAGAAGCCACAGCATGAATTAGAGGGCAGAGAGTGCCTTGGAGTCAAAAAAACAGGGACATTAAGTAAGGCTGGCACTTTGTTACAGTGGGAGAGAGAGATAGGGATGACAAGGGCTGTGTTAACGTGACTTTTTGTGTTCCTTTTATACTTGGTGGGGACAACGGGTGCCCCACTTTTCTTGAGGAAGAAAACACTCAGTTTTCCTCATGCTTTCTCTCCCCTAAAATCGGATTTTAAAAATTGTAAAAAGCCTTGATAAGAGCTATCTTGACAAGTTTTCAGGAAGCCTTCCTTCTAGCAGTACTGCCAAGGAATTTTTATTGTGTAAACACCATTTAAACTATCTGAAACACTTCTCCGGAGTGAAATTCCCATTTACTGACTTTTAAGCAGTCTCCTTCAAGAACCAGAAATTTAATAACACTTGGCTCCAAGACTGGCAAAATTTCAGTGCCAGGCAATGTGATTATTCTTTCCCTGGTTATTGGGAATATCTGCCTCAACAACAACAGACATACACAGCCAGCATATGTCTCTCTCAATCTCAGATCCTACTCTGCTTCTTCCCATATGTGCCCTTATCCAGCTGCAAACTCTTCAAGCTTTGCCTCCAACCACTTGAATTATATTGTTATGTGCTGTCAATAATATAGCCTGTAACAACTGGGAAATAAAAATATTGGCACAGCCTAAGGCAAATTGAATTGAAGATTTAAAAAAAAAAGAAATCCAGCGGATATTGTTCAGATTACATTATTCATTTTCTTACACAATTCAATTAAATAGAAAACTTTGCCTTTTCTTTTTAACTTACCAGATGGTGCCTTAGCATTTATATTCTATGGCACTTTAATGGAAAGACTGTGGGATTTGGGGAAGCACAATGTACATGCACTAGTGAAAACACCTGAATGTGAAAATGCTAGGGTTCTATACAGATTCCTATCAAGTGATGCAAAGCTTAACTTAAAATATTAGCAAATCTAACCTTGGCAGACTGAGACAATTTTTTCCCCCCATTTAAAAACAGGAAGTTGAGATGGGAGCAAAGGTTAAACTCACCTTCTTGCACCAACATTACATTTAGCAGCTATGACAGGTGCAAGACTACTTCCCTAAATGCCATTATTCTGTCTGAGGCTGGAGCAGCCAGAAAGATTCATCCAGAATAATGACAGGTGAGAGAGAACCACGGCAATCAACATCTATGGACCAAGAGAGACAAACTGAGAACAGGGATGGAAACAGGAAAAAGGAAACAAAGCAGAAAAGAGAGGAAAGAGAAAGGATAAAGAAGAGACAGGATTAGAAAGTGAGACAGGCCGGGTGGAGAAAGGAGAGACGGATAAAACCTTCACTAATGGAAGCAGCACTTTTTAGTAGACATTAATTTAACAGTTACTTTAATGGTTGATACTAGCTGTATGTCAACTTGATTGATGCGTTGTCACTTTGATAGTTAAGGTTATTGGTAGAGCTGCAGAATTGATGTATTATTACTTTAATTCTTCATTTGGGGGCTTTATTAGGGCATATGGGAATTTGAATTGAGTAACTAAAGAACCTGAATTGATTCACTGGAATCTGATTTCAGCACAGACACGGGGGTGCCTGATACAAAAAGAAGAGGCCCATGTCAAGGCACTTGGGAGGTTTCAAATGTAGAGATTGGTCTGCACTTGGCATGAAAAGAGCCATCCATGACATAACCTACTGGGAAATGTTATGAAATGACCATTAGGTTCCTACATACATCCAGTTACTGCCTTATTACTTGCATACTCTCCCCATTTTTTCTGCCAATCCACAGCCTACCTGAGGGTGAGAGCCCTGCAGGGCACGGACAACGCCTGTGAAATAACCAGGATACAGCGGAACAAATCAAAACAAATGTGTTTAAGGAAATGTGAGCTTTGCCATTGGAAATCTACAATTAGGTTTTCCAAATGCAATCCATGCAACCTTTTTCCCCAGCTTCAAACCTTACTTGTCTGATCACATGGAAAAAGTTACAGTTGAAACATTTCTCCACAGATGCCAGAGTCCAATTCCGTACTTGTTCTGGGACAATCCAACTCTCCAGCTGAAAACCTCAGCTGAGGCTGCATTGCACCAAATCATGGGGGCTTTGCCACCACTTCTTGAGTTCTCTTTACTCAATGAGAGAATTTTAACATTGCCCTCACACACAAACACAACACACAAGGAACAGCTTCATGAAAGACTTTCTTGCTGCATGCCAACACAACCCTTGCTGTTCTGCATCAGAAATGTCTCTCTGAGACATCAAATCTTTTCCACCATGCACTCCATTTTCTTTCCTGTACACAGTTTTATGTCTGCTGAAGATCCCTATCAGTCATGTTTTAAAAAACTTAAATTAAAATAGCTGGTGTTAAGGACTTTAAAAAGTGCAATCATTTAGCTAATTCATCTTTAAAAGGTTTCCCACCTAACTTGATTCAGACATGATTTGCCTGCAAGGCAGCTCTAATAGGAAACAACAAGAATGATTTTGTAAAGTAGGTGCTGGTAGGGAAGACCCCAGTGGGGACCCCAGACCACTTTATGTTGAACAAAAAAAGCAGAACTGAAGTCTGGACCACGCTTGCTGTTTACTTGTTTGGAAGGAGACAGAGGACAGGAATATCCTATTATACATACTAAAAAAAGTATTATTATTTTTATATTATTATTTTTTTATTATACATAATAAAAAAAAAAATATTTTGCTGAGCTTCCCATTCTGCAACTTCAGAATTTGTATTACAGTAGTCACTGGCAAGAGGTTTAAAAACAAAAACCTTTCCTATCAGTTTGAAGTCCCTGTGCATTTGCTGAAGGGCAGATCCATGGAAGCTCATTGAGAACACAGTCTTGAGCACAGGAATCACCTTCTGGATGTTCATATGTAGTGATATATTTGGATCCATAAAAATCATTAATCACAGGCCTTCATTCTGCACCTCAGTGAATATTCCTTTTTCTACAGGTACATGCACACACTAATGCAAACCTTGATCTAAATCAGTAAAAACACTGTCTTTTTTCCTCCATTGTTCACCTGATTTACCTGGCACTCTGTTTGCTTGAAAATCCTTAAACAGATTTTTTTTTTTTCTTTAAAGGAAAACCCATGTGTTATTTTACAACAAGACTTCACATTTTAAAAAATACAGTTTCATAGGCCAACGTGTTCTCTTCTGTTACTGAATAACCTTTTTTTTTGGTACTACAATACATTTAAATGATGCTGAAAAATCATACCAATTGGAAGAGTCTATTCACCCAAAAATCAAAAGCCTGCCTCACAGTGCTAAGGATATGTTAAGTAGCTTCTTCATACCAGAAAATATCTCCATCACCAACTGTGTGCCATCAGCAATGCTGGCAGAATAGCAGTCAGGCTTGTATTTTTATCCAAAGCCATTTTAGCAGTTTTGTCAATTTGTTTTTCATTGCTTTATATTTACTCAAGCAGTACTTACCATCTTCAAATATTGCTCCTATCTGAAATGACAATTCAGAGCTGTGTTCTGCTTCACATGGATAAACTGCTCTTGCTTTTCGGTGGGCAACACTGAAAAATGAAATTATGAATTATAGCAACTTTTTACTATTATGAAGACACTCTTAACCGTTCTCTCTCCATTCACATTTGGAGATGACTAAAACTTTAAACACAATCTCACATGCATCATTACAGGCTTATAATTCATGTACCCAGCCAAAGCTGAAGCTTCACAGCTTACTGTTGGCATTTCTGAATATCATACTCCCAACTTTCTGCACACTTATTTTTATGACAAACTCGACTTTCAACTACAGTTAAATTTTTTTCAAGTGCCAGTCAGCAATGAACTCAAGAACAGGCAGAGCATATTATACTTCAAAAATTCAGCCATAATAAGAAATAGGATTTTGTTATCAAGTGTTGGGAAGAATTTGTGAATATACCCAACTACTTCACTTAGAAAAGCAAGTATTACAAAACTTGAAGGAAAAAGCTAAGATGGTGAAGACCTTCAAAGAAAAAACTCAAAACACTTCAAAACATGGAAAACAACATGGAAGGAAGCAGAAACAAGATGGAAGGAAAGCTGGACAAAAGAGTGAAAAGAATGAAACCACAGGGAAAGGTAAAGACAGAGGAAAGTCTTTCAGAGGCAAGAAGGCTAGGATGAGAAGCTTAAATTTGGCAAAGGTGGAAGAACCTGTATTTTAAAAGACTCTAAGAGAAACACTGCAGGAGAGAGACACTATGAGTTGTCCACCCAAAACAAAGCCCTCCTGTATTAACCAACAAGCCACTGGCTCAACCTGTTTGCCTTCCACCAAGGAAGGCGTTCAAAGGAAAAATAAGATGAAGAAGACAGTTCTTTTATTCTGTCGGAATTGCTACGGTTGCATTTCCCGGTTTGAGATTATCATCCACATGCCACAGGAGACTATTTTTATAAAGATACAGAAAAAGGAGGCAAATAAATAGCCAGCAAAAGTTGAAGCGCACACCATACCTTTCCACTGCTCTGTCAGTCCCAGTGGCAGGATTGGGGAAGAAGAAAGTGGGCAGTGCAGCATTTGTGGCAGCCGGGTTAGCAGATGGAATATTCATCCACGAGACCATTGATGGGCGGCTTTGAGCAGGGCTAAGAGGAAATATATTTAAGGCAGAATTAACCATGTGAATAAAATTTCTTATCGTACCACAATATTTAAATCTTAATAACTGGACAACCGGTTAGATCTTCAACTTCAAAGCAAATCATATTGTCAGGCTGATTTTGCAGAAATGGCCATCATATAATTCTGCACTCCTCCTTGGAAATCTTTCTCCTACATGCCCTACATCCTAAGCTAAGAAGAATTACCTGAGATGCATGACATAAGCAATAAAAAGGCAAAATTCCCCATTCCTTATCTAATAAAGACAGACAAAGTGAAACTGCATAGAGCAGGCTATTATTTGAGCTGCCACCCTGCCTTTACAAGTTTTGATGAATCTATTTAAAAATCTCCTCAGTGCTCTACAAAGGGAAGATGTATGCCTGGGAAGATTTCTAAAGAGGCTGCAACTATTACAACATTGGGATCACCATGCTGGCTCTGGATTGAGATCTCCTTCATGGAGCTGTGCAAACACTGCCTCAGTGGCTGCCCTCACCAACACACTGCTCAAACACACACAAAGCTCATGGCTGAACACAAAGTCGCCACAAGAGGAGAAGAAATAGCAGGCAAAATTTAAAACTATTATTAGTAAACATACAAAGTTGTCCCCAACATAAAGGACATTCCTAATTTCACACCTTAAAGAACTAAAGCATTCCAGCACTGGAAGGCTTTCTTTCATTGCATGGACAAAACAACAAATAGGCCAAACGCTGACTGTCAGCATGTCTTTGGAATGAAGAGCTGGACTTCAAGCAGTTTCTAAGCAGAAACAGAATTAAAATCATTCACACACTGCAATCATCACTCAGAAGTACAGACTTCCCAGTACAGCATTTATGACTTTGTCTTACTCCAAGATTAACCTCATAGGTAGCATAAATCTGCAAAGTACCACCAAAATCTAAGTATCCAGTCAAGAAGGTTTTTGTGGGGGTCTAATCAAGATGGATTGACCACAAGCAAAAACAGGGATCAACAATCAGCCCAGTTATAATTGAAAATAGATAAAAGAAAGCAGGAAAAGTAACTTAGATAGCTTATTTTAATCTTACTGTACACTGGGATGTTTAATTTCTGGAAGAAATTATCCCTATTTTTTGGTTTGCATAACATGATTTACATTCAAATTCAACTTTTACAAACTCATTCTCATAGCCAATATATATCATAGTCATTCTAGCAATTACACAGTTAAGCAGACATTTATTTTGATTATTAGATTTTAAATTTAGTACATTATAAAAGGGTGAATGTCACATTCCTTATTACAAGACAATGGCTTTTCCTTTGGAAATGTGTCAGACAGCATTTGAATAAAAACTGGAATTCACAGTTTATAAAACAGCATTCTACAGTTAATTCCACTAGTAAAAATGAACTTAAGTGTGTTGGAATCATAACCAGAAGGGTTTATCAAAACATGCTCAGCTTTTAAAAATTATCACATTTACCAAATGAGGGAAGGAATCATATGTCTTAAACTGAATGATGAGCTAGATTATGCTGAGTAGAAACATATTTCATGCTTAACTTTGGGAAGAGGATATCCAGCCATTTTTTCTGCATGGGAATCTTCCACTGCACAATTTTTTACATCTTCCAGTAATGACATACATTTAGGAACAGCATCTATAAAATTCAGGGATTTTCTATTACTTGAACTTGTCCTCTTCCTCCCATTTTTACCTAATAATTGAAAATTTTTCCTCAATTAAAACAAAAACCTTCAGCTAAAAGTGGCTTCATTCAGAGACAAACCAAAAAAATAAACACCAGCATTTGGATCATTTTCTCTAAATACTGAGGATAAAACAATTCTCAATGGTACTGCAAAGTTTACACAGTTTGCCAGAAAGTAAATTATTTCTTCATCATTACCCACACATAATGTCTACATGCAGAATTAATTTTAACTCAGCAGGTGAACACAAAGCAAAAGTTTTTCAAAAGTGAATTTTAAAAAAGTATCCTTGCATAGACTAAACTCTTCTACTTAAAACAAACCTGAGACTTAGAGAAAAAATATTTTCCTTGCTATTTATTAAATTCAAATCAGTCTCATGGCAGGGGGGTTGGAATGAGATGATCTTTAAGGTCCCTTCCAACCTAAGCAATTCCATGATTCTGTGATTAAGACTGGTGTTAGGCTCATTTCTGAAACCTGTAAAACTACTGAAAATACAAAAATAACACTCCAAGTATATTGACACAGGAGTATTAAAATGTCTCTAAGGCAAACTATTTATAATTCAAGAATATTCTACCAAGTGGTCTTCTCTAGTGCACATCTCAGATGTGTGGTTTGCTTTTCAACAAGTGAATATTAAACCTTGCATTTATTAAATATTTCACTGATAGATGCATCACATTAATCTCTGCAATTTACTCCATCAGCTCTAGAACAACACACACCACCTGCACCTCAGACACAGAATTAATGACTTCAAAGCAATGCTCAGAACAGAGAGGACACAAAAGGAACCCTCTGACCCAGGGAAGCATTGGTCATTCATAAGAATACTCAGAATAAATACCAGATGGTTCCTTGCTGAGACTTGGAGAGGAAAGAAAGAGGGGAAAAAAAATAAAAGAGAAAAGGTGTGCACATAAAGGAATAGAAGATGAAATAAAATGTTCAGCTCCATGCCACAGCATGTTAATTTCTCAAGTTACAGAGACTCAACAAGAAGAGTAATCTATCACCAAGTAAGACTACACTGTCCTTTACCAGACAGGATTATACAAAAGCATGTTAAAATTGGCAGGTTTTCTACAAATTCTGAGCCGCTCCAACAGTTCTAGTGGAAAAACACTCCAGAAGTACAGGTATGTGGAGTGCTGGGCTGCTCCCTCCCCCACTTTTTTGATGAATTCCCTTAATACTTTTCAGCTGTGGGGAAAACACTGCAGCAGAATTTGCCTGTCAGTTCAGGCTCCTGGTTACCCAGCAAGAGATCATGCTCTACGATCCAGCAGGAGACAAAAAAAACCAACACATTTTTCAATAGCAATAGTTGCACCATTTTAAGATGAAAGAAAAAAAAAAAAAGTTGATCGCTTTAACTATTAAGCACATTCTAGAATTTATGGATTTGGTTGTGAGGGGTTTTTTTTATTTATTGTACTTGGTTACCTCAGGAACCACTTAATTCTTGTTATTGAAACAGAAGGTTTTACTCAATAAGAAAAATAATTTCCAATGTTGAGGCGTGTAAGCAACAAAAGGTTAGATTTTATTGTTTTTTCCTTGAAAAGGTTCTTGTCATAGCAAGGCTACCTTGCTATAAAGCTTTGCACACCTTGTTTATCAAGATGATGCTATATTAGAAAGTATTGCACATGTTATCACATACCATCTCAACTTTAAGAAGGTATGTTGAAGAAATCCTTTCTCCCAAGGCTAAAATAAAGGCGATGCATTTCCTGTGGGTAGGAAAAAAACCCAAAAAGGCTGACATAACCATCTCTCTTTGAGGAAAAAATGCTATTGTCTAGCATAGTGAACGATGGGAAAGGGGAGGAGGGGAGAATGGCTTTACTGAAAATAAGCTAGAGATTTTGTACTGATATTCAGAAAGAAACTTCTGAAAACAAGATTTTATTGGATGTTTATCTGGCTGGTTCCTAAGGTAACACAGCTAAAGAGCAGCCTCTTATCTTGAGAGCAAGGAAGAGAGTCTGTGAAAAGAATCTACACTGCAACTCTTGAGAAAAAAAAGGGTTGTTTCATAGACAAGTTTGGCAGCACCACGGCTGTCGTATCGCTGTGTCTGGCTGACAAACTCAATGAAAGCGTTCCTGAAAGGTTTCATTACAAGATGACAGTGTGTATCAAAGGGTGTTGGCTATTTCTGATTCCATATGCAATCCAGTAGTGACCACCGCCACGTCTTCCTGCACGTTTAAAACCCCTGTGCCTTGGGGAGTGGGGAGCAGAAAAATACATGGCCAAAATTCTAGAAATTGTAGCTACAGCAAAGCTGGAGACAAACAGAAGGCCAGAATTTCCCCATCTGTGTTCCCCCTGAAAAGAAACTCCATCCTCAAAATTTAAAGTATGTGACATGCACGCAGCATTCCTGAACCCTCATTTATACAGAGCACATCAGTCAGCACTGAAATAGAGGTTTTGTTAACTTGGATTGTGAAGTCTCAGTGAAGCAGCTAACACATTAGTGAAATGATCTTTCACGCCAGTCTGGTAAATCCAAAGCTAATGTCTACAACAGCTGTCCCAAGTTAAAGCATTTTTAAATGATAATTCAGACGAAGCAAAAGTGAAGTATGTGCATCTATAAGCTTAGAGCTCACTGCTGTTCCTTTCAGGGGAAAAAAAAAAATGAGGGGGCTGTGTTCCCTGGAAGCATGCAAAGAAAATAAAAGAAAAAGAAAAAATATTTTTAAAAAGGAAACTTTAGCTCATCCCAGTGGTTGCATCCACACCTCTCCCTGCCCTGAGCACACACACCACTTACCCTGTGCTCACACAGCAGTGCTGCTGTCAAGCTCACTGGCAGCCAAGGAGATGGCAAGGTCTGTTTTGTACGAGCCACATGACTAAGTTATATTATGCCTGTCTCAAAGAAGCTGCAAAATGAGGGCTCTTGCTCTGCTTGCATAACGAAAGGGTACAAAAAGAAGTGCCTGCTCCGCTAAACCCACTCTCAAAGTGCTGAGTCACTGGAGAGGTGGCAGCTGAAACAAAAACTAACTGCAGAATAAGCACAATGACCCAACAGCTGCTAGAGCACCTTCTTTTAATAAAATAGGATGATGACATTAGATATTACACAAAGTTTTCAAGACAGTGAAACCGAAGTCACTCATCATTTATGTAAAACTGCAAATTCACACCACGGCCAGAAAGTACAAAAAAGAAAGTATTACCATTTTAAGGAAACCAGACATGCAGTCTACTGATGTAGATGTAACAAGGCTGATGGGAATTCAGTCAGCAGTCAAACAAAATTAATAACTATCTCCAAGGCTTCTGTTATGTGCATAACACCACTATCTCTGCCTGCCCTTGCCATCTGATGGCTCTTTTAACATCAGTTTTCTCACCAGCAATTTGAACAGCTTGAGATTTCATGAAGAATGAGTAACTTCTTCCCAGCCCAGTCACAAAGGATGCTGCATAACACCAACCTTGTCACCATTTTGGAAGCCTCTGTGCATATTAAAAACCCCAAAACTATGCCCCACAGTGTAGCACTTATATACCCTTGAGCTGGGTAACCAGGAGAACCAATTAAGAAAAATTCATAAAAATAAGGGCTTTGAGCACCTTTGGTATTTGGACTGTCAGGGGTGTACCTTGCATGTTCCTATAGAAGCATCCAAGGTGGGTTTTCAGTTTGGAAACTATGAATCTTACTATTCTTAGCCCAGAAATGTAATTGCATTCACAAGCCCTGCACCCATCCACCCACTAATGAAAATGTTTGAGGCACAGGAATGCTTTCCCATCCCCTCCAACTGCAAAATCCCAAAGGCTTAGAGAGGGAAAGAACAGGCAAGATAAACAGACAGACAGTATAATCTTGAGGAAGACTATTCCATATCCTGCATTATAACTTCATCCAAAACAACCATCAAAAGTCACCACGTTCCAGCTCCCTGGGAAACCCGAACACCCTGCAGTCTCAAATCCCAAAAATGAACTCTCCAGCTAAGGAACAAGACATTAGTTTTCATGATTTGAATGAAAAAGTGATCATGCAGTAAGTGTAGGGGACTTCCAACAAAAAAGGGAAGACTGACCCAATTCTGGAAACCCAGCACTGTGAGGGGTAAGTCTGTAAGGTCTGTAGATAAGCCCTGGCACAGGACATTGTACTGTAAGCACAAAGAAATCTCGTGACAACAAGGGGCCACTTACAGCAACAAATCTTTCCTTATCAGAAGGAGGTCCTCAGAAAGATTAATTACAACACATAGTGAGTCCAGAGAATACCAAGTGTTCAGCTTTTTTGGTTCATTCTGAGGTCAAGTGAAAACAGACATAAGGCAGCCCACAGTATTTTAGGACATGACTTGTAATCCACCTTTCGACAAATCAGTCATTGCAATAAGGGAAATCTGCACTAATCCATCAGAGGTGAGCTGCCATCACAGCCAGAACTCTGGCAAAGGCTGATTAGGACAGGCCTCACATCAATAAATGATTCTGTAAGTAAATTCTACAATCAAACCACAACAGCTGCAAAAAAAATTTCACCCTTTTGTAAATTAATTATATCACTCCGCATCTAATACGGCAACTTTGGCAATACCAGCTCCTTCACTCTAAGAGGACTTTAATTTACACTTTGTCTTTCCTGGCTTAGGTATATTTATTAGACATCAAAGCATATATACCCAGTTTAGTTATCACTTATCTTTTGCACGTGCAAAGACATAGTGCAACAGGGTGAAAGTCTAACTTTGTACCACTAACTTTCAACTGCAGGTAAAAGGGGAGATTGGCTATTGCTCCACAGTTCAAATGCAGTTTAAGAGCTACCCATAACCCCTTCTAATCCATATTTCCAAACCCAAGACCATCGCTATTATCAAAACAGTTTGGGGACTAGCTTAGAAAGGCTATCCAGCCTTTTAGTATCTGAAATCCTGAAGTCCTTTTAGGAAACTACACATTTTGAACTATTAAAAATTTGAGTTTCATATACCACAGGAATAAAAATCTGAGTGATTAAGGTGCATATTTTTCAGTGCCAATCAGGAAGGCACTGAAAGTAATGTCAGGGTCACATCCACCAGCAAAAAGCTATCAAGCCTCTTGAAGAAGAGATGTGGCAGCCTTATTTACTTTTTGGTCAAATGCAATAGAAAAGCCAGAAACTCTGTAGGACAGAGTCCGTATGGACATTTAAATCAGAAAGGAGAAAAGGAAGAATGTAAATCTGTGGTTAACATTAAACTGAGACTGCTGTTGCTGCTCTACCTTAAAGGGAAAAAATGCCCATACTAGTGGAGAGCAACAGCTCACAACTCTGAGTTTATGTTTGACATCACCTTGTTCAAAGCATCCTTGGAGAGAAGGTATTTTCAAACAGTGCATGTTTATGACACAGTGCTCCATCGAATAGAAGTGGTAATTTGCCCATCCTAGGCTATTTGGAGTTTGAATCCTGTGTCTACAAAACTACTCTGTAACTTTGTGATTGATGGGGGAAAAAAAAAATCTATGTTCTACCACAGAGTGCATGTAAAAATAAAACATATTTATTTTTAGTGTTTGGCTCTAGGTGGAAGTGTGAAGATAAAAATAACTTCAGGAAAAAAGGTTAAAAAAAGTTTAGGGTGCATGATAATCTTAAAGCAGCAAACTCAGGTCTCCTGAGAACCACCCCTGCCGAGCCTCACCCAAGTCTTTACTCACCCCTACAGCAGCACATGACAACACAGGACATATGTCTGATCCACACGGATCTTTCAGAGAAAATCTAGCATCAGACAGACACACACTCACAGACATGAAAACCAACAGCTTAACGGGGCTTCAAAATGGCACATATGTGAAACATCACCTTCGAGTTACACCGTATGCACAGCACATCTTTAAATACTGGCGTGACAATTGAGCAGTCGGGGCTTTGTGAGGTATTTCAAATTGGTGGCAAAACCCTTGCTCTCTTAGCTTCTTTCACCGCTCTGGCCATGAAGCCCCTCCTAGAGCCCATCAGGAGGTGAGGGTGTATTTGCCTCCATTTGTGCTCAGCTCACGATGCTGGAAGCTGTAGCTGCTTTTGTTTTGGAAGGTGGGACAAGGACAGGGCAAAAAATCTCTGCCAGGAAACATCATGGTGACAACAGCTATCATTCTGGAAAAAACAAGCTTCTTCTTTCTTGAAAACAAATTCCACAAAAAGTATTCTTGCTACCCATCACGTACTCTTGCTTAAAGCAAACTACTGGTATAAACCAGTTCTTGAAATATCTGACACATCTTCACCCACAATGCAACATCTCTCCCCTGGGAAACACTGCAAGCAACTCTTCTGCCACAAAGAAGTCACCATCACCTTGTTGACTGCATAACTCCAGAGTGATCGATCTCCTACAAGTAACACCCATGTGTTATAAACATCAGCAGAAACTTGAGAAACCAGATCCTCTGGTATAATTCCATCTCCCCTAGACTCAGTATGGCATTTGTTGTAGCTCAGTGAACACCTGCAATACCATTTGAGAGACGATACTGAGGCTTTAAGAATTGATTTTTTCCCAATTTGGCTCAAAACACAAAACATTTTGAAATCCTGCACAAACAGAAAGGATTGTTCTTCACCTACCTCTAAGGATTGGTCCAATTTATGAGCACAGTCTACAACCAACAGTGCTACATTTCCCGGAGCTGTGAGAGCTACCAGAGCTACATTACTACACTGGGGCTGCTCTGTGTTTTGGTTTGGGTTTTATTTGTTAAGGCAGGGCCCTCTGAGTCATCTGAACTAGAAGTGGAAGAGAAGCCAGTTTAGGGTGAGAAAGCAGAGGAAAGAAAGAATGTAACATACACAGACTACTCTGTCACTGTCCAGGCTTGTTACAGAGGTAGCTCTTCAGCAAACTTCACAGACAGGCAAGTGGAAGAAACTACTTTTGACAAATAATCTAAATGCACATACCATGCACCTTTATTTTCTTCCCTTCCAAAGAGAACTCCAAGTACTGTTTCCAAGTAAGCAGAAAACCTCAAGCTATCAAGTCAGGTTTCCAAAACACCAGTGCAGTATAATTTTTAATGAAAATGCATCTTTTTTTGCATTTGTTAAATGTTCCTTCAAACACCTGAAGTTCCCGAACTCTCTGGATAAAACCAACACTCCTTTTATTCTCTGAAGTGGCATTATCACTGTTCTGCTAACCCTGTGTTCCTTAATTAGCTTTCACTAACAGTTCCAGTTTTATACCAGCTACAGCATCTTTTCCACACATGCACCTCTCTTTGCTAAGTACAACTTATTGCTAATTCTACCCACTTCTAGAGGATAGTACAAGAGGATAAGGGAAGAGTAACTTCCGACTTCTACTGAAGAAACAATATTTACGGAAAATACCTATAAATCTGGAATTCTTTCAATACATATGAGAGAAAAAAATTGTTCTAGTTAGTAACACTCAAGTCAGCAGTTAATTATTATTCATTGTTCTGTGACTATCTGTATATTCTCATGTATTACATACATCTACACATATATTTTACACTTGTTTCATCACTAGAGCAGGCTATTCAGAATGCCATTATGGAAAATACTTGTAACAGATCTTTTCTCCAGACCTGCTCCTTTCCACTCTTCTTGGCACTAAAGGTTGGAAAACTTTGTCCTGATAGTGGTTAAAGTCTGAATGAATAGCAAACCAGAGAATTCAATTCAAGTTCAAGTCTGATTTAAAAACAAGTTATGGTCAGCTTTTTGTGTATCAAACCTAAATACATACTAGAGAGATAGGACTAACATTTCAATGTCAATTTTTGCTAAATTTAAGTCATGCTCAAAAACTGAACATTTACAGCATCTACTGAAAGTGACAGACTACACTTCCATTGGAAACCAGGCACTGAATTTGTTAAGAGAAGATTAGAAATTATAATTTTCTTAGACAATAGCATTGAGCACGCATTCATTGCAGTGTGTTTATCCAAACCCAAAACTGGGCCCCAAATCTTAATAATATGGCATCTAAGTGCAGCTTAATGCTTTCTTGAAATAAAACTAGGGTAATACATTATATAGATAATAACTTATATCTTCACAGCTTAAATAAAAAAAATTCTAAAACCATGTAAAATTTTATACAGGTTACCAGAAAATGAACTAGATTTCAATAGAACAAGAATATTTCTTTCCTACAAGCATTCAAGTGGGCTCTAAGCTCCACCACAACATACAAACACATCTTTTTGTAGCAGAAGAAAACAAACACAATTATATGCCATTTCTAAAAATCACTCCTCACCAATCTGAAAAGGGAAATGTGTTTCACAATCATACTAGTGGAAGCATCCTCACTTAATATTCAGTTACTTACAGATGTGTTGTCCAGCCTGCAAGATCTCCGCTGTCCATGATAAGGTGATTTCCATCCAAGAGCCCCAAGGGGCTGCTGGAGAAGGCAGGTGTTGGAGACTGGGAAGAAAGAGAATCCGTGCTCCCAGTTGGGGTGTCTTCTCTGGGAGAGCTGTGACTGTCAGCTAGAAAAGAGAGCACAAGTCAGAAGGATACTCAAGGAATCATCTCATAAAGCAAAAGAATCTGCCTTGGAGATAATGTCCTGAAATCTGTAAGAGAAGAAGCCTTACTGTCCCATTTCCACCAGGTATTTTGGAGGACAAGCAATCTCCCAGTATTTCCCCAACAGCTATCATTGCACAATTTCCCCCATGGTTCTCTCCAGGCTTTCTTCACATACAACATATTCCCAGTCCCCTTTTTCAGTACGTGTTTTATTTGAATGAAATGCTAAATTTTGGGGAGGTAGTTTTAGACAAAGGCATCACTTCATATAAGAAAATAGTTTAGGATATGCACATTTGCATGCCTTCCTAAAAACACAGTCTCTAAAGATAATTTAACACATATTTGAGGAAGTGATTGCTCTCAAATACAATAAGCACAGTCTTCCCAAACATGAAACAATGACATTTAGAAAGGTCAGAATAAGCAAGAGATCTCTAACAAACACACAATACCCAAGAATGTTACTTTTATTACTCCTTTTTAATGGTGTTACTTTCAAGAGAGCTCACTGTATTCCGATCTACTATTTGTTTTCATGGGCTACTCTTAGGCTATCACTCGAGAGGCAACATATTCAGATATGATTGATTAGGAAAACATTAAAGGAACACCACTCCTATCCCAAGGACAGTAAGATAAAGTTACAATGTGTCACAGCAGTCACTGCAAACCCTGCTGACACATCAAGCCAAACAGCACGTTCTTCACTGAAAAGCTAACCTTCACCCACACAGCTTTTCCCCTTCAGTCTTTACTTTTTTAAACATCAGCTGTACCTTTCATAAATTCTAAAGGAGTTGCATGAAATGAGGATGTTTGCAAACATTAAAGTATCCAGCACAGCTAAGCCAGAAGTCTCAAATGGAGCCTGTAGCTGCTTTCAATATATTAATATTTAACGGTAATAAGGATCAGTTCCAGCCACCCTTCACAAGGCTCCCAGCATCCTTTCCTCCGTCCATCCTACTCCCAGTAGGACTACTGAACACAACCCCCAGGCCTGCCAAATAACACCACCAGAAAAATCTAGAGCGCATTAGATACCGCTGCCCCCAGAGTCTTTGTAAAAGAGTTCTGCTCTTTAGGAGCCAGAAGTTTTTTGGGAAAAAATGAACAACTAAGTCCTAACACAGCATCGAAATAATATAATCAAAAGCTGTTAAAATACTGTGCTGGCTTGACAAGCTATATCTCCAGTAATACACATATACAGTAATATACAAGATGAAGTCCTGTACAACATTACTTTCTAAGTCTAAATGAATTAACATCTGCTCAGGGAACAACCGAGCTTACTTCTACTCCATCAAGCTAAGCAGTACTGTTGCAGTGATTTCTTTCTTTTTTTTTTTTTCCTAATTAACTGAAAGTGCAACACCACCACAAAAAAATGTGGACAATGAAAAGCCACCCTCTCTGGATAAAATCCTTCTCACAACCCTATTACAGCCTCAGCCAGCTCAACTCCTTCTGCTACAAAAGCTTGAAGTTAGCACAGCCCTCAGCTGCTTTCCCAGCCATCTCATCCTCATCCCCTCCCAGCAGCTCTCAGAGAACAACTTCCCTAGAGAGTAAAATGACATACAAGTAAAAACAGTGAAATTATAAAAGTGATCATCTGGAAATTTCTCCCCAAGCAGCTGCTAATTTAAGGATCTAAATTAGCCCGTAGTACCAAAGTGTGATATGCTCTGAAGAGGAGAACATTAACCTGGGAAAGTGAGTCACTTGCACTGTGGCCCAATCCTGCTCACCTGGCACCTCCCCACTGCACCAAGGCCACGGTGCTGCTGCTTAACATTTACATGACATGAGAATCACAGGAGTGTCAGGTAAAAACTAATTAACTACATCTCATTTGCAGATGTATTTGTCACAGTGATAAACATCTGAGAGATTAGACAGTGGTACTGCAACCTTACTTCATAAATTCCTTAGAACTAGACTTAAATCCTTGTCATCCATCACAATTTCTTTTCAAAGTAGTAGTAGTAGTAGCACAACCTAGATTATCAAACTGTATACACCGTATTCGGTGGCCACGTTTACCTCAACCATTCACTTAGCATTACTAAAGCACAGTTGAAAGGAATATTAATCTGTTTTTTAATATTACAAATACAACCAATTCACAGCACCTCCCTACAGAAAGCAGAGGATATTCTGTTGACTTGTTTCTCAGAACACATAGAAAAAGTTAAGAAAAAAGAACACTAAAAACTTCAGTCACGCACAGCAGAGCCAACATTGGAGACTGTAGTATACAGGCGATTATGTTTGACATTATCATAAATTAAACTGTGTGTTAAATCTTTCCTCAAATTTTACTTCTTCCTTCCTGAGCCAGCGTTTTCTCACAGTCTGTACTGCACTGAACTCCCAAAATTAAGACTGGGTTTTGAACACAAAAAACAAATCAGGTATTTAAACAGGAAAATGCCTGCTAAATTCTATGGGATTAAGTAAAAACCCTCTAAAAACATGTTTAAAGACACTTTACATTTCTGATGTCTTCAATTATCTCCTTTTGTAAAGCAAAACAGTATTTTTATTCAGGAAGAGACAATTCTGTGTAACTGCAAATACAGATGACTAATGACCATCTAGCACATTTTCATGATTAAAAACAATATGCGCTCCAAACCTAAGTCTTCAAAATATAGGGTCATTGCTATGATTTCAACAGCACAAAAAGACCTCACCCTCTATGTCAGTGCCAAAAGTTCTGCTAACTTCAGAAATTATAGTAACTCCTGTACATGGCAGAGGCCATAGAACTCTGCCTCATTATCTGTTTATTCAGCTTAATAACCTGCTTTTGATTAATGCCCATCTCACATTGGGGTCAAACTACATCTTCCAAATAGTCATTGTCTGAAAACATCAGTAGATGATAAAGGGAATGAAGAATCAATTGGTTACTAATTAACATACTCGCCAATCAATGCATGTACCTTGACTTTGTTAGGCCTTATTTTCAGGCATGACCCATGTAATATGCATTACTAATTATTATATTACCTCTCATACCATGTTTTTGTGGTGTGTGACAGTATTTCAATGATCTCCTTTTGAAGTTTAACACAATCTCTTACTTTTGCAGCTTTGGAATCACACATCTATTTTATAAAGCTGTTACAATTTCCCAGTGTTCCCTCTGAAAAGGCTACATCAGATGTGATTCTGTGGGGTTTTGTTGTGGTTGCATCAGAACAACATTCAGCGTTAATTCCACTGCTTACTCCTACTCTTCAATCCTGTTTGTACATCCAGGGCTGACACTTGTTTCTGCCACGGCTTTAAATTAATAATATGATGAGGTGACTGCCCTCTGTGACCAACAGACTTAGCAGAGTCATTGTTTCTAAGGATGTGCTCCATTCTGAAACTTTGGGCT
This sequence comes from Gymnorhina tibicen, assembly GCA_013399875.1. Taxonomy (NCBI): domain Eukaryota; kingdom Metazoa; phylum Chordata; class Aves; order Passeriformes; family Artamidae; genus Gymnorhina; species Gymnorhina tibicen. Next base: position 1,883,158 of record VXAZ01018984.1, read on the forward strand.
GCATTTTCCCTCTAAAACCTGTACATTTGTTCCTCAATACAACCAAGTTTATTTTGTTTGAATGGGTGCAGCTTAGCACACAGCCACAACCCCTACTGCCTGTCATTATTTGCAATTCTCCTAACTTTGTCCCATGTGCAAATATATTGTCAAAGATTTGTATTTACCTTTCTAAATATTGCTACTCCATTAGCATTCCTCCAGTTGCTTCAAACTTCTTCAGCAAGCTACAAGATGTTTTAAAAATTAACATTACCAAGCTATACAACCCCATGACCAGAGACCTTTTTTCAGACAAGTTAGGTGACTTTGCATTATTCAAAATATTCACCTAGCAACAGGTCTACCTGTGAGCATTTCTGCTTGATCACACATTGATTATCACAACTAAGTTCTTCTTGACACTTCTTCAAAACTGGTAACATACATTGACTTCTAGCTATTTCCTCTTTTCCCAACCCCCTGCCCTTTTCCTGTATTTTGCTTTGTAGAACCAGTAAAGACTCTAAGCTGCTGGAAAGCTGCCTTGTAAGTTTTCACATGGTTTGTTTCTTAAAGTGTGTATTAAGGACATTGCTGGAACTGAATCAGCTTTATGGGTTTCCTTTTACCTAAGAAGTCAGGGGCTCCTAATATTGATAGTCTAGTATTTTTTACTGTTTCTCTCCTCTCACTCCTCTTTATCTCCAGCATTGTTCTCCAGTGAGCAGCATTGTCAGGTCTCCCACTCCTATGAAAACACTGACTGCCACATTGGACTGACAGGTCCTTTCGAAGAGGAGCTCCAGAAATTTCCTATTCTTCTTTCCTACCACTTGAATTCCAGTGAGCTCTTACCTTATAAAACATGCAAGATGTGATTTCCTTTAAAGCTCATTTACATTATTCTTTGAGCATACAGTTTGGTGTTCTTGGTGCCTTCACCTTCTCCTTCTAAAAATGTCAATCCCCCTCCTTTTTCTCTCCTATTATACTCATTTTTGGGTGCCAAAGAGTGCCTGAACAGATGAAGGACATGAGGGTTCTCAGTACAAAAGCAGTCAGTCTGTATGACATCTCACAAATTTCTGTCAACATTCCAGCCATCAACTCTTCACCTTTCCTTCGTCATATTTGTGGGAAGGCTCTGAGTGCCTTCAGCTTGGCCATCTTTCTAGAGCTGCCATCAAGCTGCTTCTACAATTCATGTCCTCATCCTACGCAAATAGGTGTAAGATTCAATTTTACTCTCAAGAGAGTTTAAAACTTGTTTCACATTCTCACCACCTTTTGCATACTATTTAAATTTTTTGACTGCTTGGATCCTTTTAAACTGTCATGTAAATTATCTTCTTGTTTCACTGATCTAATCACAACGCTCATCCAAGCCTTTGAGCTTTCACCGTGCCTCTGCAACAGACACCCTCTGCTTTGCCTTTATGGCTGTTCATAGTTCAGACCAGCCCCATCTAGAAAATAATAAATATCTTAGGGTGATCCTAACAGTTTACTGGTGTATCTAGCTGGTACTACTCACCCTTCCGTTTCTAACCCAAATATCCTTCCTCCTTCCCCTCTTCCCTGCCTCATGTCACCCTTTTTCATAATGACAGATACGCACAAAGTACCTGCACAGATGAAGACCTACCTCATCCAGCTTTTCTCTAGCAGATACATAAACCCTCAATTCCTTTTGCCTGTTATCTGGAGGAGTCCCAGATAGTAAAGGCTCTCAGACCCTCCTTACCAGAAATCTGAACTCAGCTTCTACCTAACTGAGCATGACATGTCTCCCCACTGCCTTTTTTTCTCCTTTTTCCATCTGGCTAGTCTAAGAATACTTTTTGTTGGCATCCAAGGTTGAAGAAAAAAAACCTGAAATACTTTGGCAGTGTCAATAATCAGATCCTTACTTTACTCTGAGAATTCTAAATAAGAAAAAAGCACTTGTATTAAGAACCATGAAAAGCAGAGAGTTAACACTATCAGTTACTTGCTTAAGTGACAGTTTTCTTCCAACTTCAGCTTAAGTAAACTGATGAATTACATGCTTTAATGTTAAAAGCAAGACTAATCTTTAATGCCAACAGTACAACCAATGCCTATAGTTTAAGGGTAACCAGAGAATGAAAACAGTTTATGGAAGAGAATTTTTCTGGAGTAAATGAGGAATGTATGGCTGTTTCTGTTGAGATACACAGAACAGGCCAAACAGAACAGTCATATATGTTGTAGGTGGTCATTGCATAGGCAAGTCGTGGTAAAATAAGAGGATAAAAATCCATCTTGTTAACTTTGACACAAACAGGTTGAGTCATAGACAAGGGATGATGGGGAGAATTACTGAGGAGAATAGGTTAAAGATGCTGCAAAATGCCTGTTGCCACCTTCAAGTCTGACATTTTCTGCAACACGAGGTGGGGAAGCAGCAGCTGCACTGCTGTGCAGCCACCCATCCTCCCCCATCAGCATCACAGCTGCATCCCGCTCTGAGATAACAAACATTCGTTCCCCATAAATAGCTAACTTCCCACAATACTGCAGAAGTTCAACCAAGTAGAAAGTAGCTTTGCTCTTACGTTAATTTGTGGTTATGTACTATGCTTTCATTTTAACAGGAATCGCATAGATTAGGAATAGAAAAGAAATATCGGTATCATAAATATCCTTGATCAAGCAAGTACTTAGCTCCAAGTGTTAGATCTTCAGCACCTACAGAAAACAGACACAAAAAACATAACCAAAGTTGCCTCACACAGTTAATAAATCTTTAAATGATCCCATGAAACAACGTACCAACTAACCTGGAAAGGATTCAGCCATTCCTGGAAAGCTAAAAGTAACTCCATTGGAGAAAGTTTTCTGTGATAGTGATCAGAGGACTCTGCAGTCAAGAACAGCCTTTTCTAGATGCAGGGCTGCCCCCTTTATTCGTTACTTACAGTACCACTCATCCTGTGGTAAATCACACTAAACACCAGGTGAACTCAGACATTCTTCTACTTCTTCAGGTTTTTTTAAGGTTTTCTGAATTAATGAAGCCAAGTCATCTGTTTCTGAGTAAATTAGGAAACTGTGTACTTTTATTTGTCATGCCACTAAAACTGGTCAATTGTTTATTACTCACCTCCAAACCACAGAAACTGTGCTTTTTAAACACATTTCCAAACCAAGGTGAAAGCTTGACTGAAAGCCAATAGTCACCTATTATTTGGTTAAAAAAGTAATCATAGTGAATGCTAAAGCTAAAGAAGAGAGTCATTTCACTGCTCCTGAATAACGGGTATTTTGGAGGTCAGATTCTTGTAAACGCTCAGAAAAATAGATTTGTATTACCACATTCCATTATCCAAAAGTACCCATTAACATCCCCAGCATGTAGCAAATCCTGTACACTGCAGCATTGCCTTGCTATGCAGTTCGTTCTTACATAAATTTAAACATCATAGACTCATCCAGCCTAAAGCCAGCAGAGCTAATGGACAGCAGACAACCCACTTTCCCATCAGTTTCATGCTGTCACACAGAACACATGCAGCAAGAATCAGACCCCTGTGCCAGCTACTTTTTTTCTCTCAGACAAAATAATTAACACAATTATTCAAGCTGACTACAGTTTTACCTAGATAAAGACCAACTTTGATACATTTTTCAAATGTGCACATGTAGCAGCATGTGTACCTTAGGCACAAAGTAGCTTTCCTGTGGAAAGGTTGTTTTTCCCAACTCCATAATGGTTCAGATACGTCAGAAAAAGGAGGAAGCCATGCTAGACAGAATTTGCCTCAAGACTGGATGATGCAACTCAAGAACTGTAGCCAAAAAGGCCACACGATGTTTGAGTTGGGGCTAGGAAAGGGAAAGAAATGTGCTCATCTGCAAATTACTTAGGGGCAAATGGAGTTCGGGGACCATCATCCTGTCCTGGCCTCCTCCTTTTTGGTATTTTTTTGTCCATTTTTAAAATGCAAAGTTCAATTTTAAACAAGATACACTTACCCTGTATCATTAAACAATTAACCAGCAAAAATTAAGCAATTATGTCAATAAATATCCCCCTTACTTCAGGTCATCTCTCAAAATTCAGGATAAATACTGCTTGGATTATTTTACATCAATAAAATCCCACAGATACATAGCCTTTTGCTGAGCAAGCTAAAACTAAAATGGGTAAAGAATCCCAATTTATTCCTCAAGCCGGGGAAAAACAATTCAAGACAGAGTCACAGATACAACACTGGGATGTTAATTATATCACATAATTAAATTTTGAAACACAACAGAAATCAGATAGAAGCCTGCAGAGGGGTTCCTCTTTTGATTTGTGTACACCATGATAACAAGAGCATTATCTACACTCAAAGATTACTCATTTTTACCAGAGCTGGCTTGCAGGAAACCACACATGATCTCCAGCCTTACCAGGCTGGCCAGATGCCAACCAATTTCATGGCTGAAAAACGCAATGATGAACTGAAGCTACTTCCTGAAAACCCTGACAAATAGTAAGATAAATAGACTGTCCCACCGCTTTCATAGTTTTTTGGTAGCACTGAGTTTGGGTTTCCACCAGTCCAGGCAACATTAAGCTATGGTCCAACCCTGTATTGAAACATACAACAGAACAGCTCTAGTCTCATCCATGAGAATGGGAACTGTGAAAAACCAGAGCAGATCAAAAAGGGGTACAACCACTAGGCCTATAGTCCCCTACGTCAGAAGCACTTCTTAAATACGAGCAAAAACTCCAAGTCCATGAAAATATTCTTCCATGTTTCCTTTTCTGTTTTTCTGGCAATTCAGGCACCAATCAGCTGGAAGATGTGTCTGTAAGGGTCCTTCCACCCCCAAAAGGTAAGGTGTTCACAAGCTCTTTCCCTGAGCTGTTAGAAATAACATCATGCTGTTGTCTCCATTTAGCTTGCTTTACTTGCAATTACTTCCTCTGACTTCTTTTAAGAAGTTTCTCACCAATAATTCCACAACTTGGCCAATGACAAGGACTAACTGCTACCACACTGGGTATGTGATGGGTCTCTCATAAGAAAGCCACTCTGAAATATTTTCACTATGCTGCTGCTACTTGTCTGTGCCTCCTTCCTCATTTGGTTCACCTCTCTCCTTTAGCCCTAACAGTGACTTCAGTAGAGGAATGGATCAAGAGGGATACCTATGGCTTATTAAAAAAGCTACTGAAAACAAGGTAAGGATCCCTTAGGGGAAGTTTTGTCAGTTGTTTCAACTGAACATCCAGGTGACAGGTTTGTTGATCTCCCCTAAGAACACCTTCAATCTCCCTGTTGGTTCAGCAAGTCGCAAGAACAGCTGTGAAGGGAAGAAGTGACAGTAATGTAATTCACCTTGCACTAAGTGCATCTTTCAAACGAGAAAACAGAAAATTAGGGAGAAAAAGAAGAGCAAATAGGACAAAGGCTTCCAGAGCTAATGGGCGAACAAGAATACATTTTTCCATACCAAATGAAAAATACTGATGGAGTGGGAGCAAAACAAGAAGAGGAATATTTTCTAACTTGCGTATCAGCCTTACAGAAAGTCCACCAGCTCTCCCCTGCAAGATATTCTCTGCTATCCTTGTCATCCGTGAAGAGAAGCAAGAGCATCCCATGTGAGGAAAACCCTAATTCAGTGAAATGCACATTCTCATCCATAGGAAGGTGACTGAAGAGCTGAACAGCTACAAGTCTTTGTCCTACTTACACTCTTGTGTGCCAGATGAGAGAATTTACTTTTACCAATAGAGGTTGGCCAGGGCGCAGCTGGCACGGAGCAAAGACACGTCAGTGACTTCCATGCCTGGGATTAATGGCTTTTAGCATGCCAAATTGGCCCTCTTACAGCTTTATGTGCCCCGGCATGTCTGTGTGCAGAAGGTAGAGAATTAAAGAGATGAAGGAGTATTACAGGAGATCAGAAATTTTTAATCATGTCTGGCCTCAAGGAAAGACCAACCCACTCTCCTGAATTCCCCATTCCTTCTTTAAATTCAGATTCTAGTTTTAAGTCTATTGAAGTTCCCTTCCTCTGCCCCCAACTGCTGTTATATGCATGTGTGTGAACATGTGGATGTGTTGACATTGAACATTTCTACAGCCTCTAGATTTCTTACGCTGAAAGCAGACAAGCACTGGCAATGATACTAAGGCAATTCTCACACCAACCATCAATATCTGATAGACCTCATTCAAAAAGATGTAAAAGTTAGGAGACGTTTATTACATCACGACACAAATAGGATTTTTGGTAACAGTGCAGCAAGTAGACTGTAGCAAGTAGATTACTCACAGGGATAAAATGGCCAGACAATGTATATTGTGTATGTAAAGTATGGACCAAAATTGTTCTGTATCTCCAAAAAAAATAAGTACCTTCTATGGACCCAAAGCTTTCCAAGCAGAAGTCAACTCTCTGATAGGAAAGTAGGACCCACAATTACACAAGAAAAAGCTTTACCTTCACTGGCAGTAGCTCAAAAAGACTTTTAACTTTGTATAGCACACACATCCTACTTGCAGCCATCAGGTGGAAAAAGCTGTGATGGATCACATAGAATTGTAGGAACTATTCTTGCAGCAAGATGAAATACAAACTGTCTGAAATTCCACACTGCAAACAGCAGTCATCCTGATCTTCCCCTCATGACTAACATTGGTGCACTTAATTTGTGACAGCATAGCTGTGTTCTGCTCAGCTGTTAACAATAGCTTTGTAAGCAAGCGTTGCAGGGCCTTATGGCTTTTTGATATGCCTATGTAGCTGCTTTTCTTTCCATTTCCCCTACTATGTGCCAGGTTACAGAAACACTTCCAAGCAGCACATTCAGAAATAGAAAGAGTTCAAGGCCAGGTTTCACACCTGCAACCTTGTAGTTCTGGGCTGTTCCAGCCCTGAAGACCAGTCTCATTATAAATTCAAGGCTTCCTCTAACATCCTCTAACATTTTCTGTTCAGTAGTTCCAAATGAAGTTTATGATTTTTTTACTTCTGTGTTTGGGGCAGGAAGGGATGGGGGGGAGCAGGGAGAGGGAATATTGCTATGTAGCCATCACACATATCACATTTTACTCTGATAAAGTAATTAAATTGAATGCCACAGTAATTCATGCAAATTAATTTATCACCCAAATTAAGATGCTGTCTCACTCCAATCCCCACAAAAAAATCATAACCAGCTACTCCTATTCAACACTAACATACCATTCATAACTATGGCCTCCCTAAATACTTCAAATGGCAATATAAGTTAGCAGTGTTTTGAAGGGTTAAGTAGCAATCCTAATTTTTATTTCTTTTAGAATTCTGCAGAAGAATCTGTTTTCTAAATCACTCTAAATATAGTATTTAGTTTACAGCAACAGCAAGCTATCACAAACAGCCCATATGAGTTCCAGAGTGGGGGGACAGAACACAAATGCCCTAAAAAAGAACAATGCAGCCCCCATTTGACACTAATGTGCTATGTCCATGTATGTGCCAAGGAGAAATTTTGTCACCTAGAGGGTATTCAAGTAGAATAAGGCATCAGCAGGCCCTGTGGTTTAAGATGTATATTCTGGTTTGTTTAGAAAACAAGTTGTTCTGTAGTTGGACAAAGTGCTACGCATGACCCATTTCTTGACTCCGGGTGTGACTTACGCAACTTGTGCTGATTCTCTGCTCATCCTGGATGGACTGTGTTACACTGCCTACCTTACACAGGACTTTTCTTCCCATATTGCTCTAATAGCCGTGCAAAACAGTTTAATAATCTCAAAGTCCCTGGCACTGGGAAAAAAAAGGAATGAAACAAACAAACAAGAGAAACCCCAAACCTGTTGATTTTGCTACAAGACAATAAAGGTATATAACAATCTAAATAAAATTGTAAGGGAACAAAAATTTAAATCTGCATTGCCCTCTAGCAGAAATGTAAGCAGAGATCTCTTCTGATATATACTGACTGTCCAAATGGAAAATAAAGACCTAATGACATTTTTAGAGGAACAGGATAAACAACTCCTTATTCTAGCTAACAGTCTTTCCCTCTCTGCATAGAGAGACAGAGTGATGTTGAAAATTCAGTTGTACACAGATGAGGCTGTAAGCCACAGGAGCTTCTGCACTGCTATTCACTCTAAAATTCATTCAGATAGTGAGGGGGAAAGATAAAGCCATTTCCAAAGATTTAAAAAAAAAAAACAAACAAAAAAAACCCAAACCCCAAATCTTCATTGTAGAAAGCTAGAAAACTCTGGAAATGGTCCTAATGTAAATCTCAGACAAATCTGCATTTTGCTGAAACAAGAACTTTGAGTCTAGGCCACATATGAAAGTAGCTCAGAGTTCCCCATTAGGTCCAGTTCTACTTGAGACACTAGGATGCCAAAAAACTTCAGAGTGAAAATTTAGTAACTGGCTTACCACAGAGGGAAGAAGAAAGAAGTTGAAAGAAAGAAGTTGAAAGAAAAACAGACAGTGTCATCTGTGACTTAAGTTGGTCTTTCAGGAAACAAAGATCCTCACGGTAGTAAATATAATGTTTGAACTATTTGCAAATAGCTTTAATCATCTAATTGCCATGTACAAGGAAGGAAAATCTATGTACTATCAGAATTCAGTACAACTAATTACTAGAAGGCAAAATAAAGATTTTTATCAAACGTAGTGTGTGTTCTTCAGCTGTTATAGCTATCAATATTTATATATCTTACAGCCCTTTCTGGGTGGTTGCTGCATACATTTTGTGTGCAGTCAAGAAGCTTCTCGACTGCAAACGTGCTTTTAAAAAGAAACCTGGCCCGAACCCTGCATTTCCAATTCAAGCAGTGGATTCTGAAGCCTGTTAACTCCCTGGAGCAGCTGATAGCTAAAGACTTGTTTCCGCTTTTCTAACAATTTCCTGGTTTGCATAACAATCCTAAAAGAAACACACTCAAGAAGTTTTCCAGCACAGAGAGATTTTGTCTCCAACGCAGTTCCAGTTTCAAGGCATACAGAATATTTATATACAATTACAATAACTTTAGAGATATATTTGTCTACAAATATATTTACATATAAATATGTATCAGCTGCTTGTTTAAAACAAGATTATGATAATTTTGCCATATCCAGGAAATACAAAACACTGGCTTGTGCCTGGTGCTTAACTCATGCCATTGTGAATAAGGGGGGGCGGGGGGGAGGGAAGGGGTTTAATGTTTAATTTCCTGTTAAAAACACACACAGGATAAAATCTTCCAAAGAGCAGTTATAAAACATGCATTTGTTAGCCAAGAAACTAGGTAAATATGGAATGAAGCCCAGGCTCACTTTTATTCCTTCACCCCTCTCCAAAGAAGAAAGCAACTGAAGGCCAGGGAGCATATTTGGAAGCACTGAGCTCTACTCAGGGACTAGATAATTCATGAGCCTGGCTGATCCACACACCCTGCAGCCACTGGGGCAGTTGCTCAGAGCGTGCAGTGACGCAGCTGGGCTCGAGGTGCTGCAGCGCCGCATGTGCACGGCACACGTGCCCGAGAACCATCGTCCCAGCTACTGACCACTGTCCTGACACAGCTGCCTGGCTGAACACAAGGAAAACAGACATTAGCATGTGCTCAGCAGCTACCAGCAGCCTGAGGATCCTGCTACCTTTGGTAATGGCTTTACAGACCGCACAGGGTATTTTTTTAGCACTTAAAAGGGGAAACGTTATTGTCAGATCCCACTGAAATTTCACCTGCAGCACTTCAGCCTTCATTATGGTTTTAACATGTATGGTGATGCATTAGGCTCTTCTGCACTTCACCCCACTACAACTCCCAGACACGTACCAGAGTTCTATATGACATATAATTATTACAGCTTTTAACAATCCCAGTTCTTTGCCAAGTTGCCCAAATTTGACAAGAATATGGACTGCATTTAGGCAAAATTGAATCTTTATAACAGTTTTCAACAGTAACACTGTATTTTTTTGCTCTTAGAATAAAACCAACCCACCAAGTGCTCTCTGTCTACTGTGTTTGGGTCAAAAGTCAACTCCTCAGTGCACACCTTGCTCCATGGAATTGGAGAAGTTGTGGTACTTGCATCCTGCTAGGATTCACATTCAAAATTAGATGTAAACAGCTCTGTGAGTGGCTTCTATTTTGTTTTGTTTTTCAAATGAGGATAAATTTATTATTGCAGATGTAGCTCGAGAGCCTTCTTAGCTTTTGGCGGCATATTATCCAAATTAACACAGCTTAAGCTTTTTAAGCAGATACACCTTAAACATCTTCTAGTCAAGGCATTCAGTTTCACATTTGATGCAAGAAAAGAAAGGCACAGATTATGTATCTCTCTGGTGAATCAAATCCAATGGCAGGAATGCTGAGTTTCTTGCTGACTCTTTGCAAAACCGGCTTTGAGACTATAAACAGTCCTGAGTTTATTTCTAAAACCTGCACTTAACAGCTGTTGTAGGTATTTGTGTTCTTGCCTCATGAAATCAAGCACTGTTAACCACCAATTTAGTGACAGTTCACCAGCAAATCTCTTACTACTGCGTGAGTTCAAAACCTTCCGGTTTATTTTCACTTGCTGTAACTGGACTTTGTGCCCTGATCCCATAGCTCTTCGTGTGCAAAGACAATTGACTAAAAACATTAGGAGAAAAGGAATAGGGTGGAGAAAAACTGTAACACAAAATGAGCCCTGACTTGCCTCCTCAGTACTGTACATACCCCCAAGCCATGAAATTTCAGGAAAATGATTATGTTTCTGGCCAGCAGTCAGAATATATAAGATGTTATACACCCTCTGCCTCACTGTATGTTGCTACTGCAGACTCCATGCAAAAGCAAGACTTTTCTTTTTTTTTTTTCATTGCTTTTCAGCAGTAAGGCAAGTTGACAAGTATTTACTGCTAGTTACAGCAAGGTATTAAAGATTCAAGTGAAGTAGTGGTATTCTCCAGTGCAGTGGTGACCTGAGCCTTTAATCCAGATGAATTTAACTGTAAAGTGCATTAGCTCTTCTCATAAAAGATTTGCTTTAATTTTAGTTCTCTCTCCATTTATCTTATGGCCGCGTAATCTTCAGTAGAGGTCAAAGAGATTTCCCCAAAGAAACAGGAGCTGCTTCTTTTTTAGAGGAGAAAAGCATATTTAAGACAGCCCGTCCTACTTTTAAACATAAGTCACAGGACAGTACTCCCTGCTGTCCTTTCTCCGTAGCTCTCCTTGCTTCTTTGCATGTTCCAAAGCAATTAAACCAGTGTGCATGTGCATCCACACATGTATACAAATGAAACATGAAATGAAAACACCTCCTGGAGATAGGATACACAGCCCATCTGATGCAAGGACTGAAATTATTACTAACATCTTACCATCGTCCAACTCCAGGCAGAGATTGTAAACAGCCAGAGGCCTCTTAATACGCTGTCCTTGTCTTCTTGACTGCCTTGGTGGGGCATTTGGAGGAGATACTGACATAGAGATTGGCTCAGGGAAAGTAGCATCAGGCAGGGTTTTGAAAATCTGCAATCAAGAACACAAAGGGTGTTAATTATTTATCATGAAGAGCAACCTGTGCAATGCAACTGTAAACCATTATCAAACAACATTTGTTTTGGATTTCATTCAAAGCCGACAGGAGCCAAAAAATCCATTCCTTCAAGTTTGGGAGTATGCCGTGGGTTTTTAATGAGTGCTTTTAAAATAAATAAATAAATAAATAGATAAATATAATACGGAAATAACCAAGAGCACTGTCTACACATTAACCAAGCTGCCAATCAGTTAATTCAAACACAAAACATTTGCAGCCACACTTACCAGCTAGGATTGAGGGGAAGGAGAAAAAGAAGGATACTAACTTTAGGAACCAGTAATCAAAATGCTTTAGAGCTTTAGCTAGGACCTGTAATTCTTCCAGAATACCCATTTTAATTTTCAAAGCTTGTGATATCATTATATCAGCCATTTTAATTAAAGAAACACCACACTCTTGAAGAGAGCAAGGGGAAAATTTTGTGGGCAGGGGTTTTTAGTGAGAAATACCATAGTAACAAACCACGTGAGAATTTATTCTGTGAACTATTGCATATTGAGACAATTTTATATTGAATACTGACATTCACAAAGATGCATATAAAAAGGATCGCACTTCCTGTCATCATTTTATCTTTTGAGTCATGACCATCAGCATATCACCCCTCCACACAGACTGCCACGTCATTTCTCTCTGAATTAACCAGCAACATAGATTTGCTGTACCTGATAGCACTTTAACTGTTGCACAAGACAGTCTAACAGTGCTGATTTACTTCTAGAAAATTATCAGTGTGCTGATGTGCAATTTAACAGCAGCCTTTTACAAGTGATCGTGGCATGAACAAATTGGCTTCATAAGTATTTCAGCAAAGACAAAGCAGCAGATAAGGAAAAACACAAGCAGAAGCCGTGTAAGAAAAGTCCTGTGTCTGTACAGCACCTCACAGCAATGCAACACAATGATATAACAAGATATAATGAAACAGTGTATGATGTTCTTGTACTCTGCAGCTTTTTAATATTTACTGTAAGGATACCTGGCGAAGAGGAGAGTTGTAATCAGTATTTGAAGGGGAAGCTTTTTGTGAAGTAGAAATTCATGCAGAAACTATAAAGGGACAACACAGATAACACATTTTTGCATAATAACAGCACACGTCAGGTGCAGTATGACGCTAAAAGCCAGACAGGTCAGAAATAATGCCATAAGCATCCTGTAGTAAGGCACACAAAACATCATGTTAAAAGTACTAGAAACCCTAAATGCCACCATATCCTGGCCTGCTAACCCTGAATAATAATGTGTAGGAAGAAGATGACCCAAGATCCCATGTATACACTGACGTACAGCCACTTAATCATCACTTTTGTACTGGCAGGTAGAAGACTGCTGGTACAAAATAATGAAGAAATGGTATATTCCACAAAAGCAGCAGAAAAATTATTATATTCCCTAAACTGGGCAGCAGTGGGCCAGAAGCACACTGGTGTGCACAGGAAAGCTCCAGTGGAAACATTACCTTCCTTCCCAGAAAGTGAATGTTGCTGTGGGGGAGGTAAAAATGCAGCAATTTGAATTTCCCCATCACAGTGTTAGGAAAACTGTCTCCTTCACATGCGTTAGGAAAACCCTCCTTCACATGCCTGCGAACAAGGGACTACGAGAGAGCGCCAAAATAGCAACTCTCTAAAAACAAAATGTTTACAAAGAAGAGAGGAAACTGTCCAACCTGGTTCTCCCCACTGCAGGCACAGCAGCACTCTCAGGCAGTGACAAAGCTCTAGTTGTGTTCAGAGTTCTAAAGCCATTTTTTAAAGCACGATGCAATATATAATAATGAAATCTAAAGTGCACCTCCATGGAACTTGGCTAACAGTACCACACTGCCCCCTTATGTGTAAATACAAGGCTAGATTGAGCAGGTTTAGGGATAAATATTTGCTTCTGAAAAATTCAAAGGTACCAAAACTGGAAATGCCATCTTTTCCATGGACTAAGCATTGCATTTGGGCTCTCTGGCAAACAACTCTCTGCCAAGAGGTTTCAGCATGTTGTTTACTATGTCACATTCCACAGCTGTGTTTATTTGTACAGCCTTATCCACAGATCTCTGCTGAAATTAGTGATGGTGAGAAGAACAAGTATTCCCCAGGAGTACTTCATAAGACATGAGCTTTCTTGTATGCTTCTAGGTGACTTGCAGAGGTTGCAGTGAAGTTCTTCAGTGTTTTTTTACTTGTCTCTCACAAATATTGCAATATACTATTAGCATGAGAAACTAAGAGTCGCAAAGGCAAAAGACAGAGTTTTTGCTCTTTCAAGCAGTTCATAGTTGTGTTCATCCCTACTTTGGTTTTTTTTTTTGGTCTTTTTAGTAGGAAAATAAAACCCAGTCCAGCCCAGCCCTAACTAGATTTTTTTCCAGCAGCAGCAATCTCTTTCTGTTGCAAGCCAAAGCCTCAGCTAATACTACAGTTTTGCAAAGGTGAGCATCTGAAAAGCAAGCAGAACATCAACCTCTGCCTTCAGAAGTGCACATACAGCATTCAGCTTCTCTTTGTTGCTTCATTTTCATTTAAATAGACAAATGCTTTTCATCATGCCCTGGATATTTGTCTGCTGCACTGACAGAAGCACTGTTAGGTCAGTCTGAGAACGAGGGGATGGAGACATGCTTTATTTCAGCTGCGGAGAGAAAAGCTGGGTTTGGTTTTACTCAAATTTGCTTCTAACCTTATTAACTATTTAAATATCGCTGAAGTATAAATGTTTCACGGCTAATAAAGGATTCCAGCTGTGCATGACCTGTTATCAGAAGCCCAATGCATACACACACAAGACTGAATTCAACATCACACACATGATATGAGCACCTCAAATGGCCCCAACATTGCTGTGTGCTGGCTGATTTGCACAAAAGCCTGGGACCACAGGGGAGCAAGTTTAGGAGTACCATCCTGCACTACAAGAAGTTGCTATCAGATGCATGGCAACCACACATATCCAACTGGAGGGAAACTCTCCTATGGAAGAGCAGATTGGAATGTGCTATTTCAGAGATGATTATTTTGCTACTCAAATTTTGCCACGCTCCCTTAAAGTCAGATCTACCACTATCACTCATCTGGACTGCAGAAGTCACCACATCTTAGACAAATTCCTGTAATAAAGACAAGAGCGAAGTACACTCATTGAATTACGTCATTCTAGAAGTGATAAAAATATACTAAGCCAACCGCAAAGTTTAAAGATTTCACAGTCACATCCAGTGTTAACACGGTTTCTGAGACCGTGGCCAAGCTGCATGAGATTTATAGACTATCAGTTCTCTACAATTTAGTTCTCAAAACTACTGGCATCCTGCTATTGACCTACCTGGGAGTAAACTCTGAAGCTAAGTGTAACAATTTACACTTGGGAGAAGACTAATATATGTAGCACTCAAAATTTTAATCCAGCAACAAATCCCATTGTTAGTCAGTCCATTATTATAATGGTTCTTTAGGTCTGCTCTTATATGAAAGCAGAATTTCAAAGTGCACACTGAATGAACCAGTGGATGAATCTCCAAACCTGCATTGTAAAAGTTACAACAAAAAGATGAAACACTGGTGGAGCGATTTAAAACTCTGGTAAAAGTCTGACCTATTTCTCTCTATGTAGGAGTATAAAATGGATGCTTTACAAGGCTAAACAAACCCCAAACCATCTTGGGCATACAGCACTAATAACAGTTCTGTCTAGAGCAGTGAGCCCAAGATCATCCCTACATATAACCTTTCCAATTCCTAAATCTGTGTCCCACAAAGTCTATGGCAGCATTTCTTGAGAGTAATGAGCCAAATTCAACATATTATCGTGCTGTATTCTACCAGCAGATCCACATGGCAGCAGCCCAAGGAATTTTGCCAGATTCCCCTTAATCTGCAACAACAGTGTTGGACTCTAGAACCTGCATTCTTACTAGCGCCGTTTTTAGATATTCAAAAAACCCATGGCTGGGAGGATTTAACTTGGCCTATTCCATGAGTTTATGACTAGATGTATAGTTCTACATGGAAATGTAGATTAGATTCTGCTGCTGCAAGAGAATACTGATCTGTTCGTTCTGGTCTCAAGCAGAACTAATTAATGAATTTCAGTATGTTTGCCAGGAATCACTTTAGGAAAAGACCCAGACATCAGGTCATCCCTGTCTGCTTTGTTTCACTGGGGTAATTAAAATTTCCTCTAAAAATCAGTGGGAAGCAAACAGCAAGGACAGAGGGAGATGAAAAAGAGGGGAGAAAAAACTGGAGGCTTAATAATAGAGCTAATGAGGATAAACTTTTAAAAAATCAGCCTAAAGCTGTGCCATGATTTTGTTGCAAGACAAAACCCCTATCACTCCCATAACACCAACCACCCAGAACATGCATCTATTTCCTTGGGATACACAAACACAAACCAGAGCACCAGAAGTCACTGTGTAATGCAAAGGAGCCCAGAACATGCAAGGTCATTCCAAATTCTTCAGAATTCCGCTAGTGGGATAGGCACCAATACTACATTCACATGTTATAGAGGACAGTATTTCTCAAGACAAGAACAATGTAACAAGTTTTTATTTGGGCAATTTCCCTTCATTACCAACTTGATTTGCCATTGTTAAATAAAAGATACAAACACAAACTTCAACTAATGTTCACTGAATAATATGAAACACCATCCAGCGATGGCACATGTACTGCTCTCCCCTTACGCATTTTATCCCTACGGTACTCCTTGCATTTCCATGACAACTGGCTATAATATATGCTGATCAAAGAATATTTTATCCATTAGCAGTTAATGGGATAGTGCAAGAGGAGCTTATCACCATGGTCTTTCCTTGACTTAGCTTCTTTTCAATGTAATGCAAGCCCAATTCAGGTTAAACCTAGCAATCTGCACAAAACCAAAAATCATATCTTTATATTGGAGACAAAAACACTAAAAAAAGGTCAGCTGTCTGTGGTTCACAGTGTGCTCTTACTCAGATAAATTTTCAAAATTTTCTTCCTCTTACAATAATGAAGACAGTGGTTGTACCCTTCTTTTTGCCATTTTCTGAAACTAAATCAACAACATCTTTTATGTCAAATTACAATTTTACCGTAGATTTAAGCATTTCAAGAATTGCAAGATGAAAATAAGCATCCTAAAACACTACTGCAGTAGTTCAGCCACTAATTATAACCACTAACCACTAATTGTACACTAATTCTAATCCATTTTTTAACAGTAAAAACCACATTCAATAACATGAACAGTACTAGGGTTTTTATTCCCTATTTGAAGGGATTACAGAAGCTAATTGGAGTTATTAAAAATTAAATCAGAAACTACAAAATATCAACTTCTAGAGAGCTAGGACAAAAGTTTTATTTCAAAACTAACTTCTGCACCAATTCTAATAATTTTATAAAACTTCCAAAGTACTGAAATATTTTTAAAAAGATGCTTTGTTATTGTAGTGTCTTACTAGTTCATATTTTTACTTTACTATGGACAACATTAGATCAACCTGTTTCATCCCCAGTTTTAGTCAAAATGATCTATTTCTTTTTCTTGTTCACAAACACAATTCAATAAACAAAAACTACATGCACTGGAGTTCTTGAGATCTAAACAGAATCTGTGTTCAGTGTGCAAGATGTGATTAAAGTTGATTACTTCTAAAATTCATATTCAATATTTTTTAAAGTTTAAAAAATTCTTCCAGAAAAATTATCAGCAACTTCATCAGAATTCTTAAATAACTTACCTCCTCAAGGTTACCATAGTGTCCACTCCAATACAGGTGTGCCTGCCTCAATTAAGTTATCCTGACTTTTGCACGTCAACATTTATACACTGTAAAATATTATTTGCTGTGCACTGCTTACTATGAGATTGCACAAGATGCAGATTTTCTGAGGCTTTGGATTTTGAGGCTTGAATTCCACTACAAACCACAAAATACCTTTATACATTATTAACAGTCATTATATTTGGAGGAGGGACGGGGGGTAGAATCAGATCCAGAGCTGAAAACTACCTGTGGCTCAGTCTCTAGAGGGCCACCAACCAGAAAGCATCAATAATGCTCTTGATACTGCCTGGCACACACTGTTGAATTACAGTGCAACAGTGGATGCAGCCTGGAAAGTAACCAGGTATAAGTCAAAACGAGAAACAGGAAACATCCTTGGCTGTGAGCCAAACCACAAAGCTCTCTAAACAAATAAATTAAAATTGAATCCATCCAAGACAGCCTTTTCTTCATTGCAAAGCTATCATCTGCTGAGACCATCTGCCTGCCAGCCGGACCACCCCTAACTAAATGAAACTTTGCTTATAGGGATTTGTGGACACAGAGTCTCAGTCTCCTTCTGACTCGAGTATCTGCTATCTGCTGCTCTTATACAAGAAGAACTACAGATCTGGACCATCTGCAAACTACAAGAGTGACAAAAGAACCCAGGGAAGTTTCAGACAAACCTGATGTATCAGTAGACTCTAATAGCCACTCATTTGCCGTGATTGCCTTGAACTGTGTAGTTTAAGTTTTGAGATGTAATGAAGAAACTAAAAAGCCTGCAAAACACAACATTACAGTCTGGAGGACAGCTGCAAAGGAGGAAAAGAAAAAAACAGAAAACCATACCAAGGTTAAAAACGTGTGTCCTTTGATCGCTCATGAATTACAATTTTGTTGAGTCAGCCTTTCTAAAAGTAGCACTCCTGATACAAAGACTGCAGCTTCCACCGTATCACATCGCGCTCCACCTTTTAACAATTCATGAGAAGAGCGCTCCTGATGGCAGCCCATTCACTGCTATCGACCAACCCATTTTAGCCATCAAGGGAATGAGAGAGTTAACCACACACCAGGCTGGGAATACCTCCACGTTTGTCCACTGCACCAGCCGTGAACAGCAGGTTCACCTTCTCTTCTATGCTTACCTACTCTAACACCAAGGAGAGTATTCTGAAAAGGTTATCTTTCCCTATTACTCATAATAGCGATGTGTATCTTGGTTAGTTACAGGAGCTACTTAAAATAGCAGAGAAATGCCTTAAAATTAAAAGATTCAATAGTCAGTCTAATTACCTTGATTTCTAAAACATGACATACTCCTCAAAGGAAAAGAATGCAGAAGGAGAATGTTTGCATGTGTTTTCTCCTATAGAGAGTGTGAGAAGTCCTAAGAAGATGAAAGATGGCACTTGGAAACCTACGACCCAGCAAAAAGAACAACTATGGCCAAACACAGCACAGATGACACTGATCTCCCCTTCATTTGTAATAAATACATATATATAAACATTTATACACATGTGTGTATACACAGAAAAACACCATATATATATCTATTTTACTACAGATTTTATGAACAGATTATGTATTATAATTATATAGAGTATAAAAACCTACATTTGACCCTCTGCTACACTGTCATCGAGCAAAGCATCAGAATGAAACAACAAGATCTTCAAGATCTTCGCAAATGACACAGTTCCAACTGTAGCTAACCACGCAGCCTTACCAGTGTTTTCTTTTTCACAGAAACTTTCCTTGCTGCCATTACAAGGATTTATATCATCATTGCTTTTTCAAGTATTTTCTGCTCATTGTTTTTGTTAAAATACATTTTTCACCTTACATTATGACTATAGGCTCTTTGGTGGCAAAGAACACATTGTTCTGTTGTATGTCTAAATGAAGTATTGATGCTTTATTAGTGCAAGCAGCATGCACACGAAAATATTGGAAATAAAAGTATTATCAGCTGACTGACACATTTTTTATACAAAAATCTGTTTAATGGTTTAAAATACATTAACCCTTCTGGTAAGGCAAAAGAATTCTAAAGAGAACATACAAAAAACATTCTTACGTCAAACAGTTTCTGCATAACAATTTTCTTTTTAAACTCTTAAGAAGTGCAGCAACTTTTCCTCTCTCCATGCCCCCTGCAATATTTTACTGAATATTTTCTTTTACTAACAAAATTTTATTTAAGAACATCCATTCTAGCAGTCTCCATAAGGACTTCTCCCTTGCCTCCTCCTCCATACATGCAACCACGGCACCCTGATCATCAAGACTGAAGCAAATAGTAGTCAACTGAATTCCACTCCTTTATCATCCTTTCTCTTTACTTACTTAGGAACATTGCTTGTGGGCAGCAGAAGATGAGATCTCTATCACTTTGAAATTTTGTATGAACTTGAAGGAAGTTTCCCCAAATTAACTGCAAATAAGGTAGGCAAACCAAGAAGTGAGAAGTCTATGTACTATTTCTACATGTCATGTATTTGCAGTACAGCATCTTAGCAGGCCTCTTCCACCCCTGAGATCATGACTTTTGTTTAGATTTTCTTTATAAATACAATAGGATTTCTCACATTGAATGTTTTGTTTCTTTTAGACCAGTCTAGCAGCGTACCAGTCCAGGTATTGATCCAGACTGCTCCTAATATCATCAACTGCAGTCACAAACGTGACTTAGAGTAGAGATTTGATATTCAGTCTTCTTTCTATGCATAAACCACATTTAGAAAACTTTTAAACAGACAAACAAACAAAAAATTGCAGTCAATTTACCACACCATGTGTGTGTCTCACATCGAAGGGCTTTATGCTATGCACAGGGCAGAGAAAGGACTTAAAGAGTTTGCTCACACTACAGTGGAACGAAAGAGCTGCTTCTGACTCCCACCAGAATTTCTCTGTTGTGTCTGTTGCCCTTTCTGCTTGAGACTCAGCCAATGATTAAGGCATGTACTTGGAATTAAGTTCAGAAACAGTTTCAATGACACTTCTGATCAGCTACCTGCTTCAAGTTAAGCACGTGCTGAATACCCTCCTGAATACCCTCACCCTCACAGAGTTTTTACCACAAACTCTGCACTAATGGAGATATTTTAAAGCCTTTTTTTTCCCCCTCCAAGTCCAGTGCTAGTTTACTTGAGAAACATTCAGCTTGTGGAGGTTTCAAATTGCTGCACCACAGCAAACCACCATAATTACACTGCATTGCTTCTTGGTCCTCCTTTGCAGCCAAAGGCAAAGTAACAGGAGAGCTGAAACAAGCCCTCTTCAGTAATTCTCACGTGTCCCTTCAGTGGGCCTTCAAATGATCTGCTCTACTGCCAAACAACAGTCAAGTTTATGTGATGGTGTGGCATTCTACCCTAAAGCATTTACCTGCAACAGAACTGTTAGATTGCCAAGGGGAGACTGTGCTGCTTCATGCTCTAAAACAAACAACTGACTTCACCCACTTTCATTCCTTCTGTCTCACGAATATTGCATGTATTATGCACTGTAATACGTTTTAAGACAAGATTTTTCAAGGATTACTACATGAGGTTGATGTTGGCTTAAGAGCTCAGTAGTATTAAGTTCTTCTCTTCCCTTTTTAGTTTAAAAAAAGGAATCATGAAAGTGCCCAAAGTACAAAAAAAAAAAAATTCATTAAAAGAATTTCCCTTAAAAACTGTTTTGAACAAATCAAAGCTAAGCCAAAGACATTTTGTCTAAAATATGTAAAATCTTTCCCCTTTATAAAAAGATTGATAGAGAAAAGGTATCTGCCCTACATATAAGAACTACCGAGCTTTTCAGCACGAATGTCTTTGAGAATTTTGCCCATAGGTTATTTGAATTCTAGAAAAAGGTATCTTTTATGAAGCCTATTCCCTTTCAGAAGATTCTGGCCTCCCAGTCTCCAGAAGCAACTTCTGTCTAGCCCCTTGCTTTTTTCCTTCTAATTTTCTTTCACTGTGATTTTCATCTTCTTTCTGTTTTTATAATCTTGCTATTTGTACTCACTATTCTTTCCTCCCCCATACGCTGGTTTAAATATTCCAGTCCCACTGAGATTTTTATTCCAACCTCCTCCCTCATCTTCTTTCATTTCTTAGACTTTTTTTATCCTGGTGCCTTTTTTTTTCCCTTCTTAAAATAATGTTCAGGGAATTGAGAAACCAAAATGGCTCACATTACCACTGAGGCACCTCTAAGTGGTAGATAAATAAGCCCTTTGAATAGTGACATTCATTCCAACAAGATGCCAAAAGATTCTAACGAACAGCAAGATGAACATGTGCATGCCCTTCACGCTGCTGTGGACCACCCTTCTTCCTCACCACTAGTCAGAGAAAAGACCAGAAGAGCTGAAATGTCCAAGATTTCCAATCTGTTAAGCCCATGGGAAGAAAAATTAATTGAAACCCTTGAAACTCATTTGGAGGAGGCAGAGAAGAGAAATCAAAACCTTTTCTTCAGGGCCAAGTTGACTAAGGCTTTTCATTAGAAGATTACCTAAAGGCCAAGATTGTTCCAGGCACTGTACAAGCACAGCTGCAGTCAGCTTCTGAGCTTATTAACTCAAAGCAAAATAAACAATGATGAGACAAAAACATGAATTTCTTGATGCTTCTTTAGTGAACGGAAAGATACAGGACACAAAATCTGGCTATCCTTCCCCTCTCTGGCTGTCCTTCCCCTATAGCCATTGGACAGAAGTGAGACAATTTACACGTCTAATTATCCTCTGGATTGGCCTTGCTTCCACAGCAGGTGATTCTGAGGGTCCTGAATAAAATATCTCAGCTTGGGTCTAGTTTTTGTTTTTTCCTTCCAAGCAGAGATCTGCTTGTGCAGCTCACCTTCTGAGTGGGCACTGTGAGAAATACTCTGCCTGGCAGAGACTTGTCTAGAACCAACAAAAGCCAAACAATTCCTTCCCTGACACTTTTCTATCCCCTTCCTACTCTTAATCGTTGTGCAATTCTAATGCCATTTAAGCAACACATCAGGCTGCATGGCCTAGTTTCAGAGTTCCAATCTCAGCATTTTGCAAAACATCCCCTCCTCAACACGCTGTAATTGGCTGACAGACATGGTTTGGATGTACATACGCAGCCTGTAAACAAGGTGGAAGTGGTACTGACTGATTTCTAGCCAGCAGGAAATAAATGTACATATCAACAAAGCTTAAAAAAAAAAAAACAAACCACAAAAACCAAACAAAACCAGCTTATTCACTAAGCATGATGCTCTTATGTCAGGGCAAGTCATTGTATTCAGGTTTCCACACATTAATTGCACAGAAATTCTCTAATTAGAACCCAGCAAAGTGATGATACTGGAATGACTGCACCAGGATTTCAAAGCCAGTAATCCAATTATGTCTCCTCCTAAAAATGAACAGTGAATCTCGTTCAATAAAGCTATCCACATAAGACATAAAGGGCATTGATGGAATTTAAAAATATTTGAGGAATCCTAACCATTTTTTACCATTTTGCCTACCAAGTTACTGCATTTATATCAGAAATGCTGATGGCTACTGCTTCTACAGTTGGAAAGTTTTTTTAGTCATTTCTTTTGCTACAGGGGAAAAGAAATGCCTCTCTGCAGAGCAGCAGAGCTGGAAATTACATATGCAGCAAGTGTAAAGGGTCAGTGCACCTCCATCTCGACTCCATCACTCTCCTACAATTCCAAACTTTGCTCCTATTGGCAGAAGCTGCTAAAAATTAGCAGAGTTGAAGTAGTGGCTGAATGAAATATTTTAAAATATTTTAACCCACAGCTGGTGAATTTTCCTAGGACTTCACCAGCGCTATAAATAAAAATATCTAATGCGAGACTCTCAGAAGTATGAAATGCATAGAAATTTAAAATAACAATATAAAATGAACATTAGACTGGCAATGACCTTGCCTGCCTTTAAAAGTAGGTCCTTGGTCTGCCCTAAATGAAGAAGGGTCATTTGTAAAAGCAGCATACTCAGTTTGACTATAAAATTTTTGTAATGCCTCAACACACCTCTCCATTGCCTTTGTTATAAACACAGAGAGGTCACACTTGGGGCTCCCTTCCATTTTGGAAGCAGCTCTAGCGTGGGAGAGGTTGCTGCAGGCAGACCACTGACAGCAAGTTCACTGTTAGAAATGGCAGTGAAATGACAGAAATCCCTTCAAAAAAATTATACCCTTCTAGTTCTAAAGAAGGCATAAAACCAAGGAATTATGGAAAATGATGCAGCATTATACTGATGTACTTTCCATTCCTCACTTCTCTGCACTTTCAGAGGAGCAAGAAATGCCACTAATGTTTCAAATGTAAAATTGATGTCCACTTTTTAAAGACATGTGACTGAGCTGGCATAAGAATAATCTGTGGTGATTTGAATAAACACAACTCAACCTCCATGGGTTATTAAAGCACGCTGGCTCTGCTCACTCTCTCTCAACTTTCTTTAATTTGTGTGGTCACCGCAATAGCTTTAAAATCATGAGCTCAACTGCAAGGTTTCATTTCTAAGACCCAAAATTAATACCATGGCTTACAGCTCTTGGAATATTTATTGCTTAGAACTTGAGCCACATGTGCAGCCCAGTATTTTTCCAGCAGAACAATACCATATCTGCTCAGTGTGCGTGTGAGGACAGCATTACACCCTAAGTCAACTAAGCCAACAAAACCCACCGTGTGGACACAGCTATGCCAACAGCAGCTTTGCCCAGCCTGTATCAATCAGGGAGGGAGCATAATTACACTGTCAGAAAAACTTGAGACATATATTATTTAGAGTAGATAACACTTGACTTAAATAGCCAATTTCAACACTGTTAACCTTTAAAGGAAATAACAATTTCAATGCTCTGAGTACTTAAGAAAGGAGAGAGGAAAAGCACATCTTGGGATTTTTCCAAAGCACTTTTTTTTGACAGTAAGAGTGAGGGAGATGCTGTCCATCTCCCAGTACAAAGTACCTCACACTTCCAGTTACAGAAGTCAGCTTAGACACAAGGGATTTCCAAACAAGTACACAAATAAAGAGACATGTAAGGGACTTATTTACTATTTTTATTTTTAATTTCAGATCCCAGATTACATGCAGTGATATCTTGGACAGTTAACTTGTACATGTGAGGCACTTTAGTAACTGGCAACTTTAGTAATAGCAGCAATAACAACTTCTATTTTCAGTACTGCCTCAAATACAAAGGCTTAAAATAACACATATTCAGCTGAAAACAAAGGAAGTGTTAATACCTGGGTCTCTCATACTGCTTTTTACACATAAAACTTAGAGTATAGTAAAGTCTTCTTTTTTTACTCTAAGAACTCTGAGATAAAATGAAGACATAAAACAGTGAATTCAGACCCTGGTCAAGGTACTTACTGGAAGAGCTAAAAACTGAGCCTGGGCTTTCTCTTTTCCAGTTTTGTATCACTTTTGCTCAGAAAAAAAGCAAATGCAAATATCATAATGCAAATCTATTGCTGTACTACACACACAGAAGCACTACCACTGCCAGGAAATATGCATTCTGAAATGTCAGTTCACCTATGAACAGGAATGATTATCAAGGACAAGTAACCAAAAGCATACAGTGTATAGAGGATATTCTTTAGAAATAAACTATTTAACGTCATGCTTAATTCCATGCTTAACCCCTTTAAGGCTAGCAGATTGTTTTAGACAATGCTCAGAAACATGAAAGCATAGCAAAACTTACCTTCTCGTGATTTTCTATCAGAATTTCAACGACGATGTTCTGAAACTTCAGGTCCATGATGGCCGCTACAGTTTCTTCCTGTGGCCTCATTAAGGTTGGTCCAAATACTACCCCTAGGTTTGCCACAGTCATTAGATTCCTCTTGGCATGCTTTGAAACACTTTTTGAAAAGAATTGAAGGAAAAAACAGGAAATGGGTTATGAAAAATTTCCATTGCTGTTGGAAACTGCAGTCTACAAATGAAAACATTACATTTCCTTAATCTATGTTTTAGAAGTTTGTTTTGTGCAGAGTTTTTTCAAATAAAGTCTTACTAAATTCTGGAAAACTGAA
This sequence comes from Gymnorhina tibicen, assembly GCA_013399875.1. Taxonomy (NCBI): domain Eukaryota; kingdom Metazoa; phylum Chordata; class Aves; order Passeriformes; family Artamidae; genus Gymnorhina; species Gymnorhina tibicen. The sequence continues at coordinate 1,908,539 of VXAZ01018984.1, forward strand.
AAGCCATTCTTCCACCGGCAACTTAAAAACAAAACCAGTCTCTTACTGAACTTAAATATATAAAATGCACTTAGCCTTGGACCAGGGCAAGTGTGAAACCAACTTAAATTTGCTAACAGATCTCCACTATTCCCTTTGCCAGAATTTGCAAAAAGAAAGTATAATGTTCCCTTTCTCACTTCAATCAAACCCTCAGCTGCTGGCAGGACTGCTAAAGTAAATACTTCTATGGCTTCATTAACGTCTTAGATTTCTGCCTTTCCCGCCAAAATATGCACAGTGTGAGTCAAACGTCTTGTCTGCTTTTGCACGTTTGGTTCTTGGGGTTGAGGATGACAGCATCAAAATGGGCCTCAGCTCCAGCCACACTTCACTAAAGCCCTTTGTAGTTAAAGAAAGGTAAAGACAAGAATTCTGACAAGGTAGGAAAGCAGGTCACAGCACTTACTTCGCTAAATGTTTCACCAAAATTTCCAGCATCTCTTTGTTCTTTTCTGGGAGTTTGTGGACCAAGAAGTGAACAGCATTGACTCGAGACTCAGGACTCCCACTTTCTATGGGATATAAAAATAAATATCTCAAAAAAAAATTAAAATAAAATAAAATTCACAGAAACACAAACCTTCTCCCACCCCTGCATGGAAACATACTGCACACACTTTGCTTCACCACTTATGTATCTCCAAACATAGTAACACTGAACATATGTGCTTGTTTTCACAAGTAATATTGTTCTAGAATTATCAACTTATTTGCTTATTTTGAGAACTCATCTTTCAATCCACCTGCAAAAGGATGCCTTTGTTCATCTATTTTTAAAGACTGACAGACACAGTTATTGTTTTGCTGCACTGGACTCATCTGCTTACAAATACACTGCAAGGTGAGGAGTGATGTTACTGGGTGCCAGAGAGGAACTGTGCTGCTTTCCATTTTAGCATCATTAACTGATTGTCCCCATGATTAGAATTCAGTTTTGTTGGTACTGTGCAGCTAATGATGCTGCACTTATGCTACCTTGCATTGGAAACTGCATGCAGATCTATATGTTTAGAAAACCTAATGACCTCTGAAGACACAGAAAATAAACACGCAAAAATACCTACTGAGAATACTATGACAAAGGTTCTGAATAACAATGGAATCTCTAGTACAGTACAGAAATAAAGAGCTTTTTATTTTTGTCTGTTGCACGTTAAATTGAATAATTTTGGCCCCTATAGGTTTCACTGTACACAGATGAAAACAAGAACCTGTAAAAGATGAAAATAAACCACCTTCCTATTTCTCAAAGTTGCATTAAATCACAAAATTACATCTTAGTAGTTGTTATAATGAGAGGAATGGAAGTATTTCTATTGCCTATAATAATACTTGCTAGAAAGTACAGAATGAGAAAAATTTAGAATCTATTCTGAATGCAAGAAGTTTTCACCTGAGGACCACTGATCAGGTCCCATTTTTCTCTAAGGCAACTTTCATTGCCAAGTTTATTTCCTATAAAGTACCACCATATTTCTTCAATGCATATTGTTTCAGATTTTTTTTTCTTTGTATATTGCTACACATTTTAGGGCTGTATTTTATCCTTTTGCAGTGAACACCCCTGCACAGATTGCAAGAAAAAAAGCTACCAAAAAGCAAAACATTTAACTTCTAGTGAGCTACTCAAAATTCTCTAAGAAAAAATAGGCCGTCTTTAAAGTGAGATTATTTTATGTACATGTGAAATCACAAATTCTAATTAAAGAATGGATAAACAATATTTTTACAAGATACAGTCAAAGCTCATATAGTTTCAATCTATACTGATATGTATGAAGAGAACAAAATTGAAGGAAAACCTTTTAATTTTGGCTCCTCCTCCAATAGTTTCAGGGAAAAGGATATTCCTTGCTATTTCCAGTGTTGGTTTTTTATAGCCAACATAGGAAACAACACTGACAACCTATTTTTGAGTATACTGTAACTCAGATCTGCAATGTTGATTAAATTTCCCTCCCCAGAATCAACTCTTTTACTGAGCTGTTTACTACTTATGAACACTGTAATGTCTGAAACATGTAACTTCAACTGAATTCCTTTACTGAAAGAGACTATAAAATAAAGAAAAATAAAGTGAGAAACTGCTGGCTAAACTTCAGAAGTCGAGAAATTATTTTAACACTTTCCAATACAAACGTGAAGACTCACCACGAAGGTAGGGATGTCAAATTTTGTTTAAGCACTTGCCTGCTAGCATGTGCTTTGGCAACAAATTTCCTGAGCTAATTCTCATTTTGAATTAAGGACCAGAAGAAAACACATTCTGCAGTCCTGGAAAGTCATTACAGCAATCTGAAGATGATAAAGCAATTGTCTCAAAGTTTATTTTAATTTTGCTTTCCACAGTTTGCCAGAAGTGCTACAGGCTGGAAAGAAAATCAGCTAAATATCTGTTTGATACTTTGCCAAAAATTTTCTTACACAGTTTCCCTCTATCCTCTTCCAAAAAAATTCCGTGTACACTAGATACCATACAACTGAGCTACAAATGCTGTTGTGTCTTCTCCAAGTCTGTATTTGAACTGCCACAGTGTAATCTGGCCCGCTCTTTCCTTTCTTCTCACACATGAGGAACATTCAAGCCAGCCTGCACACAGAGCTAGCAAGGCACGGAAAACAAGGGTCAGGCAGCTGTGCTTTAAGGACTCAAATGAGCTCAAATTAGTGTACTTTCTTTTGCTAAGCTTCATACTCTTTACAAATGGAAGGCAAAAAAAAAAAAAACACAGATTAAGTAGATGCTTATCATTATACAATTAAGATAATAAGAATAAATGTTTACAATGGCTACACAAAAGTTTTTCCATAAAAGTAAAAACTGTGCTAGGCAGTCACATTGTATGTGAAACAGACTAGAACTGAAAAATAATTAAAACATACATGTTTTTAAATCATTTATTATCTCTTATTCCTGTATTTTTACTGGGATGAAGCATTTTTCTGAAACTGTATTTGCAGAGTGCTCCTAAGGTCACAACAGCACAACAACAAAAGATTTCTATTTGAACTATAGTCATGTATTTACTGGCAGGAACGATGAATTCTCCATGCAACTCATATGTCATCAGTGGCTCTGGAAGGCTTCTGTAAAACAAGGATGACATAATAAATTTAACTATATTTTCTTCTAGCTGCATTTACTCTAAGCAGGAAACTTTTTTTAACATTCAGTAGCATAATCCTCATACTGGAAGTAACCATTGTTACAGAGCCCCTTGAATTCAATGACTTCTAGAATAAATGGAAAACTTGATATTATCAGGAAAATAAGACTAAATGCACCCATTCACCTTCCATGAGCTGAAGTAATGCCTCCAGTCTATCATAAGATACCTTTCCAATTTTAACACCAAGATTGTTTCTCAGATGAAGATTGTACACAAATACTGTGCAATTCATTCTTCACTAATGTTTTTTAAACACTAAGAACCCCAAGTCAATACCTTACTGGAAAGACACTAAGGTCTTAACAACAACCACCACCACCAGAGTTCAAACCATTTATTAAATTGACTTTACTGATGCTCATGAAATACTGGACTAAATACTCAGATGGGAAACATGGTAGGGGAGAAATACTTCATCATGTGCACTTTTCCTTTTTTCTTTTTATACTTTTCTATACTCTGTAAGACTTGTATCTTTATAATAGTTCTGCAGCACTCATTGACAGTGGTTGTAGTGACATTTTATTTAATAAAAATAGCAGATGAAAAGTACCATGTTTGTGTTACACTATAGGAGATACACAAAAGTGCAGCACTTAATAGGCAATTTAGTAAAATAGCTTGTTCAGGAATTGGCAAAGCCATTTGAATAGAGAACAGATTTAAAATTCTTATTTAAAATTTTTAACACTCAAAATATTACTATTGCTCACAGAAAATCAGAGCAAGGGTCAGAAGGAAAAGAGGAAAATATTAAAAATTTAGAAAAGGTCACAGCCTTTTCTCTTTTCGTTCTACCACACTGAAACACAAAAAGGAAACAAATTTGAACAACCTTAGCTAACTTTCAGCAATGAGTCTCAGCAAGTTTACTATCAATTCAGGTTTCTGAACCATCAGTGAAATGCTTCTGTGTCTAACAGTGAAGTGTTTGGGGGCCTGTCTCATATGAACGTATTAGTGTTGCTGAAGTATTTTGCTTCCCCCAAGACAAATAACAAACATGGTATTTGCACAAAATGAGCTCCTATTCCAAAATGTAGCAAAACTAGCCAGAGCAGCTTAACACACTGCATAAGAGAATTAAAATAAGAATTTAAAGTATAAAAAACCAAATAAACAAGAGACAGCCCTACCGCAGATACTGCTTCATAGCACTAGTAATTGTCTTCACTTCCCAATCCACAGAGTTTTCAAGGTCAACTTCATTGCAGGTTTTTGAATCTAGAAAACAATCAGAAAGAGAAGAAGGACATGAAAAAAGGGAATTCTAAATCAGTATGACCTACACAAACAGCAACACATTGACTTTGACCACTACATATTTGCTCACATGAACATAGAAGCAACGTCCTTTTTATTATTATTAGGTGATTGAAGAGACCAAACATCCAAACTTGTTTATAAAATCCATTTTCATATTTTGTTTTTAAAACTATTTACTGCTGATTTTTTTCTTTAATGAAGGATTAAAAATCACCCTCATGAAAAAGATCTCTATAGCAATTGAAATTTTCGCACCTCTAATTAAACAGAGAGATGTTCACAAACCCAGAAAGAGGTACAAAAACAGTTTAAAGAAAAAAGACCCTCTAAGAAGAATTTATCTTTCACTCTTTTCTTTCTTATTTAAAGTGATAAATTCTGTCCAAAGTTATGCTTGTAAACTGTTGATGAGAACAGTCAAAGTGCAACATGACCCTCTGCATTGTGTGAAAACCTTTAAGAGCTGCTTCCAAAGCAGGAAAAGGAGTCTTTGCTGAATGTTTGCCTTACTTGATTGGTTTTAGCCACAGGACAAGAAATACTTGGTTGCTTGACCATTTGTCAGGTTCACACAACTCCCACCTTCTCCCAGGTTAGTTGTAGTGTCTTGGAACAAGACAGATCACACCAAAAGGTTTGTCTGATTGATCCATCAAGTCATAGAGATTTTGACAGATTGAAAACAACACAGCACACTGGAATGTTTTGCAATCAAAAAAACCCCCTTTTGGCCTGAAAACAGGAAGCCATAGCTAGCTGACACAAGAAGAGCACATGCATACAGCCAGCCTAGCCCAATGCATTTGCTGACTTCCCTGTTCTTATTTACTGCTACACATTTCCATCAGTCACTGCAGTGAACGGCAGCAGTGGCTGACACAGATTACGTGGGGACCCGTTCATACAATTCAGAATTCATTTGTTACTTGGCTTGTCAGACAAACGACAGACACATTTAAAAAATCAAATTAGGATCCCTGATTAAAGGTGCAGTCCTTTTACCGGGACTAAATAATTCTGTTCTAAAAGCTGCGCCAAGCAATTATTTCTGTAACTGAATATTCTCCCTCATTATATCAATTATTTAAATCTCATTTTAAAATACAGGTCAGATAACATTTTCTAGCAAACTGTTACTAGCCAACCACCACCCAAAATATTCAGGATTGTCTCAGATAGAAGCTTCTATTTTTCTCTTTTTAGCATGCTAGCTGATTCCATGTTCAAACTCTCTTTTTTGAGAAGAAAATTTGTCTCCTGAATTAATTAAATAAAAACTGCCATCACATCAGAAGCTAGCAAAATCTATGGGGGTTTTGTTACTAAACTACTATGTAATATCCAGTTTTAAAATAGCTGCTTCATAATCATCAACCTCCTTTACATTCAAAGTATGCACTCTGTTCATTGAAATTTGTTGATGAATTTTGGGAGGAAAACAACAGGCGTCTGAATTACAAAGCAAGCCTCTTAAAATAAAAAATAGAAGGTATTGTTGAAACATTTCATTATCTCTTGGAGAAAAAAAAAAATCAGCCTTGCTACCAACCCCCAGTTTGATTGCAGAAGCCATCAAGATTTAAAGGCATTTTCTTCATTTTTGGTTTGCCATTTGCTTTACATTGCTCTGTGCCCTAGCACCCAATGGATTTCACTATTCCTGCTCCATTTTTTCCCCCTCTACTTCAAACATCCCATTCCAGTAAGAACTGGAACTTCAACCAGATTTAAAAAGATTACCTCAGCTGTTTTCATGCTACTTGTTCACGTAACGGCCACTGTGCACTGAAGGGCAACTTTACGCCTATAAAACTAACTGTGCATGTTTAAGGAACAGCTTTTGAATGATCAGCTCTAAATTTTATGCAAATCTTTCTGACAATAACAGAGCCAGAGTTTATAAAAACTGTCCCGTTCACTAAAGTTGGTTAGGAGGAGACTCTCTCTTCTTTCATATGCAATATGCCCACTGTAGGTGTGCATGCATACTGTCATGTACTGCATATAAAATAACAAGGAATGCCATGTAATTGTTTTGAAACCTGCTGGTTTGGGAAGGCAGAAGTACCTGAAAGCTTCCTTCTACATGTAATATCTGGCATTGTTCACACCAGACAGCATCAGAAATCAAACCTGAACTCATCAGTAGAAGCTGCAAGTCCTCAGCAGTCCCTTCCTACAGAAAATGGTCCATCTGAAAGCTCATCTATGCAGTGGCTCGTACCAAATCTATGCAAGAGCATGTAGGAAATGAGCCACATCAGAGCTACAACGCAGCTCATTGATGAAACAGGAACTGGGCCCTGATGCACTTCAGAACTGAGACTCCTGACGGCTGACAACTCACACTGCAGAGCTAATAACACATTTCCATAATATTGGAAGTTCTAGCTTTCTATCCCTATTTACAATGAGATGTCTGGTTAATGTAACGTTTTCCCTTAAAAGGTAAAGAATGTTTTCCTCACCAGATGCCTCCCTTTAAATTTAAACAAGATCGTTGCTGCAAAATAGCACAATACCAGTTACAGGTAACTTCATGGACTAAGTTAAAAAAAAAAAAAAAAGTTAATTTTAAAATTAAGTAGAATTGTATATTTGATTGCTAAGCCTTACTTTCCAAAGACTTAGCTCCACTAGATTTTTGCATTACAGATGAAAATCTATGCATTCATAGTACTAGAAAAGCATATGTTGGTCTTCTCATACTCTCTTGACTCTCAGTGTACTTTCCAAAATTCTACAGAAAATATTCTGAAAAAGAGACAAAACTACCAAAAAAAATTACGTCCCTGGTTACCATTTGGAACAATCTTTTTTCACATCGGGCCTTTCCAACTGTGAACCTCATGGTCAATGATAGGTACCTTAAAATACTTTGAAATCTTATCAAACATTTTAAAATACAGAAAGTTAATATGAGTTTTTTATGATTCTGAAAAATCTTTCATATAAAAGGGTATCTAAGAGTATGCCCAGAGACAAAGGATTAAAGATTAATCAGTCATTTTAAATTCTCTGTACCACTGTATATCAAAAAGGAACCCTCTTTGTTCTTATCTGAGGACAGAGAGATAAAGAGCACAGATAGGATCACTTTCAACAAATCATCAGAAAAAAGCACCTGCTTGCACCCTAACTTTTTCCTGTTCAGTATTTTGCCTCATCTTGATACCACTGTATTCTTCCTATGTCACATAAATATATGAAACTTGGGAATGACAGAAAAATGTTTCAGATTTTAAAAAAATAACTAAAAGCAGATGCTGGAATCCCCAGTAAACTCTTCCAGCTGCTACTGAACCACTGGCAACCTGAGTCTATTTAATTTGGATACCAATAATGGCAGCAAGGAAAATCTGCCTGCCAGACCTGCACGCCCAAGCTAAGCCAACAAGAACAAAACTGAAAAGCATCTCATGATATCAAATGCATTTAATCAAGGCTCTCTGAGTGACAGCACGTCATTCTTCCCATGGTCAATGGCTAAAGATGGTTATTGCTTACTGAGGCTAACCCCAACACAGATAAACAACTATGAAAATCTGTTATAGATCAGTCATTTTTATTAATCCCAGTTCGTATTTCCAAGAAGAGCCTTTTTTCTATAATACTTTAAAGGTTTACTAATGGAGTACTTCAGGGTGCTGTTAATATTGATTAAAGCAAGACATCATAAATTAATATTTAGCAAGGTCATTATGACAGATTGATATGACATGCAGGTCCTCAAGTCTCAAGATGTCTAATCATTTCTGAGGAGACAGCCTGTTTGAAAAAAATAAAGGAAGGAAAAGAAAAAGTCTTACAGGTGGCACTGAACTGACAGCAGCATATAATATAAAAGCGCTTTGTCATTCACATAATGTCTGGGGTAATGAAATGAATTCACTTTCTGGCTTCCTTCAGTTTGCAGTGCCAAAGAACACTGTGTTATCAGCACAGATGGAGCATGCATGGTTCTGGAGAAGAGCCTGGTGCAAACTGCAAACAAGCTTCTTTGCATACCAATGAATCCCTGAGAATCAGACCTTTGCTGTCAAGTGACAGGTTTGGAAGCTCTATAAAAATGAACTAATCCCAGTGGTCTTGTCTGACTGCATGTACTGTCAGTGCTCAGGACAAGAAATAGGGGAACACGACACATTTTGCAGTCATGGCTACTACTTTGGTGAAAGATACCAGGCAGATAAGGGATTTCATCCAGGTGCCAATATTTCTCTCTTTTGCCCTGCCCAGGGACAGCAGAGTGGCAAGAGAACTCCAGTCACTGGAATTAAAGATGCATCAGAATTTCCAGAAAGAAAAGGGAGAAAAAAGTTTTGGAGAATTAGTTCAGCTAGACAGTGTAAAAGAGCCTAAGATGTTACCCATATATAAGAGCTATACAACTAAGTTTACAAAACCAAACCCCTTCTCCATCTGTCTCCTGCCTTGACACACAGTTATGTATTAATACATATAGTGTATCTCTCCTCTTAAACCAAATAACTCTTTGACAGTAGGCTTAAACTAACTGTCTTATTTTGCACTGTGATTAACTAAAGACACATATGGGTGTGTACACTTGTACATTCTAGACAAGGGAGAAGGAAAGTGGAAACGTCAAACAATGAAGCAACCAGCTTCAAACTTTCCTGACTTTGGTATTTTGAGTTTTCTGACCAGATCCTTTAACTTAGGCTGCTTTAATCCCACTTACATTAACCTTGCACAAAGCACATGCTTTGCTCCTACGTGTCCCATATTAGTTCTTAGTTTATTCCTACCAGCTAATCTAGGTCTTTCTGAAGTAGGGGAACTTACAATGACATGGTGATTATTTGCATGGACTAGAGCAAACTACTAGCAGGTGCTTTAAAAACTACATATTGACAGTAAAACAACATGAAATAAAATACTGAAAAAATATGTGTAAAATAGAGGCATACCCATCAACAAACTCAGAAGTCTCTGGACCTTTGAACTCACCCCCACAACTCTGTACAATCCTTGGTCATTTATACCTATTATGTAAAAAAAAAAAAAAAAAGCATGAGATCAACCACAGTCAAATTTAGCATTAAAATTTTTGCCCCAGGCAACAAATTCTCTTCAAAGACAGACAGACTACATAGCATTAACAGTCCCAAGAGCAACATTATAAATAAACTATTACAAGAATCCTTTTGTTACTTTGTGTTTTTAAGAAAAGTTCATGTTATGTTTTGATAAAGGTTTCATGTACCTCAATTCCACTTCTGAAACTGGGAGGAGAAGCAAACAGGGACAAACCTTTGCTTGAAAATAAATAAATAAATGAACAAACCACTGTCTGATTGCAAATTTTTTAAAATGCATTTTGAGTACACTGACTTCCACATTCTAATAATGCAAGAACTGAACCAACAAATGCTAAATTAAGACTTCTTCAATAAATTTAATAGTTCCTTTTTTTCCCCCAATATAGTGGTGACTAAAAAACTTTGGATGAAGAAAAACTTAAGCCTATTCCCAGTCCTCAAGAACCAGTACTTTTTCCAGTTTATAAATGCTTTCCATTTAAGATACAAGGCCTCATTCCAACCCACTGTGGTCCACAGAGGAGTTACATCCAGAGGCACCACCAAAAGCTACTGAACAGTTTTGCTGGGTATGAACAGAGGAGCCATAACCAGCACAGTATTTTCAGTCCCCTACTCCCATTCTGTATGGACACTGGACCACTCTCCTGGCATTCCTCTGTGCCCTTCCACTGTATCACACACATTCACTTCTCTACCCTTTTTCTTCCCCTGCTTTTGCTTTCCTTTCCATTACCCAGTTTTATCCCCAGGGAAATAAAACTGTGAATATAAATTGAAGAAAAACGGGAGGGAGAGAAGGGACAGGGAAGAAAAAGGGCAAAATAAGGTACATCTTCATCTGCTGCATTGTTTCAGAGCCCATATAGTGGGAGGTAAAATACTACACTACACAGATGTTTGAGAGGCCTCATAATAAGCAGCCATCTACAAACACAATCTACCTTCATAATCACACTGGCCTGGAAGAGTAGAAATGCCACAAAATACCTGTATTTCTACTTCAAGGAAATCTTTTCAAATAACAAATTATGTGGTATTCTTATTCAAAATGTCCTTCAACAAAGGAAGAATTGTGGAGAATTCCCAGCTTCAATACCAAGCTGTTCCAACACAGAGAAGGAAAATTAAAGCCAGTCATATGAGAAAAAGTTTCTTCCTAAATAAATATTAGATGAAGTATGTAAAAATCATTAGCCTTTTAATGAATTACTGTCAGACAGAGCCATAATACACAGCAATAATTCTCAGTACGGTAGAGAGAACTTGGCATTTTCTACCTCCTCCTCTTGCCTAGCCTTGCTACATCTTTTCTCTCTTCTCACACAGTCTGCAGCCTCCTTGGCCATCCCAGATCCTTGAGCCTGCTGAAGTCCTCCCTGTCAGCACTTCTTCCTCTGCCCCAGCAGGGAGCTGACAGGCTACAGCTGCAGCGGCTCCTTCCCTCGGTTGCTTCACCTGGGCAAAACTGGCCCTTTTTCCTCCCCTGGATGCAGGCACCACTGGAATGGTGCTGAGCCTTAAGCTAGATGTCAGGTTCAGAGCTGGCTCAAATTAACAGAATAAGCCAGATCTCCTTTATTTTATCTGTGCTCATCAAAACACACAGCTCTGGAGTATCCTCACAGTTCAGCTGTGCACAAAAGAACGAACTGAAAAAAACCCCAGCTATGTGGCCACAACACTATTCTTCTCAAAATATGAAGTTATCAACACAACCCAACAAGTTTTCCAGTGATCCCTAGAACAAGTATGATAGCATGCTATGCACCACTTGGAGACACTAAAAAAAACCTCAACAATATAGTCCTTGATACACTCCAAACAAGAATGCACTACAAATCTGTCCTGAGAGCAGCAAATACTTTTTGCTTCAAACTTCTCAGAGGTGTCCAGGAAAATTCTGGTACCAAACTAACACCAAGCTTTGCCAAAATGCATCACACTTTTTTTTATACAATGTCTTCTACTACTTTTAGTACCACAGAGCAAGCCTTCTGCATCATATGCAAGATGCTAAAAAGCTGAAGAAATACTGTCACACTCAGCTTTTGCTTATCTCAGAAGTTGATTTGTGACTTCCTGTGCTTCTAAAATTAAAACTGGGGGGGAACCAACTGTGCTGACCCCAAATATACATTTACAGGCTTAGAAATAATCAAGGTCAAACCACAAAACCTATGGCTCAGTGTTAAAACTGACAGGATAATGCAGAAGTCTCTGAAAAATGGCAGTATTGAAACCATGACAATCCTCCAGCAATAATCATGTGTCTGTGATAGAGATTATCAGATAATTGATTGGTTTCAAATTCATCAACCAGAAAAAAGCACAGCTAATTGCTAGCAGACATCAAGGAGTGCAAAGAGGCATTAATATTTCAACACAGTTTTAGATGACACCTTTAAACATACTTCCAAATGATGTTTTATTTAAAATATACAAACCTGGTTTGAAACAGTCCTATTTCTGATTTAATCTGCACATTTCAGATCTTCAGCACATCCAACACTGATCACGCTTGGCATTTACAGAACACAATTGACAGGATGACTCATTGCAAGGAATAGCTCACCACTGACTGAAATGCTGAAGGGTTCAGACGCTCTGTCTGCCGGCTCAACCACTATTGGCAACCTGGAGCGGTAAAGCCCCGCAGCACAACTTCCTTCATATTTACATTATCTCAAGATGTTTGGCTGCTTGATACCAGAATTTGGCACAGGTACACGTTTGTGAAACATGCTTAGAAATGTAAGGTATTGTAAGCAAGATAGTAATTTATACTATTGTAAGCAAGGTACTTAGTAGGCAAGTTTACTTTGCAACTGGCATTGTACGTGAGGCTGACACAGACTTGCAATATAGCTGCAAATACAACTTTTATACCAAAATCCATGGCAGAGAAACAGCCATACAAGTGACACTCTAAATTCAAGCTAATGACAGAGGGGTTTTTGTCACTTGCAAAGGTTTTCTACTCCCTCCTCACCATGTACTATCTGCCTGAGGAGCAGCCGGCCTGGACACGCAGCTCAATGCTGCCATCTCTCTCTGCGGCTCGGATTGGCAGCTCCGGTAGTTCTAAGCTCAAGACAAACACTGCTCCGGCAAACGCTTTACCCATCACGTCCCCTCAGAAGGTACAACCAGCTACTTGCACACAAAAACGTGCACAGAGCCTTTACTAGCGGAGCAAACAGCTCTCGGTCGTTTCTATAAACATCTACCCCATTCTATTATTCTCAGTAGAGAATAATAAATGAAATATTTCAAACAGAATCCCAAAATGCTCTCTCCAAGACAAAACACAGGTGCACATCCAACCAGCAAGGTGCTCAGTATGTGAGAGATGGGATGCACATCCTGATGCCTCGGCATCTCCTACCAGGTAAAGCACAGCCAATCTCTTGTAAGACAATGCTGAATCAGAAGCTCACATGCATTTTAACCAAGACACTGATTTTTGTGCTTCTATTCATTCAGAGCAAATAATTCCCTTTTTGGCTTTATAAAAGGGAACATAACTGAGAAAAAAATTAGCCAGCCATTGACAAGTTTATGTTCAATATCTCTGTTATGCTCTTCTCTCTCTGAATACCAGACTACTTCTGCTGTGACATGACAAGACTATTCTCAGTTTCCACCCACACTAGACTGTCCTCTCTTTCCACCCACGCCAACCTCACACCCATTATGATTAAAAGAGATAAAAACATGGCACACAAGCACCGTCTCTGAAGAAGCATCTGTCCTGTTTTCTCCTGCTGAATATAACTTGCTTTTGATGTGTTATCATTGAAGTAAAATAACCAAGTAAAAACTGTTTTCAAGAAAAAGTACAGGTAGAAAAATCTGCAGCTTGAGAGATGGATTTTCTTCATCATACAACTATTTGTCCAAACTCTTTTGAGACAAACGATTGAATGCTCTCCTGGCCTCCATTTGTTTAGCTCAGCAGACATCAGCAGAAGGACCTTTAGGGGTTTGTTTTGTTTTGTTTTGGAGTGGTTTACTTGGTTTGTTTTGTTTTGGTTTTTAAATGCAGTTGATGTTAAATTCAGAATCAGTAAACAGAAAATCGACAACTCCTTGAAATGTAATGGACAAATCAAGTGGATTGAAACCAAGCTAAATGGATTGTTGAGTTCCTGGAAGGTAGTACATCACCTAAATACATTCCTGGAACCCGGAAAAGAAATATTCATCAAACACTGGTTTATTTTCTTTCTTGAGTACTCTCCAAAACAAAATTAATAGACACAAGTCTTTTTCATTGGTAGTAATTACCACAAAGCACTCTCTTGACTGTACATCTTACAAAGGCTGTGTACAAGGGACAGCAAAGCTGCAAAGTCTCCAAAGACTTTGGGAACCTTAATTCTCTCCCAAGTACGTTTCAGGGCAGATCCCACTATGGGGAGATGTGCTGCTAACCCATGAAAGCTCATCATTTGTCTTGAACAAGAGAGTTACACAAATATTTTGTACCTTCTTACATGCCCCTAAATCAAGGCATAAAGGACAGAGTGAACTTAAACCTCCACTCAGTTTAACCTATACACCCACAGCTGTGAGGAAAAACAACCCAAAAAAACCAACAAAAAACATTTTTCCAAATAGCAACTTCATGAAGAAAGTGTTCACATTTTTTCCACAGTTGTGTTCTTGTTTCACTTTTCTTGCAGGGTATCAGACAAAGAAAAAAATAACCAACCTACTACTTGAAGAAAACTATTTGAACACACAAATAATAAACCAAAATATAGTATACTACACACTGCTTATAGTAAGGAGGATTCATGAGGTATTGTAAGGTAGCCAGTCACTGTACTGCAGGCCAAAACTACCCTTTCATTACATGAGCACATGTGCCCTTTTCATTAAACCTGCCTCATTCACTGTAAAGAGAAGATTCAGACTACACTGAGACAGGGTTTTGCAGTGGAGACAACTTATCTGTAGGACGCCAGCTTTATCTGCAATGTTTCCCAGCTGAAATATTCAGAGTGTAAATGCCACTAACTGAAATTTTAAAGTGATGAGACAGGCAAACTTATCTGAAAAATATTCAAAAGAACAGAATGAACAAAAATAACACCAGATAGAATATGGCCTAATCTGGAATAACATCTTTAATGCATCAAGCCAGGACTGATACAAAAAGGTCTAAGAAAAAAGGACTTCAGATACTTCTTGCTGTTTAAATGTAAAATTCTAAGTATCACAAAGGCTGCTTGTGTTCCTAATAATATCGTATAGTAGGTGTATACATGGAAGACACTATTTTTCAGTGAGATGCTGCACTGACAGCAAGCATGAACCTGCTCTTCTGTTCACCTTTAAGCTGGACTGTGACACACAGAAAGATTAAGTATTCTGCCCTGTGCAATGCCAGACCTCTAGAAAAAAAGATATAATTCCTGAAAAATTCTAAGCATCCCCTTTGGGAGTAGGAAGGAAAGCCAACAATTTAGGAGAAAACCAAAATGCACACAGAGAAATTACAACATGTCTATTAACAAACTAAGAAATATACTGTAACCAATTACCTACTTTCATGCCTTCACCTCTTTTTTTAAAAACCACAACCAAACAAGCTGGTTCTCCACACCATGCCATATACAATGCAGTGAGCCTCAGAGTGGCTGGTCACCACACACTTCAGCAGAGCCTCTCCAAAATCAATCCCAAATACCTCTTGAATACTGTCTACACACTGACCTCTCCTCCATCTCCAGTTCTGGAAGTACAGCAATGAGTATATACAACAGTAAATCCTGACAGCATCTTTGTCCCTGGTGCGATACTAACTCCAAGAAAAGTACTTTGACACATTTTGTTAATCACTTGCCTGCTCAGCTCCTGTTCTTCCGTCTTAAGAGACTGAACAGAAATGAAACACTAAAACAAATTACTCTGTTCCAAAAGCAAAGCAAAGGTACAGGCACTGCCTACAAAACACAGGTTTCTCTTAGCTGTTGTGCACAAACATTGGCTCCCTTTGTCAAGAGAGGTGCTATTCCCTACTTGTGAGCACTTCTGGCAAACACATTTCTTGAGAGAAAGCCGTACATAAAAGGATGGGACTGGACAGACTCCTGTCCCGGTCAGTGGAATCAGTGAAATGTCTGCCATGGTAGTCTTTTCCAGAGATCTACAAGAGACTTTATCCCAGAGGCCTTCTTCACAGAGCAGACCAGCTGCTTCACCCTCTTCACAAACAGGTTGGGTTGATCGTTACCTCGTGTTTCAACAGCACTGATGCACTTTTTGATGATGGTGAACCCTATCTTATCCAATTGTGCACCTACAAGAAAAAAAAAAGGTTTGAACAGTTTTAAAGCACTATTAAAATTATGTCTTTCACTGAAAATGAAGCTGGACTTAATCATAAAGCTAGTACTTTTGAGGTAAAACTGTAAATATTCTGAAATTGATAGAATACATCACTTTTTATAGAGAAATTCTGCTTTTCTCCTTCACAACCCTGCCTAGCCCAAGCAAAGGCTTGTTCTGGTGATAGTGGCTTCAGTGAATCTGTTCACAGCAGCATCCTTTGAAGAATGGGATCTCTGATTAGTTACACATGTTGGCAGATGCAAGATGGAATTTAACAGTACTTACTGCAACATCGACAACATCTGAGAGAGTTCACCAAATGGGACAAGGAAGTACTTACGATGAAAAAACATAATCATCAACAGCAGGGCTTTTACTGAGTCCTACCCTCAGCCAAAGAAATTCCCACACTAAAGATACAGGACATATGTATATCATTTCACAGCAGTTAATGATCTGACTACATGAAAGCAGATGCATGAACAGGACAACAGCTGAGCTCCAGCATTCCTTTGTTGTTCGTATCTTACTCTTTTTCTTCACATCAAAATTTCATTTAAAAGCTTATATTGCAAAACTGCCCTTCCCCCAAACATCTGGCCTTCTTGCTCCTGGGGACCTGGTCTTGCACCATGAAAAGACAAATCTGTGGAAAAATCTCTATTAATAACACCAGGATCCAGCTTTAATCAGCAATTTCAAGTTTTTAAAAAAGCAAGCATAAATTGCCTCATAATCAAAGAAGGATACCTGTTTTCACTCTCATACTTTGCTAACAGAAGAAAGCTAATGTTGTCTAAAGAAAGCCATCTCTTCTACTTCCATATTTTGGTTTATATTTTAAATGCACACGTTTAGCTTTTTTGCTGATCTTGACGTTCAGCCGCAACTGCTTTTAAAACCATACTTACACATGCTAATGGAAAAGTACGCACAATCTGGATTAAGAAATTGTGATGCATTTACATACAAATTCACTCTTGAATCAATTTCAGGCATGAAGTAAATTGGCAAAAACAATTAGACTGTTTCTCCAGCTTATGTCCAGTCCTACCATTCTTACATATGGACTGAGTTACTGTGAAAACCCATTAATTACAAAATTCACAAATGATATTCAAAGATATTCAAGATTTAAAGTCAAATAATTAAGCTGGATCCACAGAAAAAAAAAAATTACCTTTGCCTTTCTCAATTGTAAAATATTAACAAAATCAGCCTTAATGCTAATTCAAATACTTACTTCCCTCTTGTTTTGCATTCGCTCTATTCAAGTTGATGAACAGCTAACACAAAAGAGTAAAAAAGACATAAATTATTTTAAAGACTTCCACGAAACCAGAAAAAAGACACCCTTGATCTTAATGCTCAGTAGGCACAAATACAGCTGTTTACAGCCAGAACATACCACCACCAGCAGCTCTAACAGCAGGACCAGAGGTCTGTGCCCCCTCAGAACAATGTTAGCTACAGCCACTGAAATGAATTGTGATTTATGTGCTCCATGTTCCTATGTTTCTCTGCAGGTTAATTTCCCTCACAGTTTCAAGCTCACTCAAATTGTTAAGAATCTGATGATTCCTGGGACTTATGTCCCAGTTTGGCATTCCCAGAAGTTGTAAACTTACTGGGGAGTACAGCTCAGCCAACATGTCATGGTAATAAACAGCCCTGCAAATGAAACCAGATTAGTGCAACAATGATGGCAATCAAACCTACAACTGCTGGGGCAGACGTGTGACTGTGTCACTTGCAAGAACACCCCATTATTTCTGGCCCACAAGACCAATATATTTATCATTGTAAGAATAAATACTGTGCTTCAATTCAACATTTCACACCTGTTTCCTGATGTAACGCAAAAATTAAGCAAATTCATGTACAACCTCAGTCCCATTGACAAGGACTTTTCTGATCTGGTTTAAAAAAATAATAATAATACCATGTAACTCACTCATGCAAGTTTTTCCACTGGAATGCAGCATGTCAGCATAAGTGAACATGCTTATACTAAACATTTTCTACAACACCAATATTATCATCAGGATGGGAAACCACTTAAAAATTGATGATGTCATTACAATGAAAAATTCTCGTATCAGCATTAGCAGTTATCTACACCGAGCTTTACCAAGTTACTCATCTCTCCTGAGTTTTACTTCACTTTTATCGTTTATTCATTGAATCTATCATTTTGCAAACTACATAATCCCAGTTTATTAACATATAAATGGGATCAGATATCAGGAGGTGAATGAATTCTCCATTACACTATAAAAGAATATTTTAAAAGTTATGCTTACAGCTTCTTTTCCATCCAAGGCTTCCATCCACAGCTTCCTGTCTTCCTCAGAAAATGCCTGCATGGTCACAGGAACTCCAGGCCTGCAAATGTACCAACAACATAAAGTAACTGCATTCACCAGCAACTAAAAAAATTCTTGTCAAATTCTATTTCCAACTACAAGCAAAAACTCCTTGTCCTAAAAGTCACTTTTTTTTTTTTGCTTAATAACTGAACACTGCTCATCTTGAAAATAAAAGGTACAGAAGTGATAGATGCAGCAAGAAATAGGGAGAACAGGGAGGAAAAAGGAAAGTGAATGTAATCTGCAAACTCTTTACTTGAAATAGCTCATTATCGATCACTTGCTGATTCCAACACTTGCTGGAGTTACTCAGTTTTGTGAATTGTAAATAAACTTGGACTTGCATTGCTGTTAGATGAAAAATGGCATTTGTTAACTCACTCAATATATAATCTTCATCTTTATAGCAGCAACAATGATCACAGCTTGCAAGTAAACACCTAATGAAAATAACCATCTTAATTCAGTAAGAAATGAAAACCAGACCATTTAGTTCTTTTCACTAAATTACAGTTATCAAGGTATCAGAGTATCACCTAGAAGCAATACATCAAACTCAGTATATGCTGCATGAAATACCATTTATTTGTCTTCAAAAGAAAGTCAAAGGAAATGAAACCTTCCCTCATTGTCCTGTATTGGAAAAAATTAAATCTAGGTAGTATTTCAGAAGGATAATGCTCTTTATCAATAAAATAGCTTTTGCCTACCCTAGAAGACTCTGCTATCTCCTTACGATTTAAATTTCTCTACACTTGTCACTAAATGGCAAACGGTAAATTACCATTTACTTCAACTAAACATGATGGAGTACTGGAAACAGAAAAAAGCATCACTTCCCAGAGATTTAGCCAGAATCTTAGCACCCTCAGAGTCATAAGTATCAGAATTTAAAGAAAACATAACTATCTCAGCTTTCCTTTTGAAAGAAAAACATGCAAATTTTCAGCAAGCTTCAAATGAAGCTTAAGTCACACAGAAGGCTGAATGTTTGCTGCTTAAAAGTCTTTTCTAAAATTTTACTACCTTGCCTCCTTCCAAAGCACAGTACCAAAGAAAGCTCCATGCCCAGCTGTCAATCCCTGTGTTATTTTTTAACTTGGACAAGCTGAGGGATAAGTGTGCCCCGAACTGATACCAAGGAAACAAGCTAATGGCCCGCAGCACAGAACTGATCTCCATGGGAACATCTCAGTACTACACACATATATTATTAAAAGAAAAATGTCTGATATCAAGGTCACAGTGGACCAGTTGTGTCTATTATATCAAGACAGAAAGATGAACTAGATTTTTTCCCACTTTTACCAGAGAAGAGAATGAAAAAGTGTTTTGCAGGATCAAGGAAACACTGCTCTCCATCCAACTCTGTATACTCCAGATACCCCATTGAGCAGATGACACACAGAGGGGGACAGACTGACATTTCTCATGCTACTTTTTAGCAGCTTTATCAGACTCAGTTTGAAATCTGTTATCCCTACTGACCAACACACTGACCCAAGAGGAGCTGATGCCAGGAGCATAAATCTCTACTCCCTTTTGTGCTGTGAAACACAGTGTTAGAATAGTTAAATCACATCCTCCTCTAGCCAAAAATGCAAGGTCAAACCATTTTGGAGAATGATGACAAATATCACCTGAGCTGTAAATGAGCATCTTGTCATCTGCCACGTGGGCTAGAAGTTTTCTGATGCAGTGGTGGTTTCACATCCCTTTACCCGTTGGTTGTTGTGGGAAGAACATGCCTCAGGCCAGTGTGACTGGCCACATGAGCTCAGCATAGCCCCTGATTAAAGTTTGAGCACATGATCCTTATCACAGACATATCTGCAGACCATTAGCAACCACAGGACAGGGGGGCCTGACAGCATTGGCCATGCAGCATTTAAAGTGAAAAACACTAAGAATCTGATGGGAGAAAAACCCAAAAGCCTATAAAGCTTGGAGACCTACTATATTATAAAATAGCATGTAGTTAATTGGTATAAGTAAAGAGCAAACATCTAGATTAAAAGCAGATCAGAGGGGGTGGATGCAAAAAGTCAGCAACAATCCACTAATTTATATGTAGCATTTAATTCCAAACATGAGCCATTTCTGCACAAATACAATCTGCATCAAAAGACTGTAGCATTACCACAGCCATATTTATCTGGAGTACCCTATTAAGCTGGATCCTCTCACCTCCATAAATGAAGGAAGACTAAAATGCTGTTGAAAACCAATATCATATTTTGAGATCCTTCAGTGGAAAAAATTAGCAATTCTTGTCTTTAGAAACAGAGCAAAAAGTGGTGCTTCAAAAAGATAATAGCAACAACATTCAAGATGCAGTGAATGATTATACCAGCCACAAAAAGCTTCAAACTCCCAATAACTTTATTTTCAATCTGAAAATCCAGCGTATCTCCCCAGCAACACATCATTTTGGAATGCAGCGTTGTGATACAATGTGGTCATGACTACATGAATTATTACCACAATCAGTCTTTCACTAATAGCTGTATGTACTTCAATTTAAGCCATGTTTCTTCACTGTGATAACAACTCTTAATAGCTCCTCTTAACTTTTTCTGTGCTTTTCTTTAATGTGAGCTCAGGCAATATCTACATTTCAGTTTAGTTCCTCCCTGCTTCTGCTACACACAGCTGAGATAAAACCCAGTGAGCCACGGCAGTGCTTGCCTGCGCCTCCCACTGGAAATCTGACTGAGGATAGAAGAAATCAGAAGAAAACACAACAGTAATTTTGCAGTAGTTTTAACTACTAGCTAGAAAGAGCTCTTCCTAGTGTCCTTCACAAGCTTACCTGTCTGAAGCTTCTAAGTCAAAACAGAATCTCCTGTCTATTGTATCTGTATTTCTTTTGGTACAATATGTAAGGACGAAGAGTTCCTCATCACCCTGTGAAAAGAAAGTTTTCATAAGCTTGACCCAGTTTTTATAAGTGTTTATAAGCTCCAGTAAGCCATCTGTACAAGCCAAGTAAGGTAAATTTATATTAAAGTAATGGCAAAAGCTATAGTGAAAACTGACACTTGCAAAAGAATTCACCCATGTTTGCAGTTCACTTCTCTACACAATAGCACAAATTCTGCAGTCATTTATAGACATAAATCTAAAAAGATTGAGTCCATTTTAGCTGGTACTTTACAAAATGACTCAGTACCACAGTAACTTAAACTAACAAAAATACTTTGCGCTTGTTACAATATAAACACACAGAGAGACCTTTCCTATTTTATGCCAACCAGAGCGATTTCCATAGTAAAGGCCATTGCTACACTAACTAAAACAAAGGAAATGTTCTTCACTATCTGCAATGTGTCTTCCAGAACCAATTCTTTCTTATTTTAAGACCAACACCAGGATTTTATTTTACCCAGAAATCACAAACTCATCTGTGAATGCTGCATGAGTTGTGCCAGATTAATTCAGGATTAACTGTACATTTTAATTATTTCTTGTCTTATTCAGCATCTCCAGACATAGGAGGCTGTCACTGAAGGAGTAACTGCAGGGGTTTCCAAATGGGAGATCTTTTAATAGAGCAGAAATGGCTCATAGGTGTTTTAGAATGCTGAATGCTCAGACACACACACTACATACTATACGGACTAAAATGGCTTATTACAATTAGAGTAAATTAGGATAAAAAATTCATAGAAGTACTTGAAGTGATTAAGGAAACCAAACACCACTAATTTTCAGTACATCAGGTTTTCCAAAGCTTTTGAAAGATTCTTCCCAATTCAGTATATCCATAAATACAGAGGGTCCTCAAAATTATGAAAGCCATCTCCCCCCTGCTGAAACTAACAGCATATAATAACTCGATAAAATTCCAACAACATGATTTTCTTTAACCAATTTGAAGACAGGACAGCGTGCTGCATTTACAGGCATATTGGCTCAAGCATTAGTTTCCAGATTCAGATATCGTTTTTCCTCGCAACAAAATGCATTTTATCCCTATTAATACAGTCATTTAATGTGTCATCTTTAAAGGTACTGAGTGCCATCAATTCCCAACTATTTCAGTAGGAATTAAAGCCATTGAAAGATAAACAAGGTCTTGGGTCTTGAATATTTCAGATGCTGCCAAAGATACCTGAAATTACATTCCACTACCAGTACAAATTATATTCCTGTGAAAATCCACTGTTCTAGTCCCACTTCTAGTACTTACATCTCCAAAAGAAAAATCCAACTGGAGCATGTAAGAAAGAAATTTCTAAGTCTATTACATTTTCCTGATCTATGCTTTAATAAGTTAAAGGCCTCATCGATAAACAGGCTTCTAAATGGTGAAACACTGCATGTTATCTGTGCCAGGTCCTCTGGTCTTCTAAAAGGAAGCAACTGAAAAGTCTAGAGAATTCTTACTTATTAATCCATCCACTACTTTTGGTTAACATCCTTAAATGGCAGACTGAATTGCATGAGGAAAGAAGAAAAAGAGGGGCAAGGAGGGTACAAAGAGAAAGTACTTGATACATCGTATTTGAAACATTCTCAGATCTTGATACAGGACAAGTGTAAGAGCAGAATATATAAATATACGTACAACTTTCCCTCCTGATCTGTGTTCAAATGGGATCATGGAGAACTTCTTTGTCTCTTTCCTGTACATGCAATAGTGCTTCACCCAACTGGAACCAAAGGGAGCAGGCCCTACAAAACACAAATGCAATAAATAGTATGTACTTTCTCCAGTTTCTCCACTTTCTTCTCCTGCTTTCTAAAATGATACCTAAGAGCCCTTCTTAATTCCTAATAATGCAGTATTTAAAGCAAAGTTACAAATTAGGAATATTATACAACATAACACAAATGTTAACCAGTGCTTAGTATTCTAAAAGCTGATGCATGTTGTTTTTCACACCTATGCTTAATGAGAAATGGAAAGAATTATTAATGTATCCTTGTCTCACTACTGCAGACAAAATTATTTTTCCCTATAAAGTAAATATCCCTTTGAAACTTTATTTAGCAGAACACAGAAAGCTAGATTTACACCTGGTAACTTGAAGCTAAATAACCACAGATTACCACACCTCTGTTGCAACTTCTACACGATCTACTGATTAAGGTCTGATCACAACTTCTGCCACCAGAACTTTCTCCTATTAATCAGGGCACACCCTATACAGAATATACTTACTTTAGAGCCCAGCTTACTGCATGTAGTATTGCTGAGATTTGCACCATTATGTCAACTGTTCAAACTTGGATTCTGACCCTTTCTATCTCCTCACTTCTATTACTTTACTTTTCCTGAAAAATAAGTCTGCAAATGAATCTTTTCAATCTATTAGGGCAAACATCTTAAAAATATGATTTATGCAAAATGTTTAAAAATAAATAATAAATTTCAATAAATTGTCATTCCTTGAGCAACAAGAGCTCTGCATCTTGTTTGGCTTTTTTACTAGTGTGAGCAAGATTTATAATTGTTTGAAGTGTTGACAGGATATGATTTGTGTGACATGCACCTTCACAGCAAGAATTTTAACACCAGCTACCTAACATATAGCCTGTTTTTTTGACCCTATCATCACAATTAGGTAATGAAAGTGTATCAATGAATCAAGGAAATGACACTCAATTTCATCATACTCAACTAGCCCAATTCTCAGAGGCTAATTTGACAACTCATGTTGCTGGCTGACAACAAATCTTTGACAGTTCTGGGAGAGGTCATTAGTAAGGGATTAAAAATAAGATGAAATCCATTCTTCGGCCAAACACAACTTCCCGGAATTCAGTCACTTTCACTAAAAACTGTCACACTTTCAGCTCCATATTCTTTTTATGAGCCACAGTAACAATGCTATTAGAGACTTCGAACATTTACTCAGATGACTCTTTAATCAACTATAAATTCTTTGCATATTCATGTTACCTGTAGAGATAAGACTTGCCTGTATGCCCAGAATGGGCACTGTGGAATACAAAATACACCTTACTTTTTTCCTGTACATAGAGGTAGCCTTCCATCGTGAAGTGATTTGCTCTTTTATGTTCCTGAGGATTTCTTCTGATCTTGTTCATGAGCTCCTCTACCTCTGACCTTGTTCCTTCAAAACGATTACGTGTCTAAAATGAGACAGCAAAAACCCTTTGGTAATGAGAGTGGAAGAGACTCTTCCTTGCAGATAGGAGTTGTAATCACATACTTGGTTTGCACAGCAAGGTTTTGGTGATGGGGGGCTACAAAGGGGGCCTCTGTGAGAAGGTGATAGAAGCTTCTTCCATGTCCCACAGAGCCAGTGCCAGCCAGCTCCAAGATGCACCAGCCTGTCAGTGACCATGGTAGAGCCTCTAGGATAACGTATTTAAGAGGGAAAAATCACACAATGCCAACTGCAGTCAGAGAGTGGAGCGAGAACATGTGAGAGAAACAGCTCTGCACCAAGGTCAGTGCAGAAGGAGGTGCTCCAAGTGCCAGAGCTGAGATTCCCCTGCAGCCCCTGGTGCAGACCATGGTGAGGCAGCTGTGCCCCTGCAGCCCGTGTGAAGGACTCACATTGGATAAGTCCATGGAGGACTGTCTCAAGTGGGAGAGACCCCATGCTGGAGCAGGGGAAGTGTCAGGAGTCCTCCCCCTGAGGAGGAAGTAGCAGTAGAGGCATCACGTGAAGAACTGACTGTAATCCTCATTCCCCTGTGCCGCTGAGGGAAGAAGGGAGGGCTGCTGGAAAGGTGTGTTTAAGATTTGGTTTTATTTCTCATTACCCTAATCTGGCAATAAATTAAACTGATTTCTCCCAGTCAAATCTGTTCTGCCTGTAATTGGTCTCCCTGTCCTGATCTCAATCCAGAAACTCTCCAGCTAAGGAGGGGAGTGATAGAGCAGCTTTGGTGGGCCTCTGGCATCCAGCCAGGGCCAACCCACCACGAATAACTGTAAAATGAGACAAGGATTCGGGCCATTTTAGGACATATACATGTTTACTCTCCAAGTTTTCTGATATTCTTCCAAATTAATGTGGGCTTTAGATAGCAGCTGCTGTGGCTGTGGAAAGCACACTAAGACTGCTGGAGTAGATTTCTGAAACAATGCCTTGACCTGTTCAGAGAGAAGTGAAACACTGAGTGCAAAATGAATATTGAAATTTCCTTAGAAAAATATTACTACATATATTGGCTTAATTCATGAGACTCTTACTTGTCAGGAAGTAGAGGATTTTCTATGGTTATTGAGGAAAAAAGTGTCAGGAAGGTCAACAACGTATATAGGTTGAGACTATATATGCGCCAAATGTTTTGACCCCACACAAGCAGAAGTATGCAAAAACAACCCAAAAAAACCTCGGAAGTTCAGCTGATTATTATTCCTGAATGTCACTTATTCCAAAGTCTGCAAGCAGCCGGAAGAGAAATATTTATCAGAATAGTAGCAAAAACAATCAGAAAGTAACCATGCCACCCACAAATTATACAACAGGACTACACAAAACAACAGAGTAGCTCACACCTGACACAAGAAACTCTTCAGTTTGGTCTGGAAAACACCGGTAATTGGTCAATGAGCAAATAAAACCAAAACAATCACGGTAATACCTGGTTTTCTCTACATACACACCTGTCCAAACAGCAAACACTGAAAACATACATTTAAATTCCAAGCTGGTACTTTCCCCAGCTGGCACATGTGTTTTGAGGAAAGCACATAGCTCCAGATGTACGCTTGTGTGTCTTTTTGCTTTCTGAGAGCACCTTTATTTTTCTGAAAATGCTGCCTCACCTGTTTTGTCTTTTCCCCAGGACAAAGCTTACAAGGTAACATGACTTTTGGAAGAATCAGCTTTCTAGAGCTTGGGCTACAAGGCTGGGGTGGGTCTTTTTCTTTCTTTCAGTTGCAGGGGAAGCAGAGGGGCAGTGAGAGGAAGGCAGGGTTTGGGGCAGGGTGTGCAGAGGAAATCCATAGGATAATTCTCACAGTAAAGACAACTTGAATGAAAGGGAAGGCAACTACTACTGTAGTTACACTGGCAACTCTTAAATCACTCTCCATATCAGCTGGGCTCTCTGTACTGAATCTTGTACCCTTCAATTTCTAACACATCAGTCCAGTGTTCTGTCAGCAGCTCAGCTGTACCACAGGCAAACCCCAGTTCATTTTTCCTTTGGGATGTCTTGTTGATCTTCAGCACAGAGGAGACTGTGTCATGTCCTCTCATAATCTCTTCAAATGCTTCCTTCTATTCTCCTTTTACCTCAGATAGTTGTTGAGCCTTGTTCTCCCTTCTCTCTACAGCCTCTATCTATTCATAAACTTGAGTTGCAAAGCTCAAGCTCTTTAGAATTTGGTGGGACACACTGTGATACCATTCAGTCAATTGAAAATGCAGCTGCTGAGATTAGTTTACTTTCTTACTGCTCATCACTTCTTCAGATCATTCCACTGGCTCTTTTCCATCTGTATTCTGAAACCCAGCTCTTCAAAACTGTATCACAGCTTCCCTCTCATGTTTCATCCTGCATCAGCTCCCCTCTATGCTGCTCCTCACTCTGTTAAGCTAAGCACACAGAAGAAGAAAGTCTGGCCTGACATTTCCCCCACAACCACTGACTTCTGCCACAAAAGTCTGCTTATGAAGTTACCACTAATCAGTTCCTCTTCTCAAACCAAACAACAGCTCAAAAGGAAACTTGACACTTGAACATACAGGAAGAAAATTAAAGGAACGGTATTGTGACACATTAATCACGTCACTATGCATTACAACTGTAATCCTCTCTTCTGCCCTTCTGCCTTCCTGCTAGTTAAGCCATTTCTAAAAACAGATTGTCCTCTCCAAGAAGTAGTTTCTGTGTCTTAATTCCAGATGCCCTCAGAGGTCAACAAGACAAATGCACCATCAGGAACTGACTGTTTGCAGTAAGGTATGTGATTTGCTCCCTACCAAGAGGCCTCTGGCACGCCCAAGTTCCTCTGAGCAAGCTTTATTCTTCAACAGATCTTCAGGAAGCAAACAGACCATCTGACTAGTGACTCTGTCAGTCCCACTGCTTCAGCCTGTCACCTTGCTTCCTGCTCTCCCAGTTCAGATCCTACTAGGCAATTTGGGGTGAAGGCACACTAAACTAGTGGCGGCCCCTGCTAGCCTGTCCTTGAAGGAACACATCATCAAATACACCATGGGTGCTAACACCAAGTCTCCTCACCCAGTTCTGCACCCCAAACCAACAGGGATGATCTTGTCTGAAAGGGCTGCTACAAGACAAACAAACTCCACACTGCTGTGGCCAGCTGTTTTTCTTCCCTTTTCTTAGTTATGGATAATGTAACCCCATAGGGAAATAACCCTCAGACATGACCACCACATACTCAATTTCAAAGCACACTCAAAACACTGAAAACTTTGGTATTTCATTACCCATACTCTGAATTATCCAGTGTTGCATGCATTTTTAACAGCCACCATTTGTTTTTAAATAATCCTTGCATTATTTCTCTCTCTCAAAAAAAAAGAAAAAAAAAAGGAGTGGGGGCCTTTTACTTCATACTTGTTTTTTACAGTATTATTAGAAATTACAAAGAACTCACTGGAATTAGGGATGATTTGTCCAGTGATGTGGTTGGTTATCCAGGAGATGGCACCATATCCCCAAAATTCACAGGCAATGCACTCACATGGAACTAAGTATTAGCACTACAAATACTGCAGCAATTTCAGAGAGTGATTTTATTCACAAAAGTAACTTGACTTACATTTTGTATATTTATCTGCAGGGCCATTTTGTAGTGATTGAAGTCTTTAGCAAGTTCATATCCCTGGTGATAGAAAGTGAACAAACCCTGAAAAAAAGATAGCACCTGAAATAGAAATAAAAGACTTGTTAGAACCAAAAACTCCATTTGCTGGAATACAATTGCTGCACATAGGCTTTTTTGGAAAGATAGGAGATGACAAAATGATTATTTTAAAATAAATTTTCACTAATGCCTACACTTTATGAGTAATATTTAAATCCAAATGATGATCTATGTATACAGACATTTTTGGATGGTCCCCTCTCTGGAATTTCACAACTGATCTCTACTTTCCATTTGACCATAGGGAATGTATATCCTCCGCTCCCAAGCTTTCCTATGTAATGCTTTCCTACAGCTGCCCTGATACGAATGATGTCTGGAACATATATTTGTGCACGAGGAGGTAAAGATCATTCCGTCTTTCAGTCACCATTTCCCTGGTTATTCCCTTCTCTGCTAATGACCACGTGGAGATGACTTCCACATCAGTCATCTGGTTTTCTGGAAGACGGAAGCTTTCCCCATTGCTGCTTTTCATGCACAAATCTGACCTCCTGTCAGAACCAGCAAGTGATCCACTTCGCATTTCCTGACTTAAGTATTTCAATTTAAAAGAACAAACAAGTTGTACTACAATGGAAGCAGCATGAGGCGTAGTCCTGTCTAACTCTCCTGTTTAGTCCAGGTGGCTGGAACAAAGCAAGTGACACACAAAAGAACAACTCTCTAAAGAGAACAAGCCAACAGAAGTCTGAAGTCATATAAAATAAACAATTTTTAAAAATGTATCAACTTCAAGTATTATTAAGGGAAAACGGAGTAAGAATTTAGTACAAAATAATTTCAGCTTTCTAGTCTAGTGTAAACTTTAAATACAAATTAAGCAACATAAAGCTCAGCCCCATCCAGAAGGAGCTTTCAGAAATGAGAAAGGGACATGTTGCAGGAACATAATTTGAAGATTCACTACTCTAGTCTGGTCCTGAGGAAACTTCAGATGGTTTTTTGAAACACAATAACCAAATGCAAAACTATTTAGGATTAAAAAAAAAAACAACTCCATAAAAAACCAACATATCTACACAAAGAAAAACCCCACACAACTATTCTTTTCACAGCATTTTGCCATTTCACAGCTTTGCCATTCAAAGCATTTTGCCATAGCTTTGGACAATGCTAATGTAATTGCAGTAATTTATTCCCCGTTAAGGATTTTAACAATATTTTTTCATACAGGAATAAACTATATTAAAAAAGCGTTCTTATTAACTCCATAATGACCAGCTGTTTCGATTAGGGTCATTTGAAACTTTTTTCATTCTTACAATGAAGTAATTGTATTAGAAAAAAAGGACAGACTTGTCCCAAAAGCACAGACTTCAGAGCATGAGCGAATCCATCCTCCCTTTATCTCAGTATTACACTTACTGTTCCTTTGTTGTTTGATAAATTTGTATTTATAATACCAAGCTAACGCACATTTCAGAAAAGTTTAGAATAAGTTCTTCTCATAGATTTAAGAACGTAGGATTGTCACTGAAATTCAATGAAGCCCCTTGATTTCTGCACAGATTCAATTGCAAGTGAAATTAAACATATCGGGCTATCCAATAACGGGCTTCTTATCTTATCTATTAATTGATTTATATCTGCAATTCTTCACTAACAGGCCTCTAAGCCCAACCTTCATAATGAAAATTAGATTCCTTGCATTAGTCAGCAATAACACTTCATTGGTTAGAAAACCCCAAGGCAAGAATCCTGACACCATCTTGAATCCTCTATTCTATCTTACAATGTGAGTTGAGGTTTTTGCAGTACAGCAAAAGGTTTCACACATTTTCTGAAAATCAACATCAGTGGGTCCAAATCAGCTATAATTACTGAAGTAAACTTTGAGATGCCTGGTTAAGTTTATCTGCACTAGGAATCTGTGTAGACGTACAAATTGGTTTAAATTCTGTTAAGTCACGCAATTGGATGTGTTTGCCAGAAAACAGAGCTTGGCTTTTGTCCAACTGCATTCCTTCTCCATCCCTTATGAAAGGCAGAGCAGGTTGAATTCACAGATACTTACAGGCTCCACACACTCAAATTTCTTCCGCTCCTGTATCTCCTGCAACTTGCACACGTACTCGAGGGACAGCTCATAGAAGTGTTTCCTGTTCTGCTCCACTTGGTTGTCTGCCTGCACACAGAGCACACTTCATGAAGTTCCACAGACATTTTGCAGACAGCTTCAGGATGACACACACACAAGTGGCAAGCAGATAATTTTCACCATATATGAGGGATTTGTTACAACACAGATCATTCATTTACTTTCAAACGGCAGCAGAAATTCCCTTTCACTAGGTAACATAGGTTGTTTTGAATCATGAGGCTAGATTTTTTAGAAAAATTCCAGCAACACCTCTTCAAGCTTCTTTTCTAGGGAATCCAATTTTTAATAGCATTGCCTGATACCTGCCCAAACAGAGAGGGAGTTAAGAGCATCTTCCATTAGAAAAGGGGGAAAACATCTCTCCAATCAAATTAAGGAAGAAAATGTTGTTTTTGAAAACTACAGTGCTGGTGCTGTAAGTTTTATTCTATAACCCAAATAACTATTGTAAATAGCCAGAATGCTGTTGTACCTATCTCACACCTGTGCTCACTCTGACTGGCAAGAAACGCAATAGAGAAAAAGTTCACTTGGTACAAATGTCACAAGTTTCCATAGAGCATCAAATATTTAGAAATGCAGCCTTACTACCTGCTGTTGATATTTAGCACAGCTTTGCAGAAATGCCAACACCATATTGATGCTGAACAGTTACATTTCAGCTGCCACCCATCTGCACATAAATATTTCACTTTAGCATCTATGTATTATTTTATGAAGTTATTATTTAAGGTACAAGTAAGATTTGTTTAAATGAATCTTAAAACTGGGTGAGAGAAACTTTTATTAAAATACACTAAAGAAAAGCTAAAAAAGGTTACTCTAAGTAACTAACACTTAGTCTTCGGCCACAAGGATAATACAAAATGCTTCTGCACTGAACTGCAAAAGGAAGTGGAGAACGGGTTAGGTGAAAGGACAAGACTTACTATCAGACTCTCTCTTAAACACTGAGACTACATCCTTCAGGCAGAACAGTGACTGCTGTGCTTTAAGAGGATAAGCCAAATTAGATTTAAGACAGTTTTGCCTTAAGACATGCTTGGTTTTACTGCTCAGTGCTGGAAAACTCTCAGCAGTTAAAGGGGCATAACCACAAATGCCATTAAATAAAGAAAGCCCTGATAAGTATTTCAGCAAACAAATGTGTTTCAACAAGCCATGCTACTTTGATGCATCCCATAAACTGTGGAATTGTTTGAGTCGTCAGCTGAGCTTCTAATCATATATACATGAAGTTTGTCAGAAAACAAACATGAATATAGTCTAAGCACTAATAGACAAAGGCTCTGAAGTGGATCTTTGAGGACATCTGGCTCACCACACAACCCCAGAACACAATACCCAACAGAGCCATTTTATTGTTTTATCTCAGTTTCCCTGCTAATAAATTATCACATCTCTCCGTTTTTTGAGGCTTGAGCCTCCCCACGCACCCAGCGAGTTGCATTGTACTTTGTGTACTGCTGAAGAAAGACAGAAGTAAGACACACACCTTGCCTCAGTGAAATTACAGGAATATCCCTTCACCAAGAGAGTCAAAAGTTATGTTAATGTTAAGACATGTTCCACAACGTGGCATGTTTTTCATCAAATTTTTGTCAAATTTATGCCCGCACTATTTACTCGAGTCAGGAAATGACACAACTAGACTTGAATAAAACTAAATTACATACATTATGATGCAATAATATACACCTATTCTCTACGCTCGTGCAAGAAATTGTTTCCTATTTCCTCTGACAATATGCTGCAAGGGCCTTTTTTCTTTAAACTGTTTATACATTTATATTTCAAAATTAAACACACAAATGCAAGAGCCTGACTGAAGAATTTCAGAATTTTTGCTCATGAAACTTTGAAGGACATTTAAAACAAATCTATTTGCTCATTCTAGATTTTCATACATGCTCTAAAGCTTCAGGCTATATTTGATACAGCTTCAAAATGCCTCTTAAAGGCATTATGTATTTTTCCATTGAGGTTCAGTCTCATTTCAGATTTGATATCAAGAACCACATTTCATCAAGCGATCATAATCAGCCCTTTATCATTTTCTCTGCATCAAGTTCTTTGGCAGCTGATCAGTTTGACCAAAGTGCAGGTCCTGACACATGAGCCATGCCCAGTAACTTCACTGGGACAGCTCAACTCCCCAAAAGACACTTGTTTATACATTTGAGGGTCTATATTGAAAATGCAGCATGGTGAAGTGACATCCTAGGGAAATTCAAGAGCAGAGAAATTCCCGGGTAACTCTGCCAGTTATAGTAACCATTTTTATGAAAAATGGCATAGAATATTTGAGATGGGGTAGAGGGCAGGGACAGGAGTTATATCTGAAGAAAACATTAAGGTTTTTTTATAGTCTAAGCACTAATAATGCTGACATAACTGGGAAAAAAAAACCTTTTGTCTACAGCAAGTCTCTGCAAGTTTTCTCTGCAGTCTTCTCACATACTATTTGCTGTTGCTCCAGAAATAAAAACTATTATAAATAAGTTGATGAAGATAATAAATCCAGAAGGACAGAAGGAATGTGAGGAAAAACAGATCTATCAGTTACAAATTGTCAACGAACTTTTTTATAGAACTACTCAAAAAAATCCCAAAACAAATCTTCAAAACTTGAGAAAAAGAAAAGGCACAGACTCACTTTATTTGGGAATAAAAGTCTTGCTGTCCTCTGCATAAAGTATTATCCCACGACACTTAGTCAATACTCACAATGCAATGCAAATTACATCAGTGGTAAAGCCTTGTATGAAATTCAGAGTTTTTCACAGTATGCTTGCACTTTGCTATTCCCTTAATTACATTTTGAAAATGACATGATGCTCAGGGCTTCATACACACACCAAACCCTTAATTCAGAAAATGATGGAGGTACTAAGTTCAGCAAATACTGATTTTCTCACCAATGTTTCCAGATGAGAAAATTTTTTTTGTTTTACCACTAAGAATGCTGTTTCTGCATTCTGCATAAGTATATTTACCTATTCCAAAGCTTTCAGCTTGCATAAAAAAAGAGAGGCAACAATACCTCTTGTAATTGTAGCTCTTTCTTCTTGGCTGATAAATTCAAATGTTTTTCTAACAAACTGTAGTTCTTCTCGGTCTCTTTATCAAACTTCTTCTTTTCCTCCTAGACACAGAAACAAAGTGGCAACCATGTAAATATAGAAGCATACTATTCTTTCTTCCTTTAAAATTCTAGTTAATCAGAAACAAAAAGAAAAAATATCATAGCTTCAAGTAAGTAGAGAAAAATATGCTCCATCTCATTTAAAAAATTAATTTAAAGGCTAACTTGAAATGAAATCCCATCACATCATTATGGTGTAGCTTATCACACAGATGCTTACATCTTCCAAGTTAAAAAAGAAAAAAACCTGACCTCTTCTTGATTTATTGCATTTTTCATTACTTTCAGGGATCATCCACACCACCTAGTTTTTGAATAAAAGGCCTTCAATGGAAATACCAGTTTCACTGAAAAAAAAAAATAACTTTCTAAAATTGACAAGGGGAAAATTCCAACAGCTCAAAGCCCAAAGCAAATACACCTCTATATTCAATAGGTTTTCTTCATTTTAAAGCTATACAACAACCTCTGTGCTGAATTCCTGTTTCTACCAGAATTTTATTGTGCCCATGACAAAAAAAACAATAAAAATAAAAATATCCATAAAACGTAATATCTTAGTATCAAAAGAGAAACTCTCACAGACATGTATCAATATCATTTGCACAATGCAAATCCATTTCTCTGGCCACCAAAAGCCATGTATTGGAAGAGGGACAGTCAGATTTTTTTTCAGGAAATCTGAATTTCTGGATCTAATTTAGCAGAAGATATTGTAAAACAAATTGATTCCTCAGTTACGGTTTCCTAATGCAGTGTATTAAGGCAAAAATCAGTATTCATGAATTCAACCAACCAGTTTTGAAGCTATTTTTATTTTCAACTGCAATTAGATATACTAACCTCAAATAAGTAAAATCAAGTATTTAATTACATATTCAAGAACTGGCAGATTTACTCATCAGAAAGATACTAGTTCAATTAAAATATTTTTCCTCATCTGTAGATTTGAAATCACATTTAAGTGTATTCTGCCCAAACCCCTGGTTAAACTCTACAGACATAATTGCTCTTTTTTTCTCCTCTTAACCTTTCATTTTGAATAATACTAAATATACTATATCATAAGAGAAACACACATTTTTGTTCTCTGAACCATTACAGTCTGAAGATGGTGTTACATTAAAGAGGCTGTTCAGGATTGCTTCTCAGCAAGGACTTTTACCAAAATTTTTTTCCCCCACTATGAGACTCAGAATTTCCTTTAAAAAAGAAGCCACAATATTTGTTATCAACTGAGAAACATGAAGACATGCATATGGTATCAGGGTGATCAGAGATAACATATTAGGAAGAAAGAGTGCAGGGAAACAGGTGAATCTTTGTGTTTATATTAGCAATATTTCCATTGATGTGGTGAACATTTGAATGGTCCCAGAAAAAAAGAAGAGAGTTCTCTTAACTTCTTAACAGGCAAAGCCAGAAACTTTACACACATAGCTCAGGATAAGTGCAGCAACACCTTTCACTGAGGGATAATTCAGTAAGGGTCTCAGCTTCCAGCTCTATGAAGCTCAACTTTCCTCCTCTTCTTTTTCTTCATAAGCTTCACTCAGACCATTTCATCAGCAAGGGATGGAAGGTGCAGAAAAAATCTGAGGCAGCAGATTCAACTTTTATTTTGTAATGGTAGAGTGTAAATCTCTCCTAAAGCAAATACTACACAATGTTGCAGATATATTTCACCACTAGATGCCATAGCTTGGTTTTCAGAGCTAAGAAGAGTTACATTTCCAGTGCCAGTGCTTTGATTACATTGAATAAATATTCTGTTAAGAATATTCCAAGAGCTGAATAATTTTAGAGTGTTTTTATTTCAACATTATACAATTATGTAAGACCCCTATTTAAAAGTCATTGAGAATTCTGTCAAAAAAGTAGTTTAGATCAGACATAAAAGCTACAGCTTCACAGACACAGTATGCAGGGACACAAGGAAAGAAACGTCCATCCAAACAAAATGCGAGGTGTAGACTGTGAATGTAATTTGTGTTAGGAGCATCAGGGAGAGAATTCTGACTAGGAGATGAGTGAAGAGCTGAGATAATTTAAAGCAGTAGGAGTTCTCACCCCAAAACCAGCAATATTTTTTAACAGCAAAAATACTGATGAAATAATACATTCATTACACAGCTGCTTCTGTGACAATAGGTTACATTCAGAACAAATTCTCTCTTTCCTTGGAAGACTGGCTGTATTACAGTCCAAGTTTTTATTGTGTCTTGGTTGGGTCACCTAATATACTTCTCTCAAGTCCATAAAATTACACAAAGCTCATTGTACCACTGAGCTGAGAGGATTTATGATCAACAGAGCATTTTCAGTTCATGAATACTGAAATCATATGCAGAACATGTTAATCATATCTGCCAAAGTCAAAATGTATGGTGCTCTCATGAGTGAAACATTGTCTTCGCTAGTAAATATCACTAGTGATGAAGTCATGAAATTATAAAATAAAACATATGCAGGTATTTTGAAAATGTATTGAGTTTTACAACAGAAGACTGCAATAAAATGCTGGTTTCTCTCTTTTCTGTTTTTTTAATAAGCACTTAAATTTCTCACTGCAAGAAGGAAGGTAGACAGGTACAAATTTGTCCTTGTTACTTTTATCTGAATCTAGTCTGTACTTAAACATGAAGTTTACTTTGCCTTTCTTTTAAGATATACGCAATTTAGTGACAATCTTTAAAAAATTATCAAACACTTTTATCAAGAATACTTTGAATGAGATCTTATCCTTAGCCCCTTCATCTCTATTATTTCCATTACGCATACAGAACCAATGAGTTATTTATTCAAAACAAAAAATTAAATAAAGGCAATTTTCACTTGTAGGTGGCAAAAATGCAGTTAAAAGCATATGGATGAGCGAGCTCCTTTAGGTAGTTAATATTTTTCAGCCTTTGATTGTGCAACTGTAAGCAAATACAAAGCAGAACAGGGTTACCCATTAGGAAGGGGGACGGGCTGTTAGCAGGATTGTTCTTATTCCAGACAGAGGAGATAAGGGAGGTGGGGAGAAGGAAGGGAGAGGACACATTCTTCTCTTCTTAAAACATTCCATTTGTTTCTGAAGCCGGTTCTCAAAGTAGAAACAAAAAAAGTGTGAACATATGAAATATAAACAATATGTTTCTGCCAATTACTGTCATTATTACAACACAATCCAAGTAGGGAAATTAAACAAACTTATAAAGGCAAGGAGGGACAAACCTTTACAGCTCCTAGCTGCTCTTTCCTAAATCTTTCCAAAGGTTTGATCAGAGTTTCAGTAACACTGAGTGCCTAAAGAAAAAAAAGCATGGGTTAGGTTTCTGTAGCCAGACTGATGAGTCACGTCAGCATCAGCAACAAAAAGAAAAAAGCAAGCAAGCTCTGGGGTAAAATAATAAAAGCATGCAAGCTAGGACTTCTAACTCAAAAAAAATCCCATCTCTGTGTTCATTCAAGCTTACAAAATTTCTATCCCTTAATTCAATCCATCATTAGGAAAATGGAAGTTACAAACGCAAAAATTTCAGAAATTTCCAAGTTGCACCCAAACTGCAACTGCTTCATTTGTGCCAGTCTTGCAGATCAGGTTGAAGGCCTCAATGCCTGAACACCAGAATGAGACCGAGGACAAATGAGTTTCTTCAGGGGATGCAAAAATTTCTGCAACAAGAAGCACTACAGACAACTGCAGAATAGATTAGTGAGTAGCAAATAATAATCTTTTAAAGTTAAAGCCATTAGGCATTCATATAAATCCCCAAATATTTACACACTTAAGTACATTAATAAGACTTTAAGTTAAGCTAAGTTATAAAATCAAGAGGTGAGAGGTCAATAAACAAGAGGTTGAGATGACTGGGTGAGCACCCACCAGTGCACTTATGATATAAAGCTCGTGGCCATACTGAAGAGAAAAAAGGACACACTATTCCATCATAAGACAGAAAACTGTAGCTTGTTAGATCTGCATAGCTGCTAGTTCACATGAAATTTCACTGAAGATGGAGTAGGGTTCTGTTTGGTGCAAACAATACTTAAAATTTTTAAAAATATTTGAAATTTCAGGGAAGACTGGAACTTTTTGAACACAACACCAGTATGGAAAAGATGGCAAGAGCATTGCAGATGTGGGGGAGCAGGTGGGACCCTTTTCATCTGTCCTAAGGCAGACCCACAGAGTAAATCATACCCAGGCCTGGGCTTAGCACAGCCACCAGGCTAAGATGCCACGAGTTCAGGCAGAGCTTCCTGACATACAACAGAAGCCTTTCTCTCTCTTTCCTCCCCTTTCCCCTCCCTTTATGGCGAAAATCTTCAGATAAAACATCACAGGCTTAAACCGGCCTTCTGGAACACTTCTGAAAAATTCTTATCATAAAACACACATGGGATGTACTGGAGATCTGGCACAACACAAATCTGAACAGCACTGTCTGCTCCCACCCATCCCCGGAGCCATGAGGGATTACTGTGGGAGTCATCCTGCCAATTCACTGTAACCACAGCAACCCACATTTCTAAATGGCCAGCACAGCACACTAACCTGCAGCTAACTGGAAACCCAAATAGCTGGCAAGTCTGGGCCAAACTGGGTGCTGCACAGTCATCCATGTAACAGCTACATCCTAACTTCAGAGCGCTTTTTCTCGGCACAAAACTTCTTTCTGCATCCATTTCCTGATTTTGCCTAAAACGTTTTAAAGCACCCTTCAGTGCACCCTTGGTAGGAGCAACAGGAAGAACTCTCAAGTCAGACTGGAGGCCATAGAAACCACACAGTCAGTCCTTCTACATTAGAAAACTTTATATTGGTCCTGTGTACTAATGAAGTGAAGGAGAAAGCTCCTCAGAGGAAAACTCAGAGAGGATGACACAAGCTTCCACAAGGTAGACCACCACAGTTACTGGAATAATTTCAAAGCATTTAAAGGTAGAAACTGAGCACTCACATGGTTAGAGGGTTAAAAACAATTAAAAAGTGACAAGTTGCTTATTAGTTGTTTGAACTTTTACACAAAAAAGTGTAAGGTTAACAGGCATTGAATGTACGCTGAACACAAAGTCCAAGTCAAAGAAAACCATAGCACCTTGATGTAACAAAGGAAAAATTTTAAAGAAGGAAAATATATGCATAAAAGGCTATGCTTCATAAAACAGCAGGGCTGACTGTAAATCACTTGCTCTGCTACTCCTGTGCAGTATTAACCATGGGAACCACTACAGGAATTTGTTTGAAGCAGAAAATAATCTTTAAATCAAAATGGGATGTTCTCTTCAGTGACTGCCAACAAGAAGATTCCACTGCTGCCAGTGGGATGATATGCCAGTAATTCTTTCATTAAATGAAAAACAAGCTTCCCCTCCTTCCAAAAAAGACATTTTTCATTTTGCACAACTTAAACTTTTGTTAACAGATACATCCCCAGGTGCCTGCCATAAAGGTACTTATGATTTGTCACCCCCTTTGCTTTCTGTGCCTGGGTTACATAACAGGACTCTTGATTACTTCTGGGTGGAGTGAGATTTTGCAGACCTTTGGTCATTCTCATGGAGCTTCATACCAGGCCATATATTAAAATACAAAGCTAGTAAATTCAACAGTGAATTACAGAGCTGCTCTTCTGAATGATGGAAACAAAAACAAAGTTCAAAATTAAAATACATCCAATACAAGATTAAATAGAGAGGCATTCCTGCTGTTTACCAGAACAGTATGTAGAATGTAGAATCCAGTGCTTGTCATGAAAAGTTACAAAAAGATGTATTCTTATTTATAAGACAAAAACATTATTTACACTGCTATTCATTCTTAGCTTATTTATAACTTGGAAACTTAAACCAACTTTTTTTTTAACCATAGATAACAATTTAGCAAATAGGAAATAAGCAAGGGATTTCTTGAATAGATTTGTAATTATCACTTGTACCTTCCTTAACAACTAGAATCATGTTAAAATGTAGAATTTCCAGCAGAAGTTAAACTACGCATTTAAGTTCATTAATATGAAACTAGATGTTCCTTCCTTTTTCAGCTTCTGTCTTGACTCTTGCATTCATTTCCATCCTCTACTTCTCTAATCCTGACAGATTATGACAGGCATGTACTATTTAAAAGGACATTTAAAAATCCCTTTCTTTACTTCTCTCATCTATCCAAACCTACGTGAAACAAATATATATTCAATTATATCTGGCAGGCAAACTGTGGCATGCAAGTCCTAAGTGAATCAACCTAACGAGGTCATGTCTCAGGTAACAGTATCTTAACCAGCTTTATAAATGTCAAAGTCTCAGGAATGCTTTAAGAAATGTTTAACCCGATGTGCACACGTGTCTTGGGCAGTCAGTCTCAAACTGCCTACGCCATTCCTGCTCTGTTTGCAGCACCTACAGAAAGGTCAAAAAATTCACTTGAACATAAACCTGGCAATAGCAGCAATAAAATCATTGGTGTCATCACCACCTCAGAAGATCACAGCATCCAACATTTCCAACATCCTGAAGCATGCTGTCAGCTTTGTGTATATCTCTCTATTTCAGATGTGTTTACAAAACTCCACTTGCTCAGGCAGAGAAGTTATACAGAATAGTGATAATCTTGCCTTCTCCAGCTCCATTTCCTCCAAATAAATAAGTAAAAGCTGTAGATTAAGGGGCCCCAACCACTCTTTCCTACTGCAGCCCTCAAAGGCACAGGCTAAATCCAATAGCAAGCTCATTCACAGCTGTGGGATACTTCCTCTGTCAAGTCAACAAGACCCAACAGGTCACTGAGCCGGCAGTGCCAGTCCACAAGATGACTCCATTTAGACTGTCACTTCATTCCTTCCCAGAAAAGGTGGGACTAGAGGTGTTTAGGGAGAGACTGCTTCCCCCAACACCTCCTCCTGTGCACTGTAACCTGACGGACAAGATCAGGCACCAGCATTCATTCATGCTCCTCTTGAGTTCTCCTGCAGTAGGCAGGAGCAGGTTCCCTAAGTTCCCGCTCCCTTTCCAGGCACAACCAGGCTTATATTGCAGAGGAGGAAGGCTGCTTGCATGGCCTGTAAGGGAGTAGCAACCCACAAGAGCTTTCCCTAAAGTTCAATGGTTAAAAAGGTTAAACCAACCTAAGTTAATCAAAGTTTGTTATTAGACAAATGCGGCACTGGCCTCCCAGCCTTCCTCCTAAAAATGTCCCTAGAGCTCAGCCTTTACTGGAAGCACTGGAAATTACACACTGCTCATCAACAACTCTGGTGGTGAGGTAAATATGTATCCTGACTCTGCTCCATTCTGAATTGAAGCATTCTCCCATCAAAAAACAGGTTTTCTGAGAAAGAAAAAAAGCCCCTGAAGCTATAAACATACACCTTCCTGGAGACTGCACAGTGACACAGGAGTGCCGAGTTCCCCGATTGCCATCTTGGGAACTGGAATGCAGATTGGATGCCTTGCATAAAAGAGAGGGTTTCATTTCTGAGCATATCAACTGGAAAGATTTATTTGTAGTCAGGGGCAGGATTGTTTCTCCCCTCAACAAAGTGACAAGGGAGGCCACCAAGTCAGTAAGGCAAAGCTCATGAAACTGAGCAAGTGTCAATGAAACCAGATCTGGGAAGGAAGCTTTGCCTTAGTGAGTGCAACAGAGAAGGCAGAAAGGAAGACATACCTAGCAGTGATTCAATAACAAAACAGTTGACAATTGCTGCTAAATAAAGAAGTTTACTTTCCAATAAAGAAATTTATCACTACAGCTGCACTTCTACTTACAGAGGGTATAGCTGTGTCTTTCCTAAGAAAATGCACCATCCAGCCTAATAAAAAGGCCAATTCTGATACTTCCAATGTTGGAGAGAAGGGAAATAAAAACATTATTTTCTCCAAAAGCTTTCCTACTTCACATAGTGATGTGCTAGTGAAATTTCTCAAAGCATTAACACCTACACCTGAAAGCCTGTATTATGAAACTTTGCAGATACAACTCCACTGCTGACATCAGATGCTACTCGCAAAGCCTGAATCTCCATTCTTTCTTTTCCCATGAGAATATGATTTGCTCTAGTTACACATGCCCCCAGTTAGCTGCACAGCCAACCTCCCTGCCAGCTCTACAGACAGAGAGGTGTCTCTCTAACCACTCCTCAGCACTGGTTTTGTATTTAGCTGGAGCACTGATGATTGCAGACAGTTCAAATCACACCCAAGGCTCACCATTGTTTTCAAATCAAGTTTTCTTCTAGTAAACATGTCTGCATTTTCTCCCTGCTCTAGAGCTTTCCCTGTAGTTTTACAATCTTAGTTAATGAAAGGGCCTCAGCCACACGTTGGGAATACAGACATAGGAGTTTTTTGGTTTTTAGAAGGCCTGCAGTACACAGGCTAAAGGATTTTTAAGGAGGTCTCATAGCACATTAATACTTCT
This sequence comes from Gymnorhina tibicen, assembly GCA_013399875.1. Taxonomy (NCBI): domain Eukaryota; kingdom Metazoa; phylum Chordata; class Aves; order Passeriformes; family Artamidae; genus Gymnorhina; species Gymnorhina tibicen. The sequence continues at coordinate 1,950,276 of VXAZ01018984.1, forward strand.
GTGTCTTTGCATGTGTCCAGAGGCTCTAAAAAAGAAGTGACATCCATTGGCTGTGGATTCATTTGCTGTGGAGGAAGCCATCTGGTAACAAAAGAGCCAGGTGGACTCAGGATACATCTGACTTAGAGACAATATACTTTGTGCACTACTGAAGCACCAGGAGGCATCTGTAACAAAACACATCACCTCCCTCTTAGGTGTTCCAGAAAACTACCCCTCAGGGTTTGCTAAGAAGACAAGAAGTTTCTCATACTATTCCAGGGGGAAATTCCTAGACCATTGAGCCACTGCCTCACAAACATCAGGCAGAATCCTGTGCTCTGCACTTCCCAATTCTTTCAAAACCAGCAGCCTTGGCTCACAGGAAAATACAACAGCTGGACTCCTGAGTTCACCCTTCTAGTGAAAAGTTATTTCCTGCTCATTTCCTGGAAGTTCATGACTGACCTAAAGGACAGACAGCTAAAAGGGCCTCCTATGATCTATCTGCTATGTTGTGCCCTGCTCTGAAATGCTGCCTGCACTGATTCTATTGTCATGAAACTGCTGGCCTCCAAAATCAGATTGATATCATAAGGAAACAATAAATAATTTCCCTTTTTAAAAAAAGGATAATTAAATAGACAGTGGGTTTTAGTAAAGATTATTTACCGAAAGTTATTTAACAGTCGTGTCTTCTGAATAAGTTTATTCTTATGCAATACATTCCACTATAAAGAGAAAAATACTACAAAGCCATAATCATAACAAATAAGAAAACAAAATAAAGAGAAGCAGACTTTCAAAAACTGCAACAAATCAGCTTTTCCCCATATGCAGGGAAGGGAAGCTGGGGATAACTCCTCCAAGAAAGACCTTCCCTTAGCAAACCACAACACACCAGAACACTGGTCTGGTTCTTACACCATAGACGTTGTCTGTGGTCGTACAATGATCCTGACCAAGCAAAAAGGCTGCTCAGAAAAGAAACCTGCACAATGCTCATTTTCTTGGTGCATGGCAAAGCTCACCATTGAGCAAAAAGATGCCACTGAAAGTCAAGGAATACAACAGCGAACAATGGCATCAGTGTTCAGTCAAGTATGAATTGCTCAATTGTCAGGGCTTTCCTCCACAAGAAACAGTGGTGTTATTAACAACCAGCAAAATCCAAACTGGTGACACTTTTACAATGCAAATTCCAAACATTTCCCATTGATGAACTAACAGAATGAAAATTATCTAGTGAATTATGTTGATGCATGTGAGACCACAGAGTTATCTGGAAGAGGAAGCCAGTGGTAACAGAACTTGTCAGCTGTGTTCACTCTGAGGTGGGAGGAACCCACTCAGATCTGGCTTTGCAACTTTTTTTTCTATTGTACAGACAAGTCATCTTTGGTTTATAGATTAATGTGCACAAGTTCATATGTAACTCACAAAGCTATTTTAGAAGACTTTCAAAACCAAACAAATAAATGAAACATTCAATGTCAGGAATCACCAAAACAGAGCAAGATGTGCCTGAAATACTCATAATTCTACATTCATGTTCCGTATTCTGTTAATTACATGATTGTCATCTGGTCTCATGCCCAGAAGAGGAAAAGTAGAGGCTGGGCAATGAGATATGGCAGCAATTGTTCTGCTTGTTTCTAAAACTGGAAAATGGTTTATTCAATCGGAAAAATTGCGCAGGGAGAAAAGAATGTAGATCCTGCAATTAAGGTACTAAATGCTGTTCCTGAGACATTCTGTTTCACCCGTGCCTCTATCTCTGCATCTGAGATGTTCAATACACTGTTGGCAGCCACCTAATTTTTCAGAAGTGGTCAACAATTACGTCCTTTCCACTGTCTTGGCAGATATATTTAGCAGTCTGCATTGTCAGCAGACTTAAAAGGATCTGAACATATGGAGCACTACATAATACCTTGAACTCCTACTGAACAGCTCTTGAATGCATCACACATCCAAGACTATTGGGTATTTTTTTACTCTACATCAGTGAGTAAATTGATTGCTCCTTCACACAGATTTCTTCAGATTACTGTCAAAATAGATTAAGATTTACAAACCCCTAAATACCCACATGCAGAGTGCCAAAGAAAAGCTTAGAAAATTAATACCACCATCTTCACAGCAGAGTCAACTGCTGAATCGAATCCAGATACAAAAGTCACTGGACAAAAGGTAATGGAGTAAGCTATTCAGGAATATTGTGTGTTAAGTGAGCACTTCACCTGTGAAATAAATACTCATGCACTTCAATATCTAATCGTAAGAGGCAGTTCAAGTAAGAATAAATAAGTAAATGTACATATTTGTACAGATTACTTAAAGTATATCTTTAACCTTTTGAGTGTACGCCTTTGAACCTTAACAACGTCTTTTAACTTGTGAAAGCATGACTGACAAATCCTCTCCCCCTCTTTTTTTTAAGAAGAAATTAAAAAAAAAAAAGACTAAAAGAGTGACTTCACTGAGATACTTCTTTAAAAATCCATAGAGGAATCATTTCTTGTGTTCCTGATATATGCCAAGAATAACTCTGCTTTTCAGAGATATGCTAATCTGGGTTTGATTCTGCCAACCTGGTAAAACTTACAAAGAATGCAAAAGAATTTTTGAGAGGACAAAATTGCAAAGATACCCATGGCACAAGAACAAGCCTTTCTTTTGCAAAAAAAAAAATAAATAAAAAGGGGGGAAAGGACTTATAACTGCATAGTACCTTTCCTCTTAAGACATCTGAAGCGATAGAAGTATGCAAAAAATGTAGCAGGAAATAGAAGAGAACATATCAAATTAAAAGAGCTTGTTTATATTGCCTTGGGAAATCACAGGAAATATAGTAAGGTGAGTATAATTGTATCAGAAATCCTATACAAAGAGAAATGTGATGGAGTCAAAAGGAAATAGACAAGTACTTAGGGGCAAAATTAGAAAGAAGGCAAAAACATATTTTACTTGGCAACATCAAAAAAAAACCCTAAGGAAAACAGGTTCCTCATCTGTATCTGAAAACTAAGAGGAAGGAAGCTATTAAACCATTATTGTACTGAAATGAGTGTTAAATCAACAATGGAGTGTAAGACAACAGATTTTAATTACCTCCACAAAGGAAAAACCCTCAGTTAAATTATAGCAAACTATCTAACAAAGTGGGGAAAACCAGATGTTAAGGGGAGTAAGGATTCCTTGAGAGCAATTAGAGGTATTCCTATATTACACAACTGAAGTATTAAGTGCATTCAAGTCAGAAGGGGCTTTGCTTCAGAATAGTTTAGGAAGTCAGCAAAGCAAACTAAAGGGAGAGGCAAGCAAAGTCCCAGAGGATGGTGGAAGAGCAAACATAGCAGCAACTTAAAAGCAAGAAGAGGAGGAGAAAGCAGTAATTCTAACATAAAAGAGAGATGGTCTAAACACAGTGTAATTAAACTGAACAAGGAAAAATACAGATGTAAAACACCACTTGGAAAAGGTAACTATGAAAATATTACTATGAAGGAAAAGTGATAAATTTTATTCCATGACTACTGTAGAAAAATGCTCAAAAATTTCCCAGCTTAACTTGCAGTAAAGGAGACTCAGTATGAACATCAGGTGAAAAACATGAAGAATAAACACCAGAATAGAGAGAAATCCATGTTCCTGGAACCTTTTTAGGAATAGGTTAGACCAGCACTTGACAAGGGTCACATGAACTCCAGAAGCAGATAAAGGGCAGGACAGAGGAATTCCAGGGAGAGAAAGCACTCAAAGCCAGCACACCAAGGTGACCACACCAGGAGTGCCAAGCACGGCTGAGATTACTGAGGGAACAATACAAGAGCTAGCAGATTTGGTTATGACTTAGCAAGACTGGAATCAACAGGGAAAATTAATTAGGGGCAGGCTGGTAATTTAGGAGAAGACTGGGATGGAGAAAGGGAGGTGTGAAGGAAAGGACTAACAACCACAGGCAATTGGTACCTACCAGGTAACGCTTCTCTGCCTGTCCCCACAGCTCAAGCGAGGGCAGACAGTGAAGCCTGTTGTTCTGAGTCCCTCACAAGAATCAAAGCTCCCTTCTGCTCTCAGGGGAACTGGGGCTGGAAGGGTGGTTTGCTGCTCTCCCTGGTAAGCAGGAGAACAGCTGGGTAGCGGGACAGAGCATCTGAGCATCACCATGCTGGGCCTTGCTCATCCCCACCTTTTCCTACCACCTTGCCAAGTTCCCTGTCATCCGTGAACTTCCACAGCACTTCTGCAGCGCCAAAGGAGCAGAATCTAAGTCATATGACTCCATTCACCCTCAACATGTAAAAATACTTTCCAGAGTATTCTCAGGGACAAAGTGAGCTATTTCATATCTGCCCTAGGGAGCATCACCACGCTACAGTGCTACGGAAAAATGTAATTTGGTTTTGCATTGACCTCTCTGTAATAATTTCAGTGAAATGTTTGGATTATTGCCGACTCCCCTTTACATATGCAACTAAATCCTTTGACACCTGGGATATAATTTCAGCAGCCTTGGAAGGAGATGGGAGAAATGGTAAAACCATGAAGTGCAAGACTCCAACATCTGAATGAAATTATATCTGCCAAATAAATGTTCACCAGATGAATGATGATCAAAAAGGTAAATTTATTGTAAACACTGACAGCAAGTTTTATGGACTCTGGATTCACCACAAACAATTTCAGAAAACCATGAGAAGTGTAGATGATGAGCATTTAATTTCAGTCTAGAATGTATTTTAAGTGCAAATTTGCTCCATTTACAATGGGAAAAAAAATAACCCTTTTCCCAAATATCTAAAAAACTAAAATGCGCAGCAGTGTCTGAAATGCCCTTAGTCCTGTAATTATCCAACGCTTTCTTTAATATTATTTTATGTGACTGAAATTTATCTATTTAACTATTCACTGACAGTGAAGAGAGCAGTCCAGAATCTTCTGGTCATCTTCAAAATAGTAAGGGGGAGAATGTTCCATAATGAGCATTCTTAACAAAGACTGAATGCTTTTGGAAAAAATCCTGCTATATACTTTGCATCTTAATGGAAAGTCTTTGGATCCCTGACCTCATTCCAAACATCTGTGAATGCAACATGCCCTAATATTCTCCACGGGAGTATCTCTAGAGCCACTGTTAAAACATCCACTGAGAAATCAAAAAAAAAAAAAAAAAGTCAGAGCAGCAAACGCTGGAAATTATCTTTTCCAGTCACCACACAACCATTTTCTCAGAGACTTATGGCCATTGTTACATCAACTCACTCCAGAAATGATACTTAACATTTGCTAGACTACAGATGCAATAAAAAGGCCACACATCTGGTAACTGAGAGAATATATTCTGTTTCTATTTGGTATCAAATATTTTCCCTGTAACAATTTATACTCCCTGTTTTTCATCAGTCTTGGTTCTAACAAAAACTGCATTTCATCCTTTTCCTATCAAGAAACTGACACTAGGTAGCTTTCAGTATGATAGCACCTTCTGTGTGAGTGTGGGCATCATACCAAAAAAGTAAGTTAATACAGTTTCATGGCATTCAGTTTGAACAATGGAAGTGCTTTACGATCCAGACAGACAGCACTGCATTCTGCACAGCCTGCTGTGGTGGTGATCTATCCCTGCTGAAGAGCTATTGATACAGTCACTGAAATGTGCCCTGTAATTCTTAAGTCATCTCTCAAAAGCTTGATATCAAAATAATGTGGCAGTTCACAAAGTATTTTTCATTATAAAACTTCATAAAGATTTTCACTAATTAGGTTCGTGCAATTCATTAAAATAAAATAGTTATGGATGGCAAGAAAAAGCAGAGTAGAGACTATACTGCAGAACCATGAAAAACAAAGGAAGTATTGAAACATACTTGAGCCAATCCCTACAATTTGGCAAGCTTCAAATTCAAAATTTGAACAATTCAAAACACTGAAAAATTCTCTCTACTATGCAAAGACAGTTTTTAGGAAAGTGTCAAGAACCATGCTGACCCTAATTCAGACCCAGATGTGGTTCCAGATCAGAACAGCATACCAGAACAGAACACAACACATACAAGGAACCATGACTATTACTGGGCTCAGGACTGGAGAGAGAAACATGGAAAAAAAAAGAGTTCACAAGTTCTTTTGTCACTTATCTACATATTCCTGCACTGCAGGCACAGCTTCTGGCAGAAAGAAACAGGGAAGACAGCAGATTAGTCTCAGCTTCCTCTCAGTGATGCCAAGGCATCACTGATTTCCAGGAAGGCAAAGACGTAATCATGTGACAAATACCAAGAAATGCAATTGCTATCAAGTCAGACCTAAGCACATTTCCCAGATGCAGAGTCTGAGCTGACTCAGAAGAAAACTGGGTTTTCATAGCTGCTCTATGAATCCCTGCTCTGAAACAAAAGCTGGGCATGCAGCTGCTGAGGAGAAGCAGGGTACCAATCCAGAAAGAAACCCCTCATCTTCTGGAAAAGTTAGGAAACCCAAATAGCAAGGTGTTTTGCAGAGCTCTCAGCCCCTGGTCTGTGTACAGCCAACATGAGCCATATTTCACTAATTACACCCCAAGCAATCACAGGCAACAGAACAAAGAACAGAGAACTTCTACACAACAGTGCAACTGTTTGCAGCTCCAGCCCCTCACCACAAAGCTCAAATACAAGGTAAAGGTTTCTAAGTCTGCTACTACATAAACACAGCAGTGCATCCCAGATCCACATAAGCATTGAAGCTGGAGCTACAGAGATCCTGGATCCAAAGCTGGCCAGCTGCCAAAACTTGAGTGTCCCCTGCTGCAGCATTAACTCTTTCATGTTCCTTTTTACTAGAAATGGTAAAAAAACTTACGGTGGTTTTCCATTCACCCCAGCCATAATTAATCCAGGCATGACTATTTTAAACCAACTCATATTTATCCATCCCTAGCATACAGATTTCTTCTTTAATGAGAACTAATTGTTGTTTGTAACTCTAGACTACAGAACCAGAGGCTGCACAATGAGAGCTCCCACTGTTAAATCAGTGATATCAACACCTTGGTGATTACCAAAGCAGTAAAAGCAACTTCACCTAATGTTGATCCCTTTGCTACATGCACAGCTTTTTAAACCACTTATTGCAACTCACCAAAATTTCTCTTTGTTCTTCAAGATTTTTTAAAAAGTTTGAAAACTCGTGAAGTGATGCATCTGTAATACAAAGCAATAAGAAAAGTTTAATCATGTTGCAGGATGGCATGACAAAATAAGCCACTTACATTCACTTCTTACCTACCTATGTATCTTTCATCATCTGTCTCTGCATCACCAATGAATTCAAATTTAAAGTCTCTCAGAGAATGGGCAAATTTTCTCTGGGCTGCTGAAAGGTCTGCAAGAAAAAAAGCACAGGTTGAAGGGTTAGGCAGTCATTTTCAGTAGGCCAGATGATCTCTCTATGCCTAGAACTTTTACAAGAAACTCTTAGCACAGGTCTGCCTAAGGACATTACTGGACATTCAGTGTTGTCTAACTCTCTTCTGATAAGGAATTTGTCACAGATTTCTTTATGCAAGGCTATATAGTAGAAAGCACATGTGATCATGTGTATAGTATTACATCTACCCTTATGCTTCAATTTAGGGCACAGGCGATACAAACAGATCTGTAACTACAGAACTTAAGGGCACAATACTCAGTGTAAGTTGTACCAGTTATCTTGCCCTGCTAACCTCAATTCACTTATATATTCATCAGCACAAATACTTGGAATTTTCTAGATGCTATACATAGATAGCTCTGCCAGTGAAACATTTATACATAAATATACATAAACCAAATACAAAAGAATTGTTGCACTTGAACTGGAAATTCCATGGAGTTAAACTCTGCCAAAAGCTAAGTTAAATACACAGCATTAAAATTAATTCTATATTATAACTGTTTTGTAATAGCTTTAAAACATTTCCAGCAACCCAAATTTTACCCACTATCAATTTGAGGTCGGAGCCTGCACTCTTACATTCCTCAGGAAGCAATCAGACTCCATATTCAGTCACAATATCATCATGATAAACCCTTACTAAAATTCATAAAGCTGTAAATAAACAGTGTGTACACACTTTTCTGTTGTGCCGACATGTGCAAGTTGAGAATGTCACAGGTTCTGGAAGGATGCAATTGCTCAGTGGAAGAAAAAAAGGATGCATGTTCTGGTACACCTCTACCCAGTAGTAAAGGTTTCACTCACATTTTTCTTGTCAGCCAAAGTTAAGGACAATTTAAAATATGTAGTTAATCTATAATCTTTTTCTTATCACATGAAGTTCTGAAGGGCTAAGAGCAACTCTTTTAAGAGGCCAGCTAAGCATTTTACTCTTTAATATTAACCGGCACTAAAAGATCACTAGCTTGGGCTTTTTTGTTCAAGTTTTAGGGGGAAGGCAATTTGGTTTTGGGTTTTTTCCCCATGGGTTTGGGATTTTTTAACCAACAAACAAAGAATCACCCAGTTTTCTTATCAGTCCTGCATCCAACACATGTATTTTATCACATGTCGTAATACAACCTCACATACTGAAAGTTCAGCTCAACCACTTAAAAGGTTAAGTCAAATACTCTACAAACAGCAAAACACAGTCTAAAATGAAAAAAAAATAAAAAAGCTTTCTGTTCCTTTTCCTTTCTTTTCACCCATTTATTATTAGTCTTCTCCTCACCCATTGTGTAACAGAGCTGTTCCCTCCTAAACCTGTGCAAGCACCCTCCAAAACATGATGCAGCAGGATACTGCACAGGGTTGAAATAACAAGGATAAGAAGGTTGAAGGAAGCAGTAACATAATTCCCATGTGAAAGGAAACACGAGTGTTTTAATTCAAATGTCTTGTGGGCTGAACATAGAGCAGACAGCAAAAGAAACAAGTTCTGTTGGCTGTGAAAACCTCAAATATGGAAAATAACAAAGTTCTTAACCATCTAATGTTACGCTAATTTGTGAGCCAGGTCACAACACAAGGCTGAAGAGAGTTTATTTATGGGAGAATGGTTCCAACAACACACACTCTCCCAAACCTATTAAATTTTCTTGAATCCGATAATCCCTTCCCAAAGCCCTGTCATATGAGAGCCAGCCCCAAACTAGAGGAAGGAATTGTTTATTATGTTTTCTCCCACTTGTAAAGGTGAAGCATTCAAATAATGTTGAGCAAGGTACATGTTAAGAGACTCATGCAGCACCACATGCACACAACACCCCATTCCCCTTCACAGACTGAAAAGTACAGTATTAGTGAGCTTATGAGTTCCAGAGCGCTGACAAACTGCCACCTCTCTTGTGGCAGTGACAGCAAACAAAACCTACGCCCACACCCAGATTCCTTCATGGCAAAGTCCAGCATCTTCAGGCAGCTTGAGAAAGGGCTGAATTAAAACACTGGGTTTCTCACAGGATCAGAAACCCACGTTTATGCATTTCTCATTATTGAATCTGCTCAGGGATTGGAAATTACTGACCGGAGGACTGACTATGTTGTTGGAAGCAGTAACCTTTTAACACAAAGCTAGATTTGCAGAGTTCCTTGTTGAAACCATGAAGAGACATTATATTTTTGCAACAGCTTTCCATAAGTAATTTCTGAAACGTTTAAGAACCATTACAGAAAATTTTGGAAACCATCAGTGAGCGTGAGGGACTTAGGGATTTGGGTCACAGAATGACCTGATGAGTCTTGACCTGATGGGTCAAGAAAAGCTGCAGATACCTGACTATTGAATCAACCCCTAGAAGAAAACAGGAAGAGATTTTCTGATGGGTTTTAAGAACTTGGCACTTTCAACCAAGTTCAGAAGTCACTGGAGCAAAATCAAAACCGAGTATCAAGAAGCAATGGAGGAAAACTATCAGGTCAGAGCAAGAATACTGATTTCTTTATTGTTACAGCCCAGGAGAAATTACAATGATGGTGGCTGGACACCCACAAAAAAAGGTAACAGCCTTGAGGTGTATTTTCTTGCCGCCTGACAAACCAAAGCCAGAGTGAGACACCTGAGACCACCTGCAGTCAAACCTTCCACTGTGGGACAAACAACATGAAAATGCTCTGATAAATTCCACATGTCCTACAGTCAAACTGTACTGTGCACATACACAGAAGTTCATCCAATTATAAGCATTTATAAAAACAAACTAGATGCTGATATCATTGTGAGTACTATAGTCTCTGACTATTGTGCTATAATTTAAATACTGAGCATTGTTGCTTAAGTTAGAGATTTCATAAATATAACTTGGCTTTCTTCCACAATGTGTCAGAAGACCTTTACTACAGAAAAATTATTTGTCTGGCACTGACAGATACATCCCAGTATTGTTCCACACCAGCATGAGAGCCTGCAAGACCAGTAGTATATGTTATATAGCAGACTGTAAACCCGTATGGATTGCAGCTACAAACGCTAGAATAAGACAGCGCTTGAGTACAATTATGCACCAAACAGCATGACCAGTTACGCTGGTTATGTGAATAATGCTGTGGCCTACTGAAGAGTAACTATTTTATTCTCTTTAATCTCCACATTTTACAAAGTAAAACCGAACTGAAAGATAAAGGAAGCAGCAATAGGGTTGTTGCTTCTTACAAGCTGCAGTTATCATTGAAAGGGAGGAACACGGCATTCAAGATCAAAGAGTGCTTTAAATACCAACCAAACACTGACACTGCTGAATACAATGAAATCCTGGCAAACCCATAAGGCAGAGTCATTCCAAAGATTCACCTTCTACAACACTAAAAGAAACTAAGCATCTGCTAAATGTGTTGACCAAAAGGCTGAAGACATTTCCAAGGAGAGAAGGGAGGGACACAAGGACACCAGGGCTTGTAATTTTCTCTTTGGCATTGTTCATATCAGTACACTGTATTTCTTTCATATTTGAATGCAACTATTTAAAAATACAGCAAAAGAGACAGGAGCAGCTGCCTGCTCCCTCACTTTACTCTGAAACACCTTGGTAACAAGTACTCCTGTGAGTTTGTCCGGTGCCAGATGCGCTGCCAGTGCTCCACACAAACATCTCGATATTTTTTCCATTTGGATTTGAAAGAAAATACTTTTGTTCCTTATCTGAGTCGAGCTGAGCCAACAGGACACATTAGTTGCTGGGTGGTGGCCAAGCCTCACTTAACAGCAGCAGAATCCAATGACTCCCTTTAAGATCAGTACTAATCTCAGTGCTAGCCACAGAAACTAAAAGTCTTGCACAAAGCCAGACAATATTGCTTCCTAAGGCTATTCTGGATCTCTTTTGGAAGGGAGAATTACACCCTTTTGTAGGAGTGTTAATATTTTTCTACAACAATATATACATTTCTGCATCAAGCTTTTAAGAAGGATGGGAATTACATCACCATTCCTCATCCCTAACTACAAATTTCAATGACTCTTAACAGATATACTCCAGGAATGACAGATTTCTAGCAGCTTTATTTAGCATGGATTAAAACTGCTCTGGCTTCGTTGAACAACATCCTCCCCAAAAAGCTAAAAGGTTAACAAACACGTAGATTTAACTATCAAGCTCATCTTCAAGCTCCTTTAAGGACTAGTATTAGACTTGTCAAGGTATTTTCTTCACAGTGGGCCAAGATCAGGCAAGCCACACACCATCGTGAAACAGGCAAGAACAAGCTGAGCCAGAGCTGGCCTCTCCCCTCTGCTTCCCAGGCATCAATCTCCTTGCAAGAGCCAACAAAGCAGCTTCAGAGGAACAGAGCACTTAAAATAGTTTGTCCAAGAGCTGCACATTGGACTCGTACAACGCTTTGTACAAAAAATGCACCATCTCAACACTTTAAAAGCAACTCTGTGTTCCTCTTCTGTGTCCCCTTTTGCAAGGTGAACAATGAATCTAATATAATCCACGACAGCGTGAACATGAACAGGATTTAGTCACCTTTAGTAAGGTGGATAAACAGGATTTACTTAGTAACTTAGCCGATGCAAGCCATGTGGCAGAATTCCTAAGAGCAGTACACATTCCAACTCCCTAAAACCAAATAAACTTTTACTACTCATTTTTATCTGATAAATATATTGAAAGAGCCATCAAAACAAGAAAATTTACAATGAAGCTAAAACAAAGCCACTCATTCCCATCCAAAACCTGAATGGAAATCAAGTTCAAAGTCTAAGAGGTTCTGGAGTCCCATTTTAATCATGTCACATCACCCATGGCAGCTCACAAGTTCCTGAAAGCTTAGCGTATTTGGCTATGAGGATTAAAAAGCAACGTATTACTGACTTGTCAAGTGGCTCAGCTTCCCTTCCCCCTTCCTCCCCTGCATTTGGTCCATCCCACACCTTTAAAACAAATAAGTAAAACCTCAACCTCTCACCATTTCAGTTTAATCCAACTAGCATCCTGCTCCTGCTGGCCCAAAGGCACCTCTCCAGCTGGCGACAGCTTTACACTCTCCTCATTCATATGCTCAGGTCTGAGGCAACTCCACATCAATTGTTCCAAAGTAACAAATTGCTTTATTATTTTGGAAAAATTCTCAGAAATTTTTCCAGGTACATAAGTGAGAGTTTATATTTTCAAAATACAACAGTAAAGAAGAATGGCAGCAGCAATGTTTTAGGTAAAGTCTTTCAAATTTTAACATGGAAGGGATTTTTGCAAGTTGAAGAAAAAAAAAACATCACACGCAACCGAACACTTTGCATCAAACAGAAAAAAAGGAAACTGCAAGAGTAAAATGAAAACCAAACAGCTCTAAGGTAATTTATATGTAAATACAAGAGATCAATAAGAATTTTAGCAATCTTAATCACTAATGGAATTTTTCTTCTTAACTTGACATAGATAAGAACCAATGTCATTCTTCTACTACGCTGAAGTCCAGATTTTGTCATGACTCTCCCAACTAATGAAAACTTAGAAGCCAAAAAACCAAAAACATGTTTTAGTGCTCAATCTAGTAAAAAGAGAACAACTAATATTGGGGCAATGAATACCATTCTTCCAAACAGTACCTCTGCTAGGAACTTTACTGGTCCCAAATGTTTCTTCCACAGCATTGGACATTCCCTGTTACCAGTTTTACTGCATTCTGGGGTCATTAATTGTGGTGTAATTCTGGGACAAGTAAAACCAGGCCATTTAGTCTGAACAAGTCACATTGAATAGCACAAAAAAAATTCTAACCTCCCCTCTTCTTAAAAGAGAGAACCCAATTCTTGCAAGATTTCTACTTCATAGGTTACTTCTGTGATATTTTATGATTTTCTTTCTTTCAAATGCATAATCCCATGGTCTAAACGCCACTATTCCCCATACCTATCAAAACAGGCACGTTAAGAAATCTTTCGGATATCAGCAGAGTAGATTCTTTTTTTCATAAATATGCAAATTTTTTTAGATGCCCTAACCTCCAACCATTGTTTTCTCCTATAGAAAGTATACAGCATAATCACATAAAATACATATCATCTTATCTACCTTCTCTAGTTCTACAACTTCTATCAGTGAAAACACACTGGACTCATTTCTCCTCTTTCTACCCTTGCATGTGCAAGGGTACAGACTCCATATTCCTCCACATCAAGAAACATGTAATTAACATGTTAAATACCATATACAAAACAAATAGCATCTTAGGAGAGTATGGGAGAAGTGCCAAGTCCTGTTGGTATTGTCCCTCGCCTGCACCACACCTTCTCTGGTTATTTGCCTTTTTAGTTGGACCTTTGAAATCTGCCAGCAGCTCTACTCCACCCTGCCAAGGGCATTTTCCTCTTTGCATCACAGGCATTAGGCAGAAAAGCACATTCAGTATCTCAGCAGAGATTAAAGTTCTCCTAAAGTATCTCCAACAGCTCTTATGAGAAAGTGCCCCCACCCCTCTGCCAGCTCAGACAGTGACTACATCTTTCAGTTCTGCCTTTCAGGAACACAGCATAAGTTACATTATGAAACCAAAAGAGAAGCTCCATTCCTGGTCCTACAACCCTGCTGATAAATTCATCACTTCTGTGATGGAGAAATATTCCTGCAACCACCCTGACATAAGACCTGTATCCCAAAGGCTCTGCTGAAGGGTCTTGCAACTCTGATGGAAGTTCCTGTGAAGCACCACAAAGATAATCTGTCTTCAAAGGAATCAGACCCATCTTCCTGATCCTTACAAACTCTGGATCTCTTAAAATAAAAGAGAACAAAAGAAAGAACAAATTAGAAGCCAAGGACTAAGGAAAAACAAATCTGCAATGCAGAAAACTATGAGGGCATTCCATCAAATTTTCACAGTTCCCAGAGATAAAAACCAGCAGTTCAGGATTTGCTGCAAAGGTTTCCCTTTGCCATACTGCACCAAACGAGAGCAAGAGGGACACCACTGTTCTATACTCTGTTCCCAAAAGCAGACTCTTCATCAATCCAGAAGCAACATTGGAATACACAATATCAAATACTTGTACAATCAAAGCTTTCCCTGGTAGAACTTCCTACAATATCTGCAGCTCTTCACTAGCACAAACCTGGGGATCACCTTCCAAAAGTGACTGCATTAGAAAATGTGAGATGAAAAAATTACTTTTCAGAGATCAGGATTTTAGTATTACTAATGTGAAGATGTATGAATTCAGAAGGTGAGATCACGCTTCCAGTAACAAATTTTGAAGTAGAAATTTAAAACTGACATTTACAAGACAACTCCAATCACTAAATAGATCATTGATTTCCAGATGTTTTATTCTTCAATTAAAATTCTTGTCAAACACCACAGATTTGAGGGCCTTCATGCATTTCTGCTGTTCAGTAGCAAGTAAATCAGAAGACCATACTGCTTAAGGATGAAAAATTGTGCCAGTTAACTGAAAACATTCTTGACTGGGAGACTTCGTGAAAGAAATAAAGTACTTACAGGAAAAAAAATGTGTTTATTTTACAGATACTTATCCAACATCAGCATTCTGAATGTTTAAATTCTGGAGCATTGCTTTCATTCCCAGACTTATTTCCCAGACAATAATTATAATGTTTACATAAAAAAGAATATATCATGTTGAAATAATGTTTTGATTGCAAAAGAAAAATAACAATTCACTGTTGGTCAGAAGCTAAACTTTGCCATTTATAAAAGAGATTTGTGGTTGGGGGACAACCCCACATAATCAAATCTACACTGTGAATATGGGCAATGAAGCATTAACCCCTTACAATTCATCTTAAATGAAATAATCTCGGAATTCAAAGCACTTTTCCAAATCCAAATAACTGACAGAACATGTCTTTCTTCAGTCAGCAAAATTTGCTCACAGCAGTCAAGTCAAGTTGTGACATCAACCCAGCAGAGGTCCTGACCCACCACCGAGGCATGGAGATTTCCCCCTTCCAAGAAACAGGATTGACTTCATTACTTGAAGTCTCTTGTCGTAGAAAGCACACGTGACCAAAACTTCATCTGTTTGGGAAAGCTGGAAGGGAAGTACAGCTCAGGCTGTGGAAGGTCACAGCAAACACACCAGCTTGCAGGTTTGTCACATGCCACATCTGCTGCCACTGGGCAGGAACATCATCCCAGAGAGTTCACATCCAATAAATATTTCCAACAAGACCTTTTTTTGCAGAAATGTCAACATTAAACATTAAATACTTCTGCAGGAAAAAATATCATTCACAATTTTTTCTCCCTCCAAAATGGCAGATATCGCAAAACTCTGTCACTTGTATGGAATTACTACCTAAATATCTGCATATGTAGATAAAAACCCACGAGGAGATCAAACTTGCACGATACCGTGACTTCTCCACGAGAAAACAAGTCCAAACATGCATCCAGAATACGTGCACACCTATAATTAGGGTATTATATTAAATGGCTACCAAATACTTCATCACCAGTAAGCCCATAAAAGGCTCAGAAAATAAAGTTACATTTTCACCAATTCCTTTGCTCATGAGTCACAAACACTAAGCAAAATTCTTCCAGTAGGCAAAGACCTTAGACAGCACAGCTTTATTTTCCCAAGTGCAACAGGATTCAAGTGGGCGAGCACACAGGAAAACACAACAAGAAATCTGATAAATGAGCAGATGAGATCTATAATCCAACACATAATGACCAGGTGCCCAATCCTTGGGCTACTTATTTACTTATTTAGTAGAAGTTGGATCTTTAGCATCAAGAAGGACGGAATGACCATGACAGGCCCTCAAAGATGGAAGAGTTCAAGAATAACTCTGCTGCAGCTTGACACAGAAGTGAAATGAAGCCAAGTTTTGACAGAGAAAACAGCTGGCAGCAACTGTGGTGCAGAGGACAGCCTGTACTTATGTCATATACAGTTTCCAGAAAAAGCAGCAGACAGCATAGCAATGGGTAACTTCAATAGATACCCAAATTTTAAAAAAAAGTTTTATTCCACACCTTTCCAAAACTGTCAAACAGGGACTTTGAGTGCGAAGTGACACAACAGCTGTGAGTTAAAAAAACTTTTCTGACACTCTCTTATAAGCTGTTTCTGACTAAAACATATTAAAACTGAAGCTTCTAATTAGTTCAGACCAAAGCCTTACATGAACACCACAGAATATTCCAACATCCTTATTGTGAATACAAGATTCCTTCAAATAAATAAAAATTGCAGAAAGCACCAAAATACATGAAACGTTAAAGTAAAGGATGAGTTTTACACTCTCCTTTCCCCACTCTGTTGCTCTTTTAAAAATTATTGCTAGAGAAAGCCCAGATGTTCCAGCATCATTTCACCTGCCAGCTTCTCCAATTATTGCAATTTATTTGCCTGGGCAAAAGAAGAAAGTTATTGCTTCTGCCACCAGTAACTGCTAAGAGAGCTTCCCAGGAAATACTGATTTAAATAGTCAACCATGTAGTGTGGTGCATGCCAAAAGAGAAACTTAACTCATCTTTGGTCTGGGCAGTTGTGCAACAGTTGGACTCTGTGTGCAAAGAAGTCCTGTAATCCCTCTGACAGTTTCAGATTAGAAACTTTACAAGAGGCCAATGAATCAAATGTAGGCTAATAATGTGAATTTCAAAAGTGACACACTGTAAAACTCACTGATTCTGACTGGGAAAAAACTTTTGACCTTAAAGCTTCTGGCACACAAGTCTGAAAGCCTCACTGCTTTGGGATTTCAGTATGTTCCTCCAAAACGAGTTTCCAACATAGATATCAATGGCAATTGGTTCCTGAATCAAAGATCACTAAATGATCAAAAAACAAAAGAATTGAGCAAAAGCAATTAAGGATAGGCAAGAGCAACCACCATGAGAGTGGTTATCCTCATGAGAAGTGCAAGGCATGAAAGAAACATCTTGCAATCCTACACAGAAGGAAACAAACAAATGTTTTAGTCTTCTAATGCAGTTCCACATTTCATTCCATTTTCAAACAAAAAGAACACTTACAGTATATGACACAGTAAGAATCTTCTTTATATTATTTACATCCTTTATTCTTTGACACAAGAATTAGCTTAAATATACTATTATGGTTTAAGCGAAAAGTGGAGCTGGTTTTGTTTCTAAACAAGCATAACATGTAAAATTTCTGAGTGAAAGCACAAGCCTTTTCGATTTAAGTAACTTTCTGATTTTTCCCTCACTTTACTGCTCCAGCTGCATTACTATGCATTGTACATTCCTGCCATCAGATGTTCTCACAAGAGAGTAGAAAAAGCAGTTTCTTGCCTAAGACAAGCAATACCATGAAAGAATTCACAACCTCCTTTAGAAATTCCTGTGTGTATTTCCTGCAGTGGAAGTGACTATTCTCCCCACCCTGGTGATATGAGGAACACTTTCTGTTACAGAGTAGGAATACAGAAGTTCAGGACTTGGTTCAGTCATGTTTGAGTTTCATTGGTGGAAGCTGAGGGAAAAAGAGCAAGCTAGCATTTCCAAATAGGAAGTGTTTTCTAAAGTGTTTTTAAAGTTTTTTTTTTTTCAAAGGATTCAAAGGATTTTTGAAGTTTCCATTGCCATTTCTGGAGCTGAGGCACTACTAAGCTTGGGATAACTTGTTTGTAAAACAGGAAGTATTGATTTTTCCTTTATCTCTCTTCCCTGGACCCACCAACAACAGCTTATATTCAAATATTGTCCCTGCTTATCATCAACCTAAGGATCCACAATCCTGCTCTGGTAGCCCAGACACACTGAACACATTTGTAGGTTCAACTGCATGTCAGAACAAGTGAGCAGCAGACAAAACCAGAGCAGAAGACAAAAGCGACCTATGACTGCCAAACAAATGTTGTCAATTTAATAATCTAGACATGAGTTCCCTTCTCTAGAACAAGACAAAATGAAGGGAACAAACCCGAAAATATTTTGCCAGCTTAACAGCTAAACGAGAAGCTGTTTGGACTGTGACAATCTGTGTTATAAAGACATAGAATAATTTCGGTTGGAAAAGACCCTTAAAAACGGCGTCCAACCAAAACCTAACACTTCCAAGTCCACCACTCAACATGTTCCTGAGTGCCGAATCTACACATCTTTTAAACACCTCCAGGAATGGTGACTCCACCACTTCCCTGGGCAGCCTGTTCCAATGCCTGACAACCCTCTGAGTGAAGAATTTTTTCCTAATATCCAACCTAACCCTCCCCTCGTTCAACCTGAGGCAGTTTCCTCTTGTCCTGTTGTTTGTTCCTTGGGAGAAGAGACCAATCCCTCCCTGGCTACGACCTCCTTCCAGAGAGTTATAAAAAGGGATAAGGTCTGCCCAGAGTCTCCTTTTCTCCAGGCTAAAAACCCCCAGCTCCCTCAGCTGCTCCTCATCAGACCTGTGCTCCAGACCCTTCCCCAGCTCCTTCTCTGGACACGCTCCAGCACCTCAATGTTCTTCATGTCAGGAGGGGCCCCAAAATGAACACAGGATTCAAGGTGCAGCCTCACCAGTGCCCAGCACAGGGGGACAATCCCTGCCCTGGTCCTGCTGCCCACACTATTGCTGATATAGGCCAGGATGCCATCGGCCTTCTTGGCCACCTGGGCACACTGTTAAACATACTATACTCACAGAAGAACCCCAAATTCAGGTAATGATAAATATAACAAATTATATAAATACAGGATGATAAATTACACAGCAATCTGAAGGAAAAGCTTCAGCTTTCAGCAGTGAGTGCACTGCATCTGTACAATCCAGGGAAGGGACATGCACACCTACACTGAACTGTTCTGTGAGGACAAACCCTGCTGTGTCTGCACTCCAGCTGGACTGGCTTTATAGCTCAGCTTCAGCACTCACTGGTACAAACTGTCCTGCCTGCTCACAGAACTTGAAATGCACATGCCTTTTATATCTGATTATTTATTCATAGATCAAGCTTGGAAGCAAGCAGAAAACAACTGAGACAATGGAAGAAATAAAAGTATTGAACTAATAACAAACACCAAACAAAACAAAAATTTGAAAAAGGCACCACATGTGAATTATCATGACAACTCCAGGATATAATTGCTTGACCAGGTCTAGATTTTATCAGACTACGTAGTTGTCCCCTGTTTGTCCCACCCTCTACCACAACACACATCACCATAAAAAAAAAAAAAGAAAAAAATTGAAAATATTAGCAGTCAAAATAATCATTCAACTTACGCAAGTGCCATGTGGTTAAGTTTATGCATTTAGAGTACAAATCCACAAGAAAGCAACTTGCTTGGCTGACATTTCAGTGAAAAGGGCTCTTTAGTAAACTGTCTTAAAAATAATAACCAGATTTAAACAGTTTTCTGTGGATAGCACTAAAGAGGTGGTGCTTAAATGTTCTGATCCCTTGTTTGAAGCAAAAGAAGGGACTCAGTCTCAAGTGACCAAGCCTGTGTCTTTCAAAGCAGAAGGTGACAAAGTATTTGCCACACAGAAAATACTGATCTCTGAGAGAAAAAAAATCATAGGCTGTTAAGGAAAAATAGGCACTTAAGTTTGTTTGTTGTTAAGGAAAAATAGGCACTTTTTAAGTTTGTTAAGTTGTTTGTTGTCTTCAGGACATTACAGGCCTTTAGAAAAATAAACACTTTGTTTATTAGAAATAAACTAGGAATTACTCTGGACCCTTTCTCCTTTTTTAAAGTTCCCTAACAGATGACAGGAATGGTCACAGAGGAAAAGTAGGATATGTATTCATATATTCCTGAATGTAAAAGTACATTAGGAAGGCTGAGCAATATTGCTGCAGAGTTATTTATAAAAATTAAAAAGAGCCTGATCTTGATGATTGGTAAGGGGAGGAAGGGAGGATATTATTGCTTTTTTTTGGTCCTCTCCCTCTTTGACCTTTTCCTTTAAGAAAACAAAGTTGTGTCTTCCCTAATGCAATACCCCTTGCTTTCCCATAGGTTTTACATTAGATGTATTCCAGCTGCAAAACAGAAAACTTTAACAAATACTTACCAAATATACAAATTAACTATGAGATAAGAGTCACTGGAGCAGTGAAGAACACCCTGAAAGTAACCTAAGTAATAAAATTGAACCCCACATTTCAACAGATATGGGAGTGGCAGAGTTGCTAGACAATGTAACATACATATTTCCCAAAATTACACCTTTCCATCTGACTCCTTCAGCAGCCTGTTTCTTCCCACACTCAAGGGAAAAAAACCTACAACTCAGGCTAACATGAAAGAGGCACAGGCTTTCCATAAATTCAAAGTCATAAGCTGAAAGGAAGAGAGGGAAAGAGAGACTGACCACCAGTACAGTGATTACTCAGCACAGGACAGCACGGGTTTTACCTACAATGCAGTATTTCCACAGCTTAAGCACATAAAATAGTATCAAAAGAGACATACTGTCAAAAGCATCTTGTTATAGAGAACTGATATAATTGTATTCTCCTCCTTTCCTCCCTCAGAAAGATTAAAACCCAAGAAAAAGCATTACAAGAACTACTTGAACAAGTTCTGTAGCTAGGGAAACAGCAACAGTAACACCAGACATAAAAGTGTCCCCTCAGGTTTTGGTCTCCAGTCTCACCACAACCATGCTCAGTCTTGCTCAGCTATAGGGATTTAAACCGCCCTGCCTTTTCCAAGTGCCACTGTAATCTAAACACCTTCGTTTTAAATACACACACGAGAGACAAAAGCTGATATACAGCTACGCTGTTATTCTGGCTGGACGTTCAGCCACATTTTCTACATCAAAAACAAAGCCCAAAAGGAACAACAAACTCAAAAAAAAAAATCCACCAGGAGAGCAAACATTTCACAGTTGGGCTCCTTAATGCAAGATAACCATCTATTAGCATACTTGAAAAGTCTATTCTTTCCCCGAAGAATCACCAGGAATGATCACAGTATCCTTGGATCCAGCTACAACTCATGGCAGGCTCTTTAACTGGCAAAGCCTGTTCCTGAAATTCTGCTACTATTGCTCTATTTCTCACAGGTAATTTCATATGGATAAGTAGAAGAATTCACGGAGAAGACCTTTTTAGCTTTGGGAACAGTTGACTTTGTGTATTTGGAGCACTGCCTTTATGAGAAAACTTCCAAGCACCTGAAATAACAGCAATACATTGTTGTTACAGAGCAGTAACAGATACTCTGACATGTCAAATTCAGTCCTGCAACAACAGCATGCTCAAGAGCTACTCAACACACAAGTATTTAAAAAGCAAACACAGTTAGAGGAGTATTGTGAAGCAGTTATCACATGGCAAGCTTTTGAAAGACTGTCAGTAGTTTTCTGATTAAAGAGAAGAGCCTGTCACAAGACAAATCAAGTACACTTTGATTTGCTCAAACCTTATTTTTGGATAATTCACAACTCATTTGCCACACAGACCAGAAGGAAGGAGTCAGGAATCCCAGTCTTGTATCTCACTTGTGCTGCACTGCTGCTTTGTAGTTGTAGGACTACACTATCAATGAAATGTACACAAAAAAAAAAAAACCCAAACCACAAAAGTCAATAAAACATCTCTACACCAAAGGACCTGGCCTCATTCAATCTACCACATAGGAAAATAGGGCAGCAAAATACTGGAAACCCTAAAGTGTTCAGTGAATGCATTTGCCAATGACAGCTGGAAAAAATATTCACTGATTTCTGTAGGACACGGGATTCTGAATGAGTCCTAGGGATGTAAATCAAAACAGTTTCTAACAATTCTGGTCCGTGGCAGACTGCACAGACAAAAGTGGTCCACACATGGTCCTCAGAAGTACAGTGAACAACCTAACTTATTGTACTGGCACCAGCAACTATCCTACCAGATCACATCATATAAACACAACATTTTTATGTTGGGATAAGTGAAATAAGTATTGAAGACAAAGTGTCAGTTCAAATCTTCATGCTTTTTCTTCTGCTCCTCACAAACAAAAGCTCTTTAGGATTGCTGCAAAATCTGCAAGATGTGTGAAAGATCCCCTGGCCAACTAAGGCATATGCCTTAAAAGTCTTCCTTAATGTCATTTTCTAGTCCTAGTTAGCACCAAAAGATAATTCCTACACTAAAAGTTCCTCAATGCATTTCTTCCTTCATTTACTAACATTTCTTCTCATGTCCAGGGTTTATAATAAAAGTATTGCTGAAGCAGGGGAAGAGAAATCCCATTTTAACACATTAGTTGTGATATTTCAAACTAAATTGGTTTCTTAAGGATTAGGCTCTACATTCAGGAGTCACAAATCAGACTACCATTTTCTGCTCTGCCCATTTAAACCAGCACTTTGCTGTGAGTTACAGGAACAAGATACAAACACACACACACACCACAAATTCAGTGAAAAGCAGCTGTTCAAGGTCTAGGCTGTTTCAACCTGTTCCATTGCTGTTCTGAGTGTGTGCAGCACAAAATTGTATCAAGAGCCACAGACCGCAGCAACCAGAAAATTAAGACCTTCCAGACTCTGGGGAGGGAGGGAAGGAGAGAGGGGCAGATGAAGCAGCTCAGTGGTGCTCAGCAGCACAGGCCAGACCACTAATACAGCCACAATACGTTTGTACTTCCTCTGTCTATCACCATGATTTCGGACTACCTGCATGTTAAAAACATTACAGTACCATGGTAGTATTGTTTCTTACTGTCCTGAGCAGATGAAGGCCACGCTGGCACGAAAATCTCAGACAGGATCTGTCAGAAGCTACGTAATCAAGAACGTTAAGCCTTTAAAGATGATTAGCTTCAGCAAGTAAGGCTGCCGTACTTTTGAATTGGCACTTTCAGTCACAATTCACTCTGCTGCTAAAGCTTTAGAGCTGTAGGCCTACCCTATGTTTGTGATTCTCCAGCTGCAGTCCCCTGGACCTCCAGTAACCTGTAAAACCTGTTAGATGTGGTTCAGTTGCAACTCCTCTACCTTTCTATCCAAAAGATCAAAGTTCATGAGAAACTCTGAGGGGTCACACCAGCCAAAACAAATGTGGGGAGTTCTTTTGAGTGGTTGCATATGGTACAAACTCCACAGGAAAAAAACCACAAAAACCACCCAGCATGTGCAGACCTGTAAGTGCCACTTCATCTTATGACATAGGCATTTTACGATGCTAATTCAAGAGCAGGAATGCCCAACTGAGAAAAGTGCAACAGACTCACTAATTTATTTACCTTTCTTCTAATTTTTGTTAACTGAGAGACAGATTGGAAAATCCAGAAAATCCACATGACTGCTGGAGAAGAGATATCGAGGATCTTTGCTGGTCAATAGTAAAACTTCCCATACCAGCACTACAACTCCAGCTCTCCAGAAGTAACAGATCTACTGAGAAAAAGGACTGTAAATCATTGTATTGGTTTGGTTTTTCACCAAATTGTTCTACTAATGTCAGCCTACTTGCAGCTATAGCAGAAATAATTAGTAGTATGCATAGCTAAGACACAGATACCTTGTTTACAGTTTGCTTACGTGTCTGCAAACATTTTCTAGTTATCAACAAAGGGAGTCAGGACAAAAGCCTTTCACTGAAGAGAGAACTAGTCCTGTCTGTTTGGACTGCCTGAAGAAATTTCAAATTTAATACTGGCAGAATAGGGAAGAACAAAGAAAATGAAGGCAGGACACAGGCACAAATTTGGAGTAGTGGCCTGACTCCACATGTAGATGGCTAATGTTAACAATACATAAAAATGTACTGCTGGATACACAGTGTAGTCTATTCATAATATAAACATGGTCAAATCAGGCCTTTAGGATCAAATTGAAACAATCAATTAGTAAGTTCACTTTTTCCAATTCAGTAATCCCTTTGTTTCACTATACACACTAGAGTATTGTGATAAATTACACTTTATGTCACTATCACAGCATTACATTTCATAGAATCATAGAACGATTTGGGTTGGATGGGAGCTTAAAAATCATCTAGTTCCAAACCCCTTCCATGGGCAGGGACACGTTCCACTAGACCAGGTTTCTCAGAGCTCCATCCAGCCTGGCACTGAACATTCACAGGGATGGGGCATCCAAAACTTCTCTGGGCAGCCTGTTCCAGTGCCTCACCACCCTCACAGTGAAGAATAATTTTCTAAAATCTAATCTAAACCTACTGTCTCTCCATTTGTAGCCATTCCCCTTTGTCCTGTCACTACATGCTCTTGTAAATAGTTCCTCTCCATCTTTCTCATAGGCTCCCTTCAGGTACTGGAAGGCTGCAATTAGGTCACCCTGAAGCCTTCAGTCTTCCAGGCTGAATAATGCCAATTCTCTCAGCCTTTCCTCATAGGAGAGGTACTCCATCTCTCTGATCATCTTGGTCTCCTCCTCCTCTGGATTCACTCCAACAGGTCCATGTCCTTCCTGTGCTGGGGACCCCAGGATGCAGCACTGCAGGTGGGGTCACACCAGAGCAGAGCAGAGGGGCAGAATCCCCTCCCTCACCTGCTGCCCACGGTGCTTTGGATGCCCAAGATACTCCAATCATAAGCACACAGCTCAACAAAGTGCCTGTGACCCAAAGAAATGAAACTTTATTTTTCCCTCTTATTTTCATGCCACTGGAAGATGCCACCTAACCATGATACAAACATGAGGACCACTTACACAAGGCATCCAGAAGTTTACTGCAGTGTTGCACTGAACAGCACCTTGAACTACACTTGCACCACAAAACATCAAAGGCCGCATAGTTCCTCCCCACCTTCCTCCACCAGTTCATTCAGCTGAAAGCAGCCCAGCAGCACTGAAGAGCAGAACACAAAAGTCCAGGCAGATCCCTTGCTTCCACATTATGAAGTAACAGGAAATACATCTCCCCTCCCACAGCCAGTTTCCACTTCAGAAACAAACACTGATGACCTGTATCTTCATTAACTGCTGTCATGTTGATCCTGGAGCATTTTACACATCCAAAAGCCAGAACAAAGTTCAAACCAGGATGATAACCCCTACACATGTGACTGCTGGGTGTTTGAGCTGGAAAAAGGCCAACACACAGACAACACTCTGCCCTGGTTCACCAAGTATTTCCAAAAGCAGATCAGGGAAAACATAATAGTGCATTTAGTGCAAACAAAAAAAAAAAAAAGCAGTTGGAGACGCAGAATTCCCTTCCCAAAGAGCAGAAATACATGCAGAAGAGCAGTTAGCATCTAAAGCAAATATTTTGTAAGGCTTTGTAGGCTTTGTATCCATCATTTTTTACCCTGCAAGTTAGATGATGATGTGGAAAATAGATTTTAAAAAGCCCAAAAGAACAAAATTTCCTTTTTTTTCTTTTTTTTTTTTTTTTTTTTTTGAAACATTGAGACACTATTTTGGGACATAAAGCACATACACAATATCAGTGGGATTTCTTTTCCAAGAAAGACTGTGTATTAGAACCAGTGAGCTGGTAATTTGACCAAAATGCACGTTCAACACACATCACTGAAATCCCTGATCAATGGCAGCACTACCTTTATTTCTGCTACCCCCCCATGTGCAAATGTAATTCCACAACTAGACAATGGGACCAAGTTGCAAACACCCATCACTGGGCTTGTGCAAATCCTGCATCCATGGGGAAAGGACCACCAAGGACACACAGCACACATGGAGGAAGCACGTTCACACATCACACTCATCCTTTTAAGAACCACAAGGGCAAACTGATTGGCAAGGAAAACTGGATTCAAACATGAAGTAAGTCTGACCTGCTGCTGGCTAAAGACAAATCACAAACCTACAGCAAGACATGGACAAAGTGCGACTCTGACGATATCATTTACAGCAGCTCAGCAGCTGGCAAGTGCCACACACATCCATGTTCTCTGCACACACCACATGACTGAGCATTCCTTGGCAGGCTGCAGCCTGGCCACGGCATTGGGAACACACCTTCTTCCTGAATCAAATTGGCATCTGCATGTTAGCAAACTTCCAGCTGCAACCTACCTGCCTAGCTTCATACACCTGCCACCGTTCAAGCGTCCCAAGCTCAAAACAGCTGTGGTTAGGCAGGAATTCTGAAGGAGCAGAATGATTTCACACTAGCGAAATGCCCTGAGAAAACAAACAAATAAATAAAAGTAGTGCATGTCTGCCAGTACTCAAGTTTCTTGGCATAAATTGTGTTTAAAAGTAGAAATAAATATATTGAATTAGGAAAACTGGCTTCATGCACAAAACAATAGAACTGGGCTCAAGAGACTTTGTTTCATGTTCCAGACCATAAATAGATAAAGTCACTGACTCATGCTGTGCCCCAGCTATTACACAGGAAGGTACCTCAGCCTCTTATCAGCAGGATAAAATCTATTACTCAATAGAACAATATACTCAGCTATTCAGGTCACTACATCTTACTCTCACCACTTCTGCTACAGGTGCACTGGTAATGAAACAGGGTACAGCTATTTCATTAGAACACCTATGAATCTTAAATGCTTGTGTTTTAAAACAGTGGGCAGAACTTACACTGTTTATATGTTAAAGGGAGCATTAGTTATTCTTCAGGAAAAAAAGATGCATAAACCCATCATTAAAATCTTTTAAAAGACATCTGTATGATGAAAAAATAGCACTTTCAGAACTGAGGAATCTATCCTTTCAGGCAAATCAGTCTACATGCACTGACAATCCCGATTCAGCCTGAAAGCAGAACTGTAACAAATATTTAATCAGATCTTCCATTATAAGAATAGACAGCCACTATAAATCTTAACCTGGATGACTCTATACAACATGGGTGAAGAAGCAATAGTTTCAACTACATACAAAAAGTTTGTATCTTTATCATTGGTTTCCATTCTTTTTAAATGTTGAATGAACCAAACATAACCTCAGAGTATGTCAAGTGTCTTTATGAAGAATTTTGTTTCATTTCTTGGCTGTATTTCACAATAATGTTTGAAATATTTTTTGAAGTTCCCTAATACTACAGCAGAACAAAAAGGGATGATGCAACTTCACACTTGTACATAATGTTAGACAAATGCTGTAATTTATAGTGAAGGTCCACTGCAAGCTAACTATCAGCAAGTTGGGGGATTATTATCTAGATCACCAGATTCATATCTGACCTAGATCACAAGCAACTATAGCTGCCAAATTCTTCCTCATGCTATGAAGACATGCCCATCAAGTCACATTCACACTGTGCAAGTATGTGAGATCCATCAGTCAATATTTATTAAAAACTTTAACAAGTTCGCAATTATAGGAGCTTAGGACTCATGGAAGCTGGAAACAGTTTAATTTGCTTATAGCCACACCTGAACTTCCTCCAGCATTTTCTAAGGGTTAGTCCCTAACTAGAGACAGAAGTTGTCACAGTTTCACTCTTGCAGTACAGATATGATTCAGCAGATTGAGGGGAGGGAAATTTCACCAGGCATCAGGCCATAAGTTTCCCCATCCATTCTGCATACACACAGTTTAGCTAAGTATGAACTGGGAAAACCAGGAGGCATTATAGCACTTCTCGGGATATCCAGGCATCTTCAGGAAAAAAAATAGTGTAGAAGTCTGTATAGATAATATTCTAAGATTTTTATAGCACTAATTCTCTCATGGATCATTTCTTCACTTATGAAAAGTAAGAAACTCCACCACTGAAATCAGAGAGAAACAAAAGGACAACAAAAGGAGAAAACAAGAGAGCTAGCAATACACTGCGGGGGGAAAAATAACATCACACTACCAACTCCTGTGACACAGCTTAAATAATAAGCTATGATACAGCCAAACAGACCAAATAGGAGTCAGATACAAACATTTGTTCCAGTTTATCTTCCATTTATTTGAAAAAGCTGTGGGGTTGATGACTCCATAAACCAGAATTACTTCTTCAGGGAAGCTCAACTATAACCTCCCATCAACTGGACCAAAGGAACCTCTGGCTGCTGCAAGCACTGCACCAAAGCAATCCAGCAGCCAGATTTGTATAATAAAGACATTTTTTGTGTGACAAAACCAGCTGGAAGTTGCTTTAGACAGCTGCAGACCTAGCTTTTCTTTGCTTTCTTCATGCTTTCAAAGGGGTTTCAATCACAGACACTCAAGTTCTCCTTGTGTTCGAGGCCTGACAGAGAAAACTGGAAATACAAAAAAAACCCAAAATGCAAAAAAACCCCATAACACAAGCCACAAGCTCATCACATTTTTTTTACACTTTGTATATTTGAAGATTCATTCAACTCCAGGAATTTCATAATCCACTCTGTGGCTCCAAGCAAAACATTCAGAGGCAAAATTGTTTTGCTCAACTGGTGCAACTCCTGCTACCTGCTGGAATGCGCATTTCAGAAAAATGCCACCAACTGTTCCAATTCCTTCTTTCCTTTAAATGTGAACTTTCTTTTGGAGCTAGACAAAAAAAAGAAGGCACAGCCAACCAAAGTAAAAAGCAGAGGTAAGAATCATGAAGGCAATTCAGCAACTGGCCACATTTGGTTGAAAGTAACCACAACTATTTCTGATTATACCCATTTAACCTGTTTGCCATAGTAAGGCAGAAAGGCTTTTCCTCTGATAATGGGAAATTAAAATTAAGAAAATCTTAAAGCTAGAAAGCAACAAAACACACCCATGCAAAGCTCTTTTAAAGGAAAGGAGAAAAGAATCTTTACTTCACATTGCATCATGCACTTATCTTCCCTGCTGCTCTCTTAGGAATTTGCCTACAACATGAATAACTTCCATCTGAATTGCTTTAAAGCAGCTCTCTTTCATTTATTAGCAAGCTAAATATATTTTCGTTTCTTAATATAAATGAGCAAATTATGATCTGAAGAACACAGAAAGGCATTAAGGGAAGAGAAAATAACTGTTTGTGCTTTTTCTTAAACTTCAAAGCCAGCATTTGCACATTGTGTATTTATTCCACAGAAATTATGCCCATAGAAATCCCAGGATGCTTAAAGGATTCTTCCATCCAGTGCAAGAGTTGGATGGTCTTGGTCATGTTACCTGCAATTTCAGCAATCAGGCACAGGAACACTTCTGCACACTTAGGCTTTACTTGCTTTCTTTTTCTAAATTGCATCCCTCCCAATCATTAAAGAAAGCAAAAGCAGCACTTAACACCTTGCATGACAGTCTCACTTAATCCAACATTATAATCCATTAAAAAAAAGGGAGAGAGGAAACGTGAGGTCAGTATTAAACTAAAGAGAATAGATGCTTAAATGTTGCTGTTCCTCAGCACTAGGACGGATTGACAACATAAGCTCATCCTGTGACTACCAGATACTCAGAATTAAACTGTTTACAGTATTTTATAATGTCTGCACATCTCCCAATCTCTTCTTACCAAACAAGGAAAGTTCTTATGTTTTAATTAAATATATAAATAACCATTTGGCATAGCGAAACTGTAACCTTTTATTTCAGCACAGAATGGACGAAGCATCTACGCTTTTTTTCTAGATACTCTTTCTGCAGTGCTCCCTTCCCAAAAACAACACAGGCAACTCAAAACAAACACATTCATTGCTGACAAGCCATGATTTGGCCACATGACTGTCCTGCCTGTATTTCAGGTATTAGCTGTGTCAAATCTAATTATCAGAGACAGCTTGACAAGGTCTTTCACATTATTCAGGAAAGGTGCACTTGCCAAAGCCGCAGTGGAAGCCATGATGTATAACAATTTCACTGAGCTCAACTGAGGCTTGCAGTTCTGCTGACAGTTTTGCCCAATAAATTACTCCACATAAATAATCTCAGTCTAGCAAGCCTCTGTGAGGACTGTGAGGAATTTAGTGACCCACGATGTGTAAGAAATACTGCCTCCAATGTTTACAGTCAAATGAATGAGGTTTTCTTCCTACATGACTGCTACAGAAATTATACTGGTTTTAATTGTACCAATTATGAAAGCTTCTGTGTTAGTTTGACAGAGTGCTTCAGGCTATTCTGCCCTCAACTTTAAATCCTGCAATTCAAATAACAACCCTGTCTAGGAAGGGACAGCATATCAAAGCTTATATGGACTGAATTACAAGTTCTTCTAGTTAGTGGGTGTTTCTTCTCTTCATTTCCTGTCATGGGTGAATGGTACACAGATACCAGGATGCAACACACAAGCACATATACAAGTACCACGGGGAACTCATGGGAACACAACATAAACATGACTCATATTACCACGATTTTCCTGCAGAAATACCCATCCAAAGCAATTAAATGTTCAGGCAGTGCTTAAAGCAGAAATGTCTAACTTAAAAATATAAGGAAAATTATCCAAGGGGAAGCATGTTGGCACATCTGATTAAGCAAGTGTCCAGTACAGTGGAAAGCAAGAAAGGAAAGCACAATATCCACTTTCCTCAGAGACCTTACAATAAAAGTTCTGCAATAATTTATACTTCAACTCCTTTGCTTCAGTGTACAGAGATTATACAAATAATTGTTTAAATATAAATAACAGCTACATCTTCCAGGGGTAGAGGCAGACCAGGCAGGGAAAGCAAATGTTCTGCAAGGGCACAGGAGAGCCAGCAGGAGGGAGTTGCTGTATCCCAGACTTTGCACCAAAAGCTTCAGCACGGGACAAAGTCTCTCACAGACAGGCTCTGGCACTTAGGGAAGTTGTATTAACCAGGGAGGTTGCACTGGCAGCAAGAGATAATATCAAACCCCAGACCCAGTGCTGCAAAGCATCATTAGCTTTTGCTCTGGAAGCTCCAGCAAGACCTTTCTATCTTTTACCATCACAGCTTTGCACCTGGTGTGTGCAAGGCTCTGAATACAAACATGCACCCAGGTGAACAGAGGCCCTCAGTACTGCCAAATATTTGCTTCTTTCATCTTCTTTAGAGGCACATTTAAAGCTGGAAGTGCAATTTGTATTAACATATGTTACTGACCACAAGAATGCTCACCAAAGTTCTGTGTAACTGTGGGGTGATGCAAGAGAAAGAAGAGATGCCCTGGGATGCTGAGACACAGTCTGTGAGAAAGAAACCTCTAAAGAAAAATAGAAATAAGATCAGATTCACTCCTTTGAGAAGACTTCTCTGTTCCTGTGGCCAAAATCCACAGCAAAACATTATGGCTTTTCTCCAGCACAGCCCGCTCTTTCAAAACAAGTGATTTGATCTTAAATTTATTTAGAGTGTAGAGTTAGCAGTAACAGATGCTTAATAAAACCAAACATGAGTATCACAAGCCAATCCTCCCTATTTCAACATCACAGCAACTTATACCAAAACAAAGTAAAACATACCAAAGACCAGTGTAAGACTCTTAGACAAAGGTAGTACAGTAAGTTTTGAACAGTGCTCACAGTTGCACAGATTATACAGAACTGAGGGCAGAAAATGGATGGTGATTTCCTAATTACAGCCTGGTAAATGAAGAGAGTTTTCCCCACAAAAATTAATTTCTCTCAATAAAAGATACATATAATCATTATTTAATCCTTCTGTATTTAAAACTTTAAACAAAGTGCCATCAAGACAGATGAGACAAATCGTTCACATACAATCAGCTGTATGGATACAACGGGAAAGCAAAAGCACTCGTTTTCTTTCTCATGTATGGTTATGGGAAGTAGGAGGAAAATCTTCCCTTGATATGTCTCAATCCCACAGCAGGCTTCTGCAAATGGGAACCTCTGCATAAACAGTCTTCTCGTGTTCTTGGTCTGATGTCAACTCACAGCACAACCATCCTCTTGTCCTTATTAGTAACAGAGATGAAAAAAATGCTTTATAAGGCAAGTAAAATTGCTAATACAAAAATAGCTTAAAAATTGAAAACTTTGTGACTATCAGCAACTTACAATTAAGCTGCTGACTGTTGCCCATGAAAAACCCCAACTCCTTTCTGATCTCAATTCGTCATCTTCTTTCCCATTGGTGTAAATAAAAGGCACACTGGCTTTACGTACATTCTACAATCTTCACTCCTGGTTTCCAAAAATTCACACTGCTCTAAGACATTTGTCCATAATTAATCAATGTAAAACAATGGAACCAAGTAAGATTTAGTTCATGCCTCATTTAGCAGTTCAGTGGGAGCCACCTGCTTTGTGTTAGGGCAAGACTTGAGCTAGGATTCACTCGCAGGGCTTTCAGATAATTTTTTTTGTTGTTATTAGTTACCACTGTCAACAGACAGAAAGAGAAGGATCCAAAAATTCAGTCAATTACTTTTAGGGCTGGGTAGCAGCCAACAGGAATACTCATTGCTGGGTTCAACAGGGGTTTGCCAGATGATGAGAGATGTTAGCATTGGCAGGGAAAATTTCCTTTCTTGGCTTGTATCTGCTAAAGGCTGCAATCACCAAATTAGGACTAAGGATGGGTTCAGAAGGAAAAATTCAGGGCTAAATTTAGGACTGGTGCCAGTAGTAACTGTCTGTAAGGGCAGAGACTAAGTTGGGTAGGGTCACTGATAGGAAAAGGACAAAAGGGAGTCAAAACTGACAGCAAGCTTGAAAGGGTGCAGCTGGCTCTGGCTCTGTGTGAGGCAGACCGCAGCAAGGGGCAGCAGGGAGGCAGCTCTGAGCCTGAGGACACTGCCAGCATGGGCAGAGGGTGGCACAGCCACCTGCACCTTCAGCCTGAATGGGCTGCTGGGCACAAGGTGAGGTTTGGATAAGCCAAAGCCACTGTACTGTGACTAGTGCAGTATCTGTAGATCGTTGCCTGACTGGATGTAGTTCTGGAACCAACTGCTGGAGTTGGGGTAAGTTTCCAGCCAGCACAAGCCAAAACATTCCCAATTCTATCGGAGCACCAAGCTAAGAACAGTCCCATGACCTTCATATTCCAGGAAGTCCAAAGAATCAAACAGATGGATTCACCACCTTTAGCATGACTGCATGATAAAACTAAGCATTTAAAATCCAACAAACCGTCTTCAAATCCGCAAGAACCTACACCAAAGCAGTTCTGATTAATCGTTAGGGAATTCAGTGGGCACTCTGAAACTCTCATACAATTCACAGCACAATCCCAATGTCTCCAAGCTATCTTACAAAACAAAATATGCTAATGCATGGGTAATAAGGTTAAATGTCAGGGCCTCCTAATAACTAACTCCATCTCCAGTGAGGTCTTGATGTGCAATCCTATCTAATCACTTGGCCTCTCACTTCACCCATCTGTAAACAGAACTACAGCCCAACCTACTGCGCAGGATGTTGAAAGGTTCCCATCTAAAATGCTTCACACACTTTGGATGTTTAAGTGTTATACAGGTTAAGAGGTTTGTTTGTTTATTTTTAAGACTGATCTCATATTAATGTGTTTTAAAGTGTACATAGTTTACCTGACAAAAACCACCCCAATGCTACAAATAGAACACAGGGAACCATTGGCAAGACTTTAAAATGGGTTATGACTTGGCTGATCATAAGTAAATAAACTCACCTTTAATTCTCCTGATGACATTTCCTGCACATAAATCTTCCTACTGTTTTTCTAGTGGCAACCCAAAATAAGGAGCTTCATGCTATCAAGAATCCTAACCACACCAAGCTGTTCACTGCAGGAGTATAGGGCAAAGCAAGGAATTTCCCTTTGACTTGAATTCCTAAGTATCTGGTATCAGTAAGAGTATGCAGAAGAATTACTCATTGCCAGACAGACGTGCTTCATTTTGCTGGGACACAAAACAACAACTCTCAATTCCCTCTATTCACAGTCATTACCCACTTACAACTGTAACTATGTATCTTCTTGACATGAAAACAAACATTAAACCAGCTCACAGACAAACATCATTATAACTTAAGAAAACAAACAAAAATTAATGGAACTGTTTATGACACGAAGGAATTCTCAGCTCCCTATACTGCACATACCACTAAAACATTCCCATGGGCTTTGATCCAAAAACCACGAGAAGTTCACGAAGTATCAAAATGCAGTTTGAGAAGACTGACTGCCAGAAATCAAATCCAACAGGTTTAAGCAAACAGAAAACACAAGGGAAAAGGAAAACAAGTGAACAAGTTCACTCAATAATGCTCAATCAATGAATGCTGCCACAGCAATATTATCGTGTTATACAAAAACAGTATGATTTTTTTCTTTTTCCCCTGGAAAAAGTTAGGGAATCCATCACCTGAAAAGGCTGAGGCAAACTGCACTAGAGAGCATTACAATGGGTCCTGTCTGGAAGCAAAGCAACCGGGAATAAGCAAGTGTCTTAAAAAAAGCAAGCAAGAAAGAAAGCCCACCACACCTCTCCTCAGAAGAGAACTGACACACTGTCTTCCTCTGACATTACTAATTATCAGTGTATTCTAGCCACTGCTTTATAAAGCTGCAAAAGACATGTCTTTTCTTCCCCCTAATTGTTCTCCTGTGACTAAAAATTCAACTGACACTGGCAACACTGGTCTGAACATACCTTTTCCAAAGCCTAGCAAGGAATTAGAGTTTCACACTTCAAAGAGGACTTGATTCAGCCATTGTTCTATCCTACAACTCTATCCCAAAATCTCTTAGGAACCATGACCACATCTCCATGGTAGTATGTGCTAAAACCCACACCTATTAGACCTTTGCTGCTCATCCCTAATACTCAAACTAGAACATTCACCTGAGTTTGCTCTATAAATTTTTACCAGAAAGTCAGCTAAAGACATCAAGTGAGGTGGAGAAGGCAGCAATTTCTGCTGACTACGGCAGGAATCATCTGAAAAGTTACACTACTCAGACCTCTCAGAAGGGAGACAGTCACAAACCACTGAGCTCATGTCAACAATTTTCCAATCAAAATTCCTTCCTGGCATCCCCCAGTGTCTCTGCTTGTCACTGGGAATGCCACCCCAACACACCCATCCAGGCACTCAGAACAAAACTCAGCAGCTGCTCATACCTCTCTCGGCTACTACACTAATAATAGTGTCAAGGAAGCAATGTTCCAATAAGGCCATTCAATAATGTCCTCATGATATGCGAGATCACCTCCAGACCACTATTAAATATGGAATATTCTATGTTTAAAACAGAAACTGAAAGAAAGGCCTTCAGGAAAAGTAAATTCTATGAAGAACAGCATCCTTATTCAAAAGATAACACTTTTTACAATTAAAGAGAAATTCTCTTAACAAGGCTTTGCTATCAAACCTGACACATCAAAAGCATACAATCCCTTTCATCTGCTCACAAGTCTTCAAGATCCTAAAAGCAAGCAAACCAGAGCTATAACTACAGGAATGGAAAGCATATACAGGAAGCTTTATTTATAAAAGGACTGAAATTGAAATAAACGTTCATAGAATTATTTGGGAGTTACTTGACATTTTAGTGGTATCAGAAGCTTTTATTTCAAGAGAGGCTTTGATGACTTCTGTTACATGTTGCTTACAAACACAGTGAAGTTCCACTGAAAGAAACCTTTCTCTGTACCAGAGAGAAGTTATGGGGGAGGCACTATCGGATTAATTGCCTGTGTGGTTCAGTTGCTTCCTCCATCCAAAATAGCACTGCTGCTTTTCTTCACTGACATCTTACTTCCTAATTCCATTTTTAAATGCATTAATGGTAATTATGCCAAACTAATTTCCAAGAAGGTATCAAAGCCAGCTTCCTTCTAAACACTTTCATTTCAAGAACAACAAAGAAAAGGTACAAGAGGAAAAAAAAAAAACCTCCTCAATGAAGAGAGCTTTGCAATAACTTTACCAATCTGGAGTTCAGTACATCCACAAAGTGCTATAGCAGGGTTGGCACACCTGTTTTTCTTCACATCTGGATATTTTCTATTAAAAAAGTGCATGACGACATGCCATAAACCTTAGAAAAGCCAAACAGCTGACTGAAATTTCCACTGGAATAATTTGCATGGCAAGGGCAGAACAGCTGCTTTCTGAGCTCATACTGCCATGCCCTCTGTACCGAGACATCCACCACATGAGTGTAGGAGAATATGGAACATTCTCCTCTCAGATTCTATATTAAGTTAATTCACTTGAAGAGGATAAAAACAGTTTATAACTACTGCTCAATTCAAATAATGACTACAGAAAAAGAGCAGTGGGTGCAGTCTCACCTAATGCAAAAAGGACTCATACACAACACTTGTCTGTGACATTTCAATATTCATGAAATGCTTAACAGATAAATAACCCCAAATTTGAAGCAACAGGTTAAATAGTGATGGAAATAAAGATATAAACAGGTTAAGGGTTTGCCCAAAGCTGCTCACAAAGTCACTTCTCTAGATACAGCTTGGTCTTTTGTTCATGACATAAAATTATTCATGTATATAAAAAGAGAACTACCTTTGCAGACATGAACCATTTCCACTATAGGAAGATCCTCAGGACTGATAGCAATCTATTTGCTGCAACTAAAAAAAAATGTGCCCTATATACAATACAAATTATGGTGCACCAAAATGTAAGGTATTTTTGTAAATTAATAATGAGTAATTCATACCTAAGACACATTCTAATTACAGATATATGAAAGTGGGTAATGGAGGCAGGAGGGGAAACTGAATTTCCGGGTAAGTGAAGGCAAAGAATCATTTCTGTTGAGTCTCAAAGCTACATTTTCCAAATAATGTTTGCATCTTGGATATCACATGGTACATGTACTGCGTAATATTTGTATACACACAGTAAAATTTTCTGTTAGGTTGTGTGTGATTGACCTTTCTCATGGATCTTCAATCTGCTTGTTTTCAGATCTCAACCCTCTCAAAGGGTATTTCTAGTCATCAATACCCTCAGAGCAGGTTACACTACTTGGCTCACTAGGTTCAAATCTCCTTCAGTTTTGCTATAGGCCCTCAGCAAAGTTAATCTAAATAGGGTGCCAAGTTCTGCACATGACATTCAAGGATGCAACACAAATGTTACCTCAGTTCATTATACTAACTACACAAAAACTTGAGCTGTGTATCTGGAGCTTAGAACCATTCCTTCACAAAACATTGCAAAAAAATGCAGTGAGAGGAGAGACACAGGAGGCAACAGTAAATTGCCATGCTTGACTAGCTTGTTTCCTACCCCTCAGGATTGCAGCCTTCTCCCTCAGGTGCAACCCTACAGAACCCCGTGGGACAAGTGGTAATGGTGTTGGAAGACACATAGGTGTGTTTTCTGAAACAAAACAAAAATAGCCATGGGAGAGAGGAGCATTTCTTTTCAGCATAAGGCTCTTCTACTTCTTATGTTGGTTTTGGCTGGGGTAGAATAAATATTCTTTATAGTGGCTAATATGGGAATGAGTTTTGGATTTGTGCTGGACACAGTGACAGTAATAGGGATGTTTTTGTTATTGCTGAGCAGGGCTTACACAGAGCCAAAGCCTTTTCCGCTTTTTGCACAGCCACATTAGCAAGGAGACTGGGCGTGCATGGGAGGTTGGGATGAGGCACACCTCAGACAGGTGACCCCAACTGACTGGAGGGATAGTACACAGAATATGCTGAGTTGGAATGGACCCACAAGGATCACCGAGTCCAGCTCCTGGTCCTGCACAGGACATCCCCAAGACTCACACCATGTGCCCAAGAGTATTGCCCAAACACTTCTTGAACTCTGTCAGAGTTGGTGCTGTGACCACTTTCCTGGGGAGCCCATTCCAGTACCCAACCACCCTCTGGGGGAAGAACTTTCTCCTAATACCCAACCAAAACCTCCCCTGATACAGCTTCAGGCCATTCCCTGAGGTCCTGTCACTGGTCAACACAGAGAAGAGATCAGTGTCTGCTCCTCCTCTTCTTCCCCACACGAGCAAGTTGAAGACCACAATGAGGTCTCCCCTCACTCTCCTCTTCTCCAGGCTGAACAGACCAAGTGACCTCAGCCACTCCTCATACAGCTGCACCTTCGCCATCCTCATGGCCCTCCTTTGGATGCTCTCTAATACTTTAATGTCTGTTTTATATTGTGGCACCCAAAATTTCCCCCACAACTCAAGGTGAGGCCGCCCCAGTGCAGAGCAGAGTGGGACAATCCCCTCCCTTGCCCGGCTGGTGATGCTGTGCCTGATGCCCCCCAGGACACGGGTGGCCCTCCTGGCTGCCAGGGCCCTGCTGACTCATGTTCATGTGTCCATCAACCAGGACCCCCAGGTCCCTTTGCACAGCGCGGCTCTCCAGCCTCTCATTCCCAGTCTGTATGCACATCCAGGGTTGCCCCATGCCAGGTGCAGAATCTGCCACTTCCCCTGGCTGAACTTCATATGGTTGGTGATTGCCCAGCCCTCTCATTTGTCAAGGTCTCTCTGAAGGGCCTCCCTGCCTTCAAGGAGTCAACAGCTCCTCCCAGTTTCGTGTCATCTTCGAACTTGCCTAGTATCCCTTCCAGTCCTGCATCCAAGTTGTTAATGAAGATGTTGAAGAGCACAGGGCTAAAGATGGAGCCCTGTGGAACCCCACTAGTGACAGGTCTCTAGTCTGATGTCACCCTATTCACTGTAACCCTTTGTGCCCAACCCGTGAGCCAGCTGCTCACCCATTGCATGGTGTGTTTATACAGCTTGTTCAGAAGGATCCTGTAAGAGACAGTATCCAAAGCTTTACTGAAATCCAAAAAGATTACATCAGCTGGCTTCCCTTGACCAACTAGGTGTGTTACCTTGTCATAAAAGGAAATCAGGTTTGATAAGCAGGAATTTCCATACCCTATGATGCCATGCTCAGTATATAAAGTAGGGTGAAGAAGGAGGAAGTGGGGGAATGTTTGGAGTAACAGCATTTGTCTTCCCAAATAACCCTTACATATGATGGGGCCCTGCTCTCCTGGAAATGACTGAACACCTGCTTGCCCACGGGAAGCAGTGAATTAATTCCTTGTTTTGCTTCATTTATGTGCATGGCTTTTGCTTTCCCTGTTGAACTGTTTTTATCTCAACCCAGGAGTTTTCTGGCCTTTACACTTCCAATTTTCTCCCCGATCTCACTGGCTAGGGGAGTGAGCAAGTGGCTGTGTGTGATTCTTGCTTGTCGGCTGGGGTTAAGCCATGACACTGCTAAAAAAAGGCAGTAATTCCAGGTAGTTTGATATTTTTTAGCAAAGATGATGAATACCCTGGAACACGAGAACAGCTAGGAAGAGGCACAACAGAAATTTGAAACTGCATTTTGAAATGACTGAAAACATGAAATGAAGCACAATAAAAGAACAGTAATATTACCACAGAGCAAGCGTTTGAGACCAGAGTGGACAAAGTCTGCTTTGTTCCTGAAAAGCTCGCAGGCTGAGGAGTTAAACGGACAAAAGCTTTGGAGAAACAGTCCTTTGGCTCGTGACTGAGTTTGTCAGTCAGTCCAGGCCTCTCCAACAGAGAGAGCTTACAACCTGATATTTTAACAGGAAAAGGTATGGACAAGTTACACTGCCTTGCTCTCAGAGCACTGATGAGTTTCAAAGGCTGGCACTATGCAGCACTCACAGTCTGTTAATCCACATAAGCTGCAAGCTCAGCCCCATGACAGATTTCTAAGAACTGTGACCCACTGTCAAAATGATATTTTGTGTCAGGTCCTCCATGACCTGGCAGCATGCTCCCTCCACCTGTTTGCAAGATAGTGGGATTTCTTTTGAAGAAGCACATTCTAAGCAATTATATTTTCACTTAAAACTGCTACAAGTTCCCTTACATTGTTTTTTTTTGTTCCAACATACCTACATTCAAATATTATTAATATTTTTCAAAGCAAGCAACTCTAATGACTGACAAAATCACAGATTAAACCAACCATACAAAAATAAGATGCTCTCTCTCTGCTTGGGAAAACATCCCAGTTTTTGAGATTTGATACATTACAATCTGATTTTTCTTCAGGCTTAAACACTTGATGTGTGACAAACTGCATACTCCTCACCATTATTCATTCATCATTTCTAAGCTCCAATGCACCAGCCTAATGGAGGAAATGGGCAAATTTCAAAACTAAAAACCATTCACCAGCAACACAGTGGCTCAGAACCTATTCCTGGACACCACACACGCTAAAATGTCCTTCAAGGCCCAGCTCTGGTACACAGCCCTGCTCAGTTTCATCCTGGATACTCAATTTTCCCTGCCAAATTAAACAAAGCATTGTTTTTCCTCTTCAAGGACATGGAGTCCCAACCAGCCAGGTGCACATACAAAAGCTGACAAGGACCCAGGGAAGCTGTAACAACCAGATCTACTGAGACACAAAGCCTCTCTCTGACCTACCTATTGAGCCAATAACCTTCACCTGCCCAGTCCTCTCAGTTAAAGAGGCAACAACAGGAGGTTTATTCAAAGGTCTGGGCTGTAGTAAAACCACAGTCTGTTTAATAACACTGTGATTTTCCATCCCTGTAGATTATTTTTCCCCTCACGCTGCTCCTTTCCCACAGAGGACAAGCCTAGCATGAATGATTTACAGGAACTTATGATTTGGCCTTGGCCTGTGATGGCCACATAGCTTCTGAGGGCCTGGATGTTTCCTCTCTATTTTTATCCTGAAAGATGAGCAAACACGCAGGATGGAAAAGAACAACAAAAGGAGGAAACAAAAACAGGGCAGAAGGAGTAAAAGACAAAGAACATGGTATCTGCAAGAAGCTCCATCAATAGTTATATGTGTGTGTGGAAAAACAACATGACATTGGGGTAGTCTGTCAAAAACTGCCAAAAATATCTGTTTAGAAAACGAATTGGAGGACAGTGTAAACCAGGCCACAGACTTCCCTTTCCAGTATCTTATTTTGCCGTGAGATACGGAAACACGTGCTTTGGACAGAAGGCACACATCTATCCCAGATGTATAATATGGGGCTTCATAAATTACTGCCCTCTCTCTATCAAAGTCACACCCAGAGGAAAACAACCTCCACAGGAGCTGCTGGGATGGAGCACAAGTGCCTGCT
This sequence comes from Gymnorhina tibicen, assembly GCA_013399875.1. Taxonomy (NCBI): domain Eukaryota; kingdom Metazoa; phylum Chordata; class Aves; order Passeriformes; family Artamidae; genus Gymnorhina; species Gymnorhina tibicen. Next base: position 1,991,462 of record VXAZ01018984.1, read on the forward strand.
TCAACTCATTGCAAAACTGATGGCTGAGTTTAGACTTGGCAAGGAAGATGGGTTTGACTAAGCACCGAGGCAGATTTTGGGTGCTGATTAAGACTGACAGCTACAGTGGGTGGAAAGCAACCACCAGCAGAGAGATGTTCAATTCCCTGAACAGTAATTTCTTAAAGAATTCTGCCAGTATGTGCCCAAGTTTATTTGATCATATCTTTTACATTCGTTAGATGTTCCAGAAAGCATTCAACTGCTCCAAGTTTCTTAATTAGCCAACTCAGAAACTGGAAGACTTTTAAAGGATAACCAAAACACTGAGCATATTGTAACGGCTTACGGACAACTGTCATAGAAAAAAAGTAAATCTGGTCTCGAAACTCAGAAAAGTGGCATTAGACACAAAAGGAAGCCCCATCAGACATAACCAAATCATAAAAATTATCTCAAGAAGCCACAACCCACACTATCAAAATATTAAGCATATTGCCAAGATTCACACGCTGTGAACTCTCTCTCCAAAGCAGCCAAGCCCCTGGTTTTTAGGTTGATGTGCTGAGTGTTGCAGTAGTGACCGAAGCTGGCGTTGTAAAACAAAAGCACTACAGTCAATGTAAACTTTATACATTAATTATGTAATGTTACAAAACAGCTGGGAGGGAGGATACAAGTACTGGGATGCAGTGCCATTCCAAACATGTTTCCACGAGTTCTCGGTCTAAAGCAAGGGCAGAGCACCCAGCCCTGTTCGCTACTTCCCAAAAAAATATCACCATAGCACTCTCCTTCTTGCCCCCTTGGAAAAACATCTGTGCCAGCCAGAAAGAGATGTTTGCCCCAATAAAACTTACAAAGTTATTTTAGACTGGATGTGAGAAGTGTTACCGGTGTCATAAGCTCGGCTTGCTAAAATTTGCAACATTTTTGCAATACAGAACTGGCAAGCATAGGATAATTTTAGGAACAGCATACACCTACAGCCTTAGCAGTGGGCCTATTTTCCTTCACTTAATTGCAAGCAGGTGTTGGCATTTTACAGACTGTAGGGCAAATCCACTCTTTTTTACACTTCTTTAAGATAGACTGAGATTCCATATAATTCTAAAATTACGTTTCTAAAAGTCTTGTCATTAAAATAAAAAATCAAGGAAAAAACCTTCTCAACATGATCTACTAGACAACTTCTCTAAAAATTATAAACTTATTTCTGTTGGTTTTGTCCTGAAGACTGACAATTACACTTATCAGTGATGCTCTCTTTAAGGACCATTCACATATTTTATCTAAAGCTGAAAAATGACACATTTTCCCAAAATGATTAGAAGACAAAATCACTTCATTTAACGAGTTTGTCACATCTTTCAGAACTGAGAAAATCCATATAAATTCATGAAATTTCATATTTTCTGCTATCACAGAAGTTCACTAGCACAATGCTCTGCTTTCAATACGGAAAACAAATGAACAGTGGAACGTCTACAGGACAAAGGCAGTAATGGAGATAGTTAGTAATTCAAGCTGAAGAGACGAGATTCAAGCTGACAAACTGGCATCCTCCACAGAATGAGTCTGACACTTTTTATAGCCACTGACACAGTAACGAATGCTCTACTTGGGGTGGAGCTAAACAAAATGTTTTTAGAGCACTTTCTTCAAAGTAAGCATTTCCCTGGTCCTTGTACAGAAGCAACTTTATCTGCGAGCAGAAAAGAAAAAAAAACTAAAGTGCTGTCATAGTTAATTAGGCCCCAGCTGTGGCAATTATCTTGAAGGGAAGCGAAAAGCAACATTCTATTACGTTATTATCAGCAGCTCTTTCTTAAGGGACAGCTCTATCAGATGGGCCCCAAAGTACCTGTTTGCCTTAGTTTTCTAATGAGCTCAATAATGGAAGCAATTCCAATAGAATAGGGGTTTTTTAAGGTACCTACAGCTCAGTAGCCTTTGCAATACTGCCCTTGCAGTAATTTTTATCTAACCTGACCCTAGGAGAATATATTTCAAATTTAAATCTCAGACCGTTCACATACAGCATTGATTTGCTTATGGTTATCACACTTAAAGCATGCCTTACAATAGAAATAAAGCTTGGATTTGAGTTACTAATTGAAAAATAAAATAGCTTTCTAAAATGCTAAAAGTAAAGATTTATTAATTCAGAGGACTCACAGAATTCAAGGCAAATTAATTAAATCTAGAGTCCTAACTAACCAAAGTTGATTTAGGAAACTGTGCACACAAGTTCAACTGAGTCCCTCTTGCAATATTCCCCCTTTTCCCGTTAAGTAAGAATGGCATTAAGTTTTTACTCAATCTTTAGATTCCACCTAAATCTTTAGTGAATGTCCATTTCTTCTCTAGAAGTTACTAATAAGCCCTATATTAGTGGTTTTATCTTACTTCTTTGACATGTACTTTGGAATGTCAGTAGAACATTTTTGTTGCAGAAAACTCCTAAGACTTTGAAAGCTGGCACACATTACACATAGTTTCATAACTGCAGATTATACTAAGCAAAGCTTTAAAAAATGGACAATTAGTGCTTAAGGAAAAAATGCACCACAGCTCAAGTGGTCTGAGAGGATTTTATGTGGTGTTATTATGTGGATTACCACAGTCTTTACATTTACATAATAATATATATACGAGGTCAGGCCAAAACCTAACCTAGACCAATGTCTGAAAGGTCAACCACCACACACTACGAGAACTGGCCAAGAAAAAGAATATGGGTTTGGACAACTCAGACATCAGACTGGGGCTTGGGACTGGGTTAGGTTCTTCAGCCATCTGTGTTAAAACAAAGACTCATCAGTAACTCCGTATATTCCAACAAACTCTTTCTAAGCATAAAGTAAATCTGGATCTGGTTTTGTATTCTGTCTGGAAGAGTGCAAGAAATAACTCTTCTTTCAAAACACAAAATGAAAATAGCAATAAAAGCCAGTCGCTGAATATACTGAGCTGCACTGGTTAGCCAGGATGCCCACCGCACAAAAACATCCATCTTCTGTCTTCACCAGCCCATTACAAAGTCACTGCAGCTGACCCAAACAGAATTCTGCTCTGATTTGAGCCTAAATCCAAGAATGGGGAGGCTCTGCCTTCAGGCACATGGAACAGCTGTGAGTATGCACTCACAAGTATCCTTTGCAGAGCCCCTGTGAAATGCCTGGGGCCAAAATCTATACTCCTACTGACTCTTCCTACTCCACCCTGGTGTCCCATAAGCAGTGACAGCTCCTGCTGTAGGTATACAAAAAAAAACCTTCAAAAAATATCTTCAAAAACCCCCAAAAAATCTCACACTCTTGCGAAGAGACCAAGAGTTGGACCAACATAGGCAGAAAAACTCAGAATAAATATATAGTATTTATCCAATGTATTCTTTAGCTTCCAACAAATTGCACTACAGATTTTTAAGCGCTCAGAACTAAACTTCTTAAGTTCCTTTCATGATTCGAATAAGGATTCTCTCATCAGGCACCTTTAAATTCACTCTCACTGAAGCACAACTACCTCCATCCAGAAGTTATTTATAAACTCTATTGATCCTAACTTGTTTAACTTAACTGGAATCCCCTGAGAAATATTGCATTTCTATTTTTAAAAGCATATATGTATACCACTTGTATTTACTGATAAGTAACAGTAGGGAAAAAATGGTTTTGTACTCCTTTTAAACACATTTAACTGCCATGAAAAAAGGAAGAGCCACCTATTGTTTATTCATCCTCCCAGTATTTAGCTTGAACTAGACAACTCGGTGATTCAAAACCTTACACAGGAAACAGACAGCTTTGAGTCACTCTTGTTTATCTTTCTATCACATTCTTGAAACTACTGAAACTTTAAAGTATAAAGATACACTTGAAGTATGCTTCACTCTGGAGATTCAACAATTTCAAAATGCAAATTCTTTTTTTTTTTTTTGTTCTCTTTTTAAAGCAGTATAGTCCTGTACTAATAAAAATCAATTCTTCTGAGTTTTAGGTGAAAAATACAATCCCCTACAACTGAGGAGACAAATGGAAATGAGCCAGTGAGAGGATCCACATCATGTGACTGTTGTGCCCAGCAAGACACTGATGGTTGCTGTGACTTAGAGGAGTGGTAGCAGTATCTGCTTTCACCTGTCAAGATGTAACCCAGTGCAGGCAGCATCAAAGTCACTTACAAGGCTGTCTGTCAGACAGGAAGTGGGATCTATTCAATTGCATCAGTTATTCACACCCAAAGAATCCCCATAACATTTGTTGTCAGCTTTACAAGTGAAATAAGGAAATTGCTAAGGGAGGGAAACGCTGATGGTCTCTATTGCAGTCCCACAAATTACACATTTCCCACAAATTCAAGAACAGTAGTGCCCCTACTACATTTTATATTTTACAGACCACTCAGAGCAGCTTATTACACTCACATATCAATTACACCGGATGCAAATCTCATATTTCACCTGGTTTTAGAATGAGAAAGATTATAGCTATTATTAAGATGACACTTTTTGTTCAAAAGACTAAACCAATTTTCTAAAAATTGTCAGCAACTGTTGTCTAAGAGGCTGTCATCTAAGCTCACTACACCCTGCTTTATTATCACAGTCTCGAAATTGCAGTGAGCCTATCTTTGTGCAGAAAATGCAGTTTGGACAGAAATGAATAGACCATTGTGTCTAGACCACTTCTCAAGCTTGGTTTTTGGAACAAATACTAATCCCATCTGTTTTCCTGACAGCAAATGAATCAGGTTCCTCAAAGAATTTAGATGATAACATTTTCTTCTGAAAACAAGGAGAACCAATGCCCTGACCACTGGGGTTTTAGTGGGTTTTAACTTCTTGTGCTTCCTCTGACTCAATTTGTCTTAAAACGTCTGTTGAACAGTGGCACTCCTTCACCAGCACCAGAGTAAGGCAACTCAGCTTCAAACCTGTCACTCAGGGCACTCTAAAGAGGAGAGACAACTGCAGAAACCTGAAATGTGGAAGGAAGGGTCTAACCTGTTTGTACTTTTCAAACAAGTATGCTGAAGATGTTTGTTAGAATAAGGTACAGGAACTAAACTCAATAATAAACCTTCTGACTGTCATCTCCAAAAGGAAGGCACTGCTTAGACCTGAACACCAGGCAGGAACTCAGATAGCTTCTCTAAATATTTCTCATGGGCTAGCCCAAAGTATTTCATCAAGCACTCTCAGGCCAGGTGGCTCTGGCCAGCACACCTGGTTTCTACCACGCACAGCAAAGCATCCTGAGCACTGCACACAAAGCCAATTTACCAGCACAGGATTCTGGTGTGTTGTGGACACACAGCTGTGGACAGGACACTCATTTGAATTAGGGCTTTCCTCACCACAGCCAGCTCCATGCTTTCAAATTAAGTTTTGTATACATAACCATACATGAGCAACTGAGGGTTTGGGACAGTTGCCAAAATACTGTCAAAATGCTTGAGGAAGAGAAGTGGAATGATTTCCCTCTACTGTTCTTATCCAATTTTAGGGACACTTTTTTAACTCCAAGTTAAGATGATTTATACAGACACTTCAAGTCACAGATTTTGAATAATCCTCTAAGATCACGATTTGCAGTAACTGAATGTTAACTGGCCAAAGAATAACAGTCACAGATAAGTGAAATTTGACATGGCATTTTCTACCAGAAACAAAACCAGAAAATAAGGTTTCTTTATTTACAGAAATGAGTTAATTCCGTTTCTAAAAACTTCACCATATCCAGGCAGCTACACTGATCACTGCATACTGATCACTGGCCAAACCCCTATCAGTTTAATGGAAACATCCTGACAGCATGGTTTCCTGGCTTCAGAAGTTTACCATACCAGAGGTGCTGTACACTTCCGAGAACACAGTGCCAGAGCACTGTATTGGTGTTTTATTTGAATTATTGGTACAGCAGATCATCCTACTAAATACTTAAGGGACTACAAAACTGTGTTTTAAGTTAATGGAAAAAAATTACATTATGACAATACTACAATAAGAACATGCATGGACATGGTCATTCGAGGCAAAAAACATGATTCCCACACAAAACACATTATAGCTAACTACTTATATGGACTACATATATACTCAACCAGTAAACGCAAAATTAACAAAACACTATCCCATTTTAAGAGGCCAAAGGCACAGAACTGGTAACCAGCCCTGTCAGCACAAAACAAAGTCCGATAATTCCTGACCACTTCTTTTGACAGAGGTATCTTCTAGCAGCCTCTCCACAGGCTGCAAATGCACAGACACGACAGGGTTAGGGTCAGGTACGGGATTCGCAGCCGCTCAGCTTGCAGCGCACCGCTAATACCTGGGACCGAGTCCTCCCGGCGCATTTCACACGGCAGCCGGCTCCGGGCTCGGCACCGGCGAACACAGAAGCCAGGCCCGGCCCAGGAACCGGGCAGATGCAACAGGAGTCACCCGGCGCTGCCACCGCCTCTATCCCTTATTCCCCTCCGCGGGGAAGAGCTGGAGAAGACCTGCGTCTCCAAGCGGCTGATAGGGAACCCAAGGGAGAGGCTGGAGAACGCCAGAGCAAAGCTCTGTGCCACAAAGGCGAGCGCCACCGGCTCAAAGGCGAGAGCTCCCGGCGCCGGGCAGCCGCCCCCGCAGCTCCCCCCGCTTCCCACCACTCACTCTTGGTCGCGGCGATCAGGTTCTTCCCATCCTTCAGCAACTCCTTGATAAACTTATTGGTCTTCTCCAGCTCGGCCTCGTGCGCTCTCACCCGCTCCCTGAACCAGGGGCTGTCCAGGTAGCAGTCGCTGAACTCCAGGGGCTGCAGCCCCATGGCTGCTGCTGCTGCTGCTGCCGCCGCCGCGCCGGGGCTCGGCTCCCCGCGAACCGCAGCACCGCCGCCCTCCCCAGCCGCGGCCACAAAGNAGGGGCTGTCCAGGTAGCAGTCGCTGAACTCCAGGGGCTGCAGCCCCATGGCTGCTGCTGCTGCTGCTGCTGCCGCCGCCGCGCCGGGGCTCGGCTCCCCGCGAACCGCAGCACCGCCGCCCTCCCCAGCCGCGGCCACAAAGACGGAGCGACGGCTCCCCCCGCTCAGGGCTGGGCGCAGGCAAAGGCGAGCCGAGCTCGGCAGAGCCGCCCTCCCGGCAGCCCGGTCGGGACACGCCCGAGCGGGGCGGGCAGAGCCCGGGGCCCGCCCCTTCCGAGCTCCCTGTGGCGGCAGCAGCACCGGGCGGGGCGCTGGGGCCGCGCCGGTACGCCCGGTCCCCGGGCAAGGCAGGGTAGCTGGGGCGCTGTGGACGTCCCCGAGCGGGGGACGCGGGCAGGTACCGCTACCAGAGAGAGCCCTCTGCTCGGCAGAGACACCTCGGCAAGTTAGAGATGGGCAGTCACCAACTGCGTGAGGGCCAAGTGCGGGATTCTGCGCTTGGGGTGGGACAACCCTGGCTGTGTGTATAGCCTGGGGAACGGGATAGCAGCGCTGTGCAAAGGGACCTGGGAGTCCTGGTTGATGGAAAGTTGAATGTGAGTCAGCAGGGCCCTGGCAGCCAGGAGGGCCACCCGTGTCCTGGGGGGCATCAGGCACAGCATCGCCAGCTGGACAAGGGAGGGGATTGTCCCGCTCTGCTCTGCACTGGGGCGGCCTCACCTCGAGTGCTGGGGCAGTTTTGGGTGCCACAGTATAAAACAGACATTAAAGTATTAGGGAGTATCCAAAGGAGGGCCACGAGGATGGTGAAGGGCCTTGAGGTGAAGCTGTATGAGGAGTGGCTGAGGTCACTTGGTTTGTTCAGCCTGGAGTAGACTGAGGGGAGACCTCATTGCAGTCTTCAACTTGTTCATGAGGAGAACAGGAGGGGCAGACACTGATCTCTGTGGCACCCAGTGACAGGACTTGAGAAAACGGCATGACACTGACTCAGAGATAATTTAGGATGGAGATCAGGAAAAGGTCTTTCACCAGGGGGGTTGTCAGGCACTTGAACAGGCATCCCAGGGAAGTGGTCACAGCCCGAAGCCTGAGAGAGCTCAAGAAGCATTTGGACAACACTCTCAGGCACATGGTGAGATTCTTGAGGTGTCCTATGTAGGGACAGAGTTGGACTCAGTGATTCTGATGGGTCCCTTCCAACTCAGCGTATTCTATGGTTCTAAGATTGCACCAGCCACTGGGCCCCCTCCACCTCATGGAAACGTCTCTGGGCTTTAGGAAGGGCCTGAGATGGGCTCTCAGAGTGAAGATGCACAGAGCAGCCTATGGGCTGCTTGATCCAAAATTGGCTATGGTGGTGGTGGTCTGCCAGATGAAACGGCTGGCATTGCTCATCTGCCCTGTCCCACTTGTGTCTGCATGTGAAATACTCAGTAAAGTAGATACAGCCCCCCCTTCATGTCTTCATTCAATAAACTAATGCAGTCTTGTGAACAAGTCTGTGGCAAGAGCAAGACCTGGAGAAGATCACCCAATGCTGAACTGTTTTAGTTAAAGAGTGTTAGGAAATTCATGAAGAAGACAGAAAAGGCTTATAGTTATATTTGTATTTATAATTTAGCTATAATTCCATGATTTCAATGGTTTGACAGTAGTGTAATTCAGAGTGCTTTGGTGGGACTTTCTCAGATGATTGGAAGGGTATATATTTTAGTCATGAGTATCTTCTTTGGGAGTAAATTCAATCTATTTTTTTTCTGTACTTTGGCAAACTGAGTGTTAGTTCCCTCTCTCTTTGAAGCAATGAGCCTTGGTATTCATTAAATGTATTATTGTTGGGCCCACAGTTAAACCTAAACTGCATGTCTGAGATGAAGATAACTTGAGGGTGTAACTATCAACCTTTTTCTGTATGACCCCATGCACTGACCTGCAGAAGTCAAGTATGGAAATAGGTGGGCAGTTCACAAATCTTATTTTTAATTACTCCTGTTCATAGAGCAGTGTACTGGGTAGTATTCAATTTTGCAAACATTTGGGTTTTTTAATAACTGTCCACTTCAGAGCCTGCTTCAGAAACCAGGCTGAGGATGTGTGTTACCCATCTGACAGCAATCACAGAGCTCAAGTGAGTAAACACAGAATTTCATGATCAAAGGCCAAGATAATGTCCTCATTGTTCATGTAGATAAGGATGATAAGAAAACACAATTATGTAAAGAGAGGGGCGGGAAGAAGGGGCTTGACATGAAGTAAGTGTAGTTTCTGAAAGCAGTCTGAAAATGAGTGTGGCCCCTCCAAATGAGATGCTACCTAAAAGTGCAGATGATTTGCCTGAAATCACAGCAGACTTATAGTCCCACACCAGGAGGGACTTTTGAGAGCTGATCCTGAACGTTCAGTTTTTCAGCCAAGTGTTCCACCTGCTAGATCACATTATCTGCTGATACTTATTTTCTAATATTACTTAGCTGAGAAGTTTCTATGCTACTCAAAAATCAGTTTTAAAAGAATAAAAAAAAAAAAAAAAAGAAAATCACCTTAAACAAATAACAAACAATCCTTATCTCTGTTTAGATTACTGAAGCAGCATTTCAAGAGTAGGTATGCCTTCCATGAATAGTTTGTTTACTTTTTCCTGTAGTTGTCTTCAGCATTAAAGTTAGAATAATATTTTTCATGCTTGTTTATAGTCACTGTAATTTCCCTATTATAATTCCACTGAAACATTGTAAAATAGTGGGATCCCATGCTTTGTGTGGAGTTGCTTGGAGTTACTCAAATACAAAAAAAAAAAAATTAAATGTTTATCTTACTCCTGGGGTGTTTTAGCTAGCAAAAAACCCCCACCAGGTCTAAAATTTAGATTTGTCCTATCATGACAGTCCCATTAGGGGAAATTGGTCCACCTACCTCAATCATGTGAAGTAAGAATGTGTTCTTTTCTAGTTGCAGCTAAAAAGAGCAGTCAGTCCAACAGAAATACATACATAAAAATAACACTTTTTTTTTCCAGAATAAAGAGAGTCAACTTCTATTTACATAATTAAACAAGAAAGAAAATTCAGTACTAAGTTGATATTCTACACTGTTTATCCAGTTAATCCAAACAACATAGTGGGTTCCTACCACCACAATTATTAAATATATCTTTTCCTAAACCTGACCCACCCATTCAAAATGTTGTCGGACTCTGAAACAGCAAAATTGTGATGTAAAACAAAAGACAGAAAACTGAGGAGAAATAATAACCCGTTAATTTATGCAGGATAATTACCTATCTAATGAGCAATATAAGGAGTTGCCCTTTTACCACTAATTAAAGCTCGAAGTGGCTTTACATCAGAAAAATCTCCTCTTTTCTGCCACTCCCTACTCAAGCCCATCAAATTTTACAGCTTTCTTGTAGCCTCTTTTAAGAGACTGTGACACAGATTGACTGTGTGAAGCTCTAGCAATATCCTGCCCATAAACTGTGTATTTATCTTTGCTTTGGTTATTTTCCTTTGACATTCACAGCAAGCAAGGTTTCAGCAAATACACTCTTCGAGTCATTTTATACAGCAGGCAAACAGCAGCATATCATTTGTTCCAGCTTACCTTCCTTATGTTCTTTTCAGATTCTGATTTTTATGGAAGATACTCTTTTGTGTAGCTGATTGTGTCTCCAGGCTGCATGTTAAGGAGATATGGGTTAGAAATTAGTGAATTTAACTTTCAGTTTTACTGACATTTTGTTACAGAGCACTGATACCAGCTCCCACCATTTCCAACACACAGCTGTGTTGTTGAAAACATCATTAGCAACAGCCTAGCCTAGCCTTCCAAGGAATTACAATTTCCTTTCTTGTCTAAGCACTTTTACCTCTGTTAGTCCTGTCATGGATTTAACAGAGGGCTTGGGAGTTTCCTTCTAACTCCCATTTTGCTTATGACTGTGTCATCACGGTTGGCTTGCAAGATCTTAGGGGTCTTATGCATATGTGAGATACCTCTAGGCTGCATGCTCCCTCTCCTCTCATCCATGAAGAGTTCATATATGAACAGACTGGTCTGCAACCACCCACAATGCAGACCAACATTATTTATTCTACTGTCAACCATTTTGATGATTATTAAGGCAATCATGTATATGTCTGATAAGATGGGCATTCCTTTTTGGCACTTCTTTACAGCACAAACTTTACCCAAAAAATGATTTTAGGAAGCAGCTGTATGCTTTGTCAGTGTTACAAAACATTGTATTCTGTGGCCATTTTTTTTTTCCCTGAAGTGTTCTATCAAAAAAGTTGTGAGCATGAAATTAACGAATATCCTCTCAAGCCTTTGAAATGAATGGACCCTTGTGAATTCCAAGGGTTTTGGCATTTACACTGCCGTATTTTAGTAATCTCCCTTCACAAATGGGTCAAATTAGCACACAGTACTACTTCATGTATGCTTAAAAATAGGCACTATAAAGAATTTATGCTATCCACTAGCATTTATTTGCTTCGACAAAAAATACAGTTGAATTAGTTTGGAGAACCATGGAGTGCCAGAGATAATTGTTCATTACAGTTATTTGGTACAGTCCAGCTCTTGTTACACCTCACTGACCACAGGTGATAACTGCATTGGGTTTTCTCTCTCTCTCTCTCTCTCTCCTGCTATCCCACAGGTGCTAACATTTTCTTTGCCTCATACCATCATCCTCTAGCTGGAAAGCATAATTAAGCTAAAGTCAGAGAAGGTTGTTCCCTGTTACTAATTTAAAGTTCACAGCTTTTTTTTCTTTCAAAACTGAACGAAGGCTTGTTGGTACCAGTTGTTTAATAAGGTATTATATCCTCCTTTGGAGCTCAGTCCTCATATGAAGTATTTGATACTTTTTGATACTGATACTTGCACACCCTCATCCAGCCCAAGTGCTGGTTTTACCAGTTATTTTATGTTTTTTCTAGCACGACTTTCCTCTATCAGAATTTGATTCTAGTGTCATTCAGGTTTCCTTTTCTGAATTTTTTTGGGGGTCTCTTGTCTCAAAATGTTTGCAGACTTCCCCTCTCTTATAACATTATAGAGCAACAATGAATTTCACTGTGGATTACAGTTCAGCTGCTACAGTGTTCCATTTAGACGCATGTCCCCACTCCACATGTGCTCTTTTCATCTTGTTCAAAATGCTGGCCTGGCATTTTTACACAACGCTCATTTGTTTCCAAAAAGGGAATGCACACACAATATCCACAGCTGTAAAAGCTGTGGAAGAGCTGCATTCATGCTTTAAAACGGGAAAGTAAAGATGAGCAGCTTCCAAACACTTCATGATTAGTAAACAATGCCACGGCCTGTTCCTGTCCCAGAAGTAGGACATGACCAAATGAACTCTGCCTTTTTAAATCTGCACTCCAGGGCTCTGAATGGGGCTGTTCCCCGGAGTAGACAGCTCCACAGAGAAGGTAGGTGGTGTCACAGGCACGGGAGGGAGCAGGATAAGGAATTTGAGATGTGGAGCAAAGCTCTGAATTTTGCTCCTCGCCATCTGCTGCTGCCGAGCAGAGCTGTCAGTCAAAAGTCCAAGAAAAGTTTGTTTATGACTTAAAGCCTGTGTTGTCCTCATCTGAGGCTCTCGGGACTTACCAAGAGGGGAATTAAAACTTAGCGTCAGGAGCACCGTGACTACGGGGCAGTGGAGGGAGGCGGTGTCTGCACAGCGCTGGGCAGCGTTTAAGGTGGTGGTTCTTTCGTGCTGGCGGAGCAGCCCCGAACAGCGCGGACCGGCAGGGGACTGCATCGAGCCTCGCTGCGGATCCCTTCTACAGCCCTGCGTTAGCACGAGCTGCATCGCCAGCTTCCTCAGGGTTGGATGCGGGGGGAGAAAGAACATGGATAATGAAACACCTTTATCCCACAGCGCTGGCTCCCGCCCGGCGCCTGCGCGATGGCTTCGGCCCGGCACCGGCATGGCAGCGGCCTGGGAGTGCAGCTCCGCGCACGGCCCCTGACGGAGGGCCCTGGAGCAGGGGATGGATGGCCCTGGAGCAGGTGATGGATGGCCCTGGAGCAGGGGAAGCCCCCACCTGCCCCGCAGCTTCCCGGGGCAGCCCCTCGTGGAACAACGCGTGGAGCCGTGCGGCCGCTCGGCCGCCCTGCCCCGGCCCCGCATGCGAGCGGTGGGGCCTCCCTGGCTCTGCGACTCCCTGTGGGCGCTGCCGGGGAGCGCTTGCGCGGCCGAGCTTTGGTCTGCGTTTTGTATTGTATTTTATTTTATTTTATTTTATTTTATTTTATTTTATTTTATTTTATTTTATTTTATTTTATATATTTTTTTTTATTATTTTTTTATTTTTGTCTTAAGAAAACAGGAAAAAAAAAAGAGAAAGCCTAGTCGTGATTGGTACTGTGTTTCTTGCAGTCCCTCTCCACGAAACCTTCGTGTTCTTCAGGACTGGGACACATCTGGACCTACTGAAGTCCTGCTCACCTGAGTACCTTTAAAAGTTACAGCGGTAACCCAGGCAGGTATAAAAATGTGCATATTGGTTCTGGTCACTCTTTTAAAATGTTTTCTTAAGGGAAAAAATAGCCGCGGTACCTTGTGTAAAATAAACTACGAACTCGTTAGCTCTTTCTGTGAGGCTTTGTTTTGTGAAGATGCTGTTTTTCAAGGAGATGCTGTTTTTCAAGGAGAAAAAATTTAACCTGCAGATTTTGTGGTTGATTATGAAATATATGAGTGCATGAACTTCCAGTGTACAAAACTGTTTGGTCAGAAACATGCTAAAATGTCTCTTACAAAAACAAATTTTACAAAGCCAGAAATGTAATCTTGTTTCCAGGACGTGGTTTAACCTAGATGTGGTGCACACTTGACTTTTGAGTGGTGAACACTCAGAGCTGGTGAAATTATCAGTGGCGTAAAGATGAGATGTTTTTGAATCTTCAGGACTTGGTGGGAGGAAAGACGTCTTTACTAAATGCCACTGAAAACGAAAACATTTTTTGATCTGTCAGCTTTGTGCACAAACGTTTTGGCCTACAGTATATAGTACGTGTGACTTCTTTTCTTTTTCTTTTTCATTTTTTTAAATGTAAGCGAGTATTAACATCCTTCAGAATGCCCAACTCCAATGCCAAACTTCACAGTAACCACAGGAGTGGTCGGGAAGCCAGCAGACGGGAATTGGTTTCCAGATCTTTGCAGAGTGCTCAGCATTGCCTGGAGAACCAGGATTTTGGAACTGCATATGCTCATTATCTCCTGGTATTAAATCTAGCTCCCGAGTTAAAAACTACTGTCAAAGTAAGTGCTCTTCGAATTACTTTAAATTTTATTTATTGTAATTCTCTTGAGGTCTTTGTGACATGTTTTGTACTTGTGATTGTTACATGGAACTAATTTTTGCTTTTATTTTGAAGACAAAATTGGAAAATAAGTAGTAATTGAGATGGCAAATGACTTTAATAAGCTTGGTATGCTTGTATGAAGGGAGTTCATAGAATCTTCTTTTAGTCTGTGTGTGTCAATCACATTTAATAAAAACGAGGCCTTGTTAGTAGGGGAGCATGCACTAATATACATGCAAGCACTTAGTAAACACTGCTGGGTGCTGATCCTCGTGTGTGGGTGTCCAGGTGTATGTCAGGACACTTTTAGATGTTTTCAGGGCTCAGTTGCCTACTTTTGGTAACTCCCAGCACCTCAGTGATCTATGTTTATTTTCTAGGAAACATTTCAGTTTACTCTCTTTAAATGGGCAGAAGAACTGGATTCGCTGGCACGTATTCAAGATCTGTTTAACTGCTATGAACAAGCGCTTGAACTGTATCCCAATGATGAAGTGATCTGTAACAGTATGGGAGAACATCTCTTCAGGTTTGTAGTGATGCATATTCAGTCTTTCTAAGGTTCATGTTGTAAATACAAGCACATTCAAATCTGCTTGTCTGAAATAGCTTAAAAAGAGTAGGCAGTGCTAAAATAAATGTTGTTAATCACTACAAAAGTGAAAAAAAAAGAAGCCACAATGTTTTGTTGTTGCTCAGGTCTTCTAAGGCTGGAATTTTAAGACTGAAATCATAGATTGTAGTCCGGGTGGTTTTAGTTAGGTTTGCTTTTTGTGATTCCTTTGTTTTAAAGGAACACCTCGCTGAGCATTGTATTAAAATGTATATGTATATTTGATAATTTGGGGCTTTTTTCAGTGCTGTCTGATTTGAGATTATGCTGTAGGTATCATAAAAACTTGATTCAAATTCACAATTTGGTTTCTTTTTGGTTTCTTCCCATTTTTTTCAAAACTGGCACTTAATGCAAAATCTGGCAATTCAAAATTTTGTGGTTTTGCAGAATGTTCCAGGTAAATAGAGTAAAACAGTTTTGGGGTTTATAGCATTCTCTTGAGTTGATTATCTGTGAGACTGGATTGCAGAGCTGCTGCTGTCGTGTTGTTGCAGTGAGTTCTTATAAATAAAACCTGTTTTACTTTGTCAAAGGATGCAGTAGTGGATGAAGGTTGGTGCACACAATGGTATTTCTGAACTGGCTTTGCATTTTACGGTGACTTGATGTACAGCTATAAATCATTCTTTTTCATAAAGTAATGCCAGTGTTTTCTAAAGATAATCTTTCTAACTAAGGCAAAATATTTCTATTGTCTTTTAGCTGACGTAAGACCTCTTTAGAGCCCCTCAGATGTTCACAGCTGCATGCATACTTTCCATTTGTTTGTCATTTTTGCTCTTAGAATGGGCTTCAGAGATGAAGCAGCTGGGTATTTTCATAAAGCAGTGAAGCTCAACCCCGACTTTGCCGACGCCAAGGAGAATTTTTACCGCGTTGCAAACTGGCTGGTGGAGCGCTGGCACTTCATCATGCTCAACGATGCCAAGAGGAACCTCACCTATCTCAAGGCCATTGAGAATGCTGTCCACTCAGGGAGCAAATCTGTCCTGGATATTGGAACGGGAACAGGAATTTTAAGGTATGCCACAATGCACATGTCACATGAATTTAATAGTAAAGTATTGGTTGCCCAACAAAATTTGGCTGAGAGTGGAAAAAATAACTACTTTGATGCTTTTATGGAGACTAAACTTAAGCAAGCAAGCAAAGCTTTCAGAAGCCAGTGAGTCTGGAGATTAGTGACTAGTAGTATTTTTTGAACCTTTTTTCATAATTTGTTGCAGATGCTTTTTGTGCCAGTAAGTACTGTATAAATTGAATTACTCACATTGGTGTTGAAGTTGTAATGTTATTTGTCCTGTCTTTAAATATTGACTGTAAAGAGTGGATTCAGAATAGCTGGGGGAGTGTCCTTATGCTAACTGTGGTGGTTTTTTTGTTGATAACATCAAGAGGATATCAACTTGTGCAATATCAGTGTTCACACAAGACATAACAGTTCATTTAATGATGGTTTTTAGACTTGAACTGGTAGAAATATGAAACAGATGTGGAGGAGGGGAAAACCCCTGATTCTTGTTTTCCAGTATGTTTGCAAAAAAGGCGGGAGCATCTTTCGTCTATGCCTGCGAATTATCCAAAACCATGTATGAACTTGCCCGTGATGTGGTGGCAGCAAATAATATGGAAAGAGAGATCAAACTTCTGCATTTGAAGTCACTTGATATAGAAATTCCAAAGCACATACCTGAAAGGTACGTTGTTGCTTTCTCTTCTGATAGTATTTTGAGTTCGCTCTTAATTTCAAGAAAATAGGAAATGCCTTGTGGCCTAACCAGGAAATAACACTGCTGTGATATTAATCACAATGTGGGAAGGTTCTCCGTATCTTTTATGTGTTTAAAGAGCAGAAATGACAACATGTTCTTCAGATCATCCTAATTTCTATGGTAGATCAACAATGTCGTAAATTAAGGAGTTTAATTCTTTGATGGTGGGAGCTTTGGGGCATGTGTAATTATACTGCAGCAACAGGAAAAAAAATTAAATTACTATGTCATAAAAGTAATTTTAACACACTTTTATACTTTTAACATCTGGCTCAGTTCCGCAGCCTTTGAATAGGATGGAGTTACTAACATTTAATAAAGCGTCTGATGATGGTACAGGCTCATGATCTGCAATGATGACGCTCCTGGTTTAGGCCAGTCAAGCCTTGTCTAATTGTGTCAGCTGAGCTACAGTAACATATGTATCCCTTTAGTATATATAGTGAGTTACTAGATGTCAACTATTAATAAATAAATTACTGCTGTTCTCAAAGTGTCTTCTCTTATTATGCTGTATGCTTTTTGGTTTAATTCCAGAGGATTTAAGATTTTAGGGTTGTTAGTCTGTGTACAAATTTTACTGTGCTTTGATTATAGTTTTGAGGGTTTTAATTCCTTTTTATACACATGCATGAATACATACTATTGCACAAAATATATATTCTGTAGTATCATTGGCTGTGTGCCCAGGCTGAAACATCTTCCTGTTTTGGCTAGATTCTTCCCACACAATTTATTTATAAATGCTGAGCAAGAAGCTTTACAGTAAATTCTTGCTCAATATTTGCTCTCTTTTATCTGCATCTTCAATAATTTCTAACAACAATTCAAAACACATAATTTTTTGGAAGAATTAAATTGCCCACGTGTACTGAAACTCCAGAATGCTGGTAAAAGTTTTGCTCTGAAATCATACTAGTATGGTGGGGTTTTTTCTTTAAAAGAATGATTGATTGTTGACAGGAGTGTTTGTTATACATCATATTTTTCTTGTCTAGAGTTTCCTTGGTTGTCACAGAAACAGTCGATGCTGGCTTATTTGGAGAAGGAATTGTGGAGAGCTTGATACATGCTTGGGAACATCTGCTTTTACAACCAAAGGTAGGTGATGTGGGTACCTGTGCATGTGCACACATTCCAGGCATATGGGAATGAGAAACAGTTGTCTTGTAAATATTTCATTCCTTTTGGTATGCTAAAAATGAGTGATCTGGGCTTATTCCATGAATTTGATTTTGGTGAGCAGCAGTGAGGTAGAACATACATTGTACTTTTGTGACCTCTGTGTTCTGAGCAAACAGGTATTTGCCAAGCATGTTTCCCTGATGTAACCTTCCATCATCACAGATAGTTCAGTCTTAATCACTGTTTATTCATTTATTTTAAATCTTTCTTGTCCCCCATCTTTGTAAGTAACACCAAAAGAGTTTATGTGGTTTTTAAATGTACAGTCAGTCTAAGCAGAAAATGCTGAATTATGGTAGAGTTATTTCTCATTGTAAAACTTGGGAACACTCAATTATGATTTGGTAAAGAAATTAATTTATTTTTGCTGATTTGAACCTTTTTGGAAGACTGAGGAATTCCACTGGGTCTCAGATTTTACATTATGTATTTTGTGGTTTTGCTAGTACATTAAGCAAAGCAATATGACAAGGAATCTTAAATACGGTAATCTCTGTTACATCTTAAAAAATAGAAGGACTTCTCTTTATTTTGTCCTTGCCTTGATTGCAACTCATTAAAAAAAGTTTTAGCTGGCTGAAACCTTTTGTGTTGTATTGCATTGAAACTGATGACCTCTAGTGTTGAGTACAGGAATGATGCATAAAGGAAAAAGCCTGAATGTTTCAGTATACTCTAACAAAACACAGATTGAAAAACACTGTTAGAGTTACATAGAGGAAGTAGTAGACTGAAAAGTAAAGCTGATGCCTGGTTATATTAAAACACTGTATTAAAAAAATTCCCTCAGTGGTCAACAGAATGCCAAAGACCAGTGACTTTACCAGTCACTAAGAACTTAGTGATGTTATGACTGTCACTTGAATGGCTCACTAATATGTAACTTAGGCTTTTCAGTAATGGTAGAAATAGGCCACTGTCTCATTGCATGGTGTTATTGTTCATGTTTTCACAGCCTAAAAACCAAGACATCTGTGCTGGAGACTATGGCAGAGTTATTCCTGCAAGTGCTACAATATTTGGGATGGCAGTGGAATGCAAAGAGATACGTAGACATCACAGGTGTGTTTAAACTCTAGCACAGCTTGAACCCATATTTTTTATTTGGGAAGAGACTGGTTGTTCTTATTGACCATTTCTCATTTACTGTGCTCTTTATTTTTTGAATGGATGATTATCTGTTTAACTGAAAAGATTTCTGCCCTCACCCTCCCCATCCCTTTTCCAGGCTGTCTTTTTTTTTTTTCCTTTGCCCCACCTCCCTACCCCTTTGAGGTTCAGATTTTCTGGACCCCTTAATCACACAGTTATGCTGAAATACCTGCCTCTAACACAGGCTAAAGAAATTTAATTCCTTCATAGTAAAATTACTTCTCAATTTCTGAATTGGAGATTCTTGGATTAATGCTTGGCCTTTATCCTCATTTTGCCCTCTTTATAATCTGCTCCATACCTCACTTCTGGATTTAACCCTTCCAGGATTGTGTAAAGCCTAAGTGTTGATAACTTCAGCTGTCATTATCTGTCTGAATGTCCTTTGCCCAATTCTGAACTGGCATACAGTAGGGTTTCTTTGCTGAGACCAGTTCTGACTGTGTATCATTTACTTTCCTATTTATTCTCATCTTTTAGAACAGTATCATTGTATGGAGACAGTCTCTCTCTGAGAGGTTTGGACTTAATGTATTTTGTTTAGGATTAAGAAAAGGCTTTGCTAGAGAAAATACTAACTTCTAGAGGAGCTCCAGTGCACTGGATGAAAAGCAGCCAGGCTGCATCAGTGATTTTTCTAATGCAGTAGATCTGGAAAGTGGCCAGCAAGAGACAGAAGTTCCCATGGTAGACGGTCACAGAATAATTTCTTTTAGAAGTTTATTCATCAATTAGAAAAGGCTTTGCCTTGAAACAGGGCATTGACCATTCCTTACAAAATTTAAATAGAATGAAAGTTAATTTGCTTTTAACTTTGGATTTTTGAATTGACATTCCATTTTAATATTTTAAGGTCGGGTGACTAGCAAGACTGAAGTGATTGTCACAAATTAATTATATGCTGTAGGAAAAAAAAGTCACTTTTAAATTTCTTGCCTTTATAGTTTGAGATCCCTTTTTGCTCCAATAAGAATATTTAAGACTATTTTAACATGTCCTGTTCTTATGTAAAACACTTGCCTGTTCTCAGATTTAAACTATGCAGATCTCTTTGAATTATTCTCATGTGCATGCTTTCACATTTCCTGAAGTGTTTTCACAAGCTACAGGAAAACTTTGGGGTTTGGATGTTTTTTTCTGAGCAGGAGGCCTAATGAAATAGCAGTGTGGAAGTATCTCTCTTCTCATGATTTTTATATCATCTAGCACAGTTTCTACCTTGTACAATTAATACAACTTTTCTTTGAGCTTTTCCTCGTGCTTTAATTTTTTTTTTTAAAGTGGTTAGAAGTAGATGTAGAGCCAGAACCAAATACATGAGGTTTTTCCCCTGAAGTACATTTAAAAGTGTGTTTAATTTATCATCAAACACTGATTCATCTTGCAGGGAGAGAGAGAATCCCCTTTCAGTCCAATTGTTGATAATCTTGCCTATCATAGCCATCTCTCTGTGTCTGATCTGATCTTCTACTTTGTATTCTGCCCTATTTTAGCAATTTTAAGTTATGTTTCATTGCTTGTGCTCTGATTGGTATTGGGTTTTTTTTCCTAGGATATAGTGAAAATCTCAACATGTATTGGGCTTTTTCTTAGTTTCTGGTGACAGCATTCAGTTCTGATTCTGGAAAGTAACGTGCATTTCTGCGCTTTAGAGCTGCTCTGAACATGACAAAAACCCCACAGAATTGTTTTAGTACTTTTTAGCTTCTCTATTCTAATACTGTATACTTAAAAACAGTTAGTCAGCCTAGGGAGAATTTTCTTTAGGTTTTTGGTCAAATTACTTGGAATTTCATTTCTCCTGTTTGCCTTTACTCCCAGAGTGGGAATGCAAGAAGTTGCTGGTGTGTGCTTGTCAAATTCAGTGCAGTTCTTCAGTCCCACATATGCTGCTGCTGGCTCAGAGGAAACCGTGGAGCCCTACACCACTGAGAAGCTCAGTCGTATTCCTGGGGGTTACAGAGCCCTCACAGAACCCTGTCAAGTCATGACAGTAGATTTCAATGATCTGCAGGTAATGATTTTTCTTACATCCTTCGTAAGTAATCATTTTATGAATAATGAGTCTCATATCTTCTTTGGTTTTGGGTTCAATTTGAGAAGTGCAGAGTTGGCAGGGCTGCACCAAAATCCTCTGCTGGTTTTGATGCTTGTCTGGTTGTGTGTTGATGTGATTCATCAGATGACAGTCTGAGATTTTTCTGAAGATGGGGTTTTTTTGTTTGTTGGGCATAGTTTAGGGAACTATATAAACTACCTCACCATAAGATCAAACAGCTGCCAGCCGCAGTACAGGGAGGGGGAGGAAAGATGTGATAGACCCATCGTGATTTATGCAGTTGTGGAGTTGACTTAGTTTTATTCCTCTGAAGTCAGTCTTCAAGAAACTCTTGAAGACAGAAGAAAGGCTGTATTTTCCATCTGGCATAAAAATGTAAATGTTGATGGGTAAGTGTAAAAGAGGGGATGAAGAAATTATCCTATTCAACCATTTGATTCCATGCTTCAGCTCCTTTGTATCTTAGGGTATTTCTGTAATAGGGCATTCTAAAATCTAGTAGCATTATTTTGTGTATTTAACACAAAATACATTTGTATGTGTGTGCTAAATAGGCCTGAACTGGAAGGCAAGGAGCTCAGCCCCCTGCAACTGAGCTTGGTAAAAAGATGATACATCTGATCTCTGGTGTGCTTCTTGCTCATTGACCTGTTGGTGAGGAGCTAGCATTGAGTCAGAGCTTAAAATAGATTCTGTTACATAAATGAAATTATTCTTGGCTGCTGCTTGGCCAGGAGTTGCAGTTTCTGAATCAATAGCTTTTCCTAGTTGGCTTGTCTGACATCCTGAGATTAAAAATGATATAAGACAAGGCTCTTCAGTATGCTATTGGGAGCAATCTCTGTGACCTAATGTTGCTTCTGCTTCCAGCATCAATAAGAAACTATTGCTCTCATCTGAGAGATGTCTGTTCTTAAGCATCTGCCTGCTGGCAAACATGTAAAGATAATTTTAAAGAGTAAAGAACAGTGTTATTCTTTAAATCATGTTTCAGAACTGCTCCTTTGAAGTTTCAGTTAGACTAATGGAGTGTTCCTGTCATGAATTGTTAAGATATCATAAGTAAAAAGGAAAAAATGCCACTGTTATGAATCACTGATGTGGTTGGGAATCCTTGGCTACTGTTTGTTGTTATTTTGTCACTGGGCAAATGTGGCAGTTCCAAACATTGGCAGGTTGCTTTCAGCATGGATTTTTTTTGTTTGTTTTTGTTTTGGGAGTTTTTTTGTGTGTGTTTTGTCATGGCCCCACTTGGATGTTCAATCAATGCAGCTAAAAATGAGAAAAAATTGTTCCTATTGTCATAACAAAAAAATCCTCCTGGATTTAAAAACAATAGCAGAATTACCTACTAAGGACAGAAATTCAGATAAGAAATCACTTAGCACTAGTAAGGTCATTTCTAAGACCCGTTTTCTGAAGTCTGTTTCAAAGAACTAGAGGGCTGTTGCATTTATTCTGCTCATGCTAACTATCCAGACCTGAACTGGAAGAACTGAGAAGGCAGCTTAAAATACAGTACAGCAGCGTTTCTCAAACTGACTTGTAGGAGACTTCAAAGACATCAGTACAGATCAGAGAAATAATAAGTCAAAATTCACAAATAATAATAATAATTTCTGAAAAGCAGCTGCTTTATGGTGATTACTTTATTACTGGTGTTATTAGCAGCAGCAGCTCAGTCCCTCCCAGGCAGGTCCCTCCCAGGCAGGGGAATGAGGTGTGGCTGTTAATTACAGGCTGCAGGTACTTGCACCCAGCCAGGTGCTACCTGTGTGCATGTTTGCTGGCAGCAGATCAGTGCCACTGGCAGGGGAAGTGTTTACCTCTGCAGCCAGTAATTAAAGCTCAGTCTCACTTTCAGGCCCTAAAGGAACTGTGCTTTTGCCAACAGTTACAGATTTTGGCTCTTTCTAATCCTTCATGAGAAGTTGTGGTGTGGAATATGTGAGAAATTGTGCATCAAGACATAGGAAACTTGATAACTGCATTTTTTCTGTAGATTTTCCTTCTGTTTGTGGTGCCATTTACTACTTTTACTGCAAGTTATCTTCTCATTAAGAGGATGTGTGGCATAGCATCATTTTGGAGTTTTACTGCCTATTCCTGTGCCATTGCTTTATTTCCTTTGCTCTCTCTTTAACAAGACTAGTTGATAAATTGCCATCCTGATGTGCTACAGCTGTTTAAATCTGTAATTGGCATAAATAATAGAAGAAGGTTTATAAAGTGGCAAATGTGAGGAATAAATATGGGTTAAGCAGCATGACAGAGAGCAGGGAAAACTGAAATAAGCCTTTAAATGGGTTTTTAAGTGATGGCAATGTAACACTGCAGTTACTAGAACCCACTGGATGAGAACCTCAGGCCTGCTGCTTTTGAGGAATAATCAGGAAGAATATTTTTAATATTAAATACACTTCTATACCTCTCCCAGCTTCCCAGAAACCAAGAACCAGATGCATGCTTGTGCTGTTGCTGTCTTGTTTCAATGGGCTTGATGCCAGCAAAGCTTCAACTTACTACTCTTTTCCTACTAGCTGAGGAGGTACCACAAAGATGATTGGCAGCAAAGCACTTTTATTGAAGAGCAGTGAGATCTTACTGTGAACTTTGTTAGCATCCAGTAATTTTAACTTGCCTGTTGTTCAGCCATCTCTCACTTGTGAGAAAGGGGATAGACAAGCTCTTGGAGAACACAGAATGAAGAGGGAAAAATAAAAAATCCATCATGTGACAGCATGTCCTCAGAGTAGGACATGAACTTTTCTTTTGCCATGTATATTTTAAGATTGAAACTTAAAGAGGACAAGTGTTGACATAAGCAGATCAGGAAGTTGATGGAAGGGCTGTTACTAAGCAGAATGGTTGTGACTGAGAGAACCTTTGGTCCCCTGTGCTTGACCTCCTTTTAATTGGTTTATGCTGGAACTAAACATTAGTGCTGGTCCTTTTGTGCTTGTGAATGTTGGTAGCAGAAGGTAATTCCTGAGAAAAACTAATTGTACATGGAAAGAGACTTAATTCCTCTTACATATTCAAAACTTTTTAGGAGTATTGGAGAATTTATAAATAATCCCTTTAGGGTAGATCTTAAGGTCTTCTCAGTAGTGAGATTGTACATGACTGAGCTTTTACACAAGACCTACAGCCTAGATAGCACATAAACCCTCAGAGGTGTTTGATTTCCTGGTTTTATAATGATTTTGCAAGGCTGTGTTTGAGCAAATTCAGTGCTTGCAGACAGTATTTCTAGAAGTGATTGAACACAGGTTTTAAGTGAAACTTGTGCCTAAGCATTGGCTTGAGTCCAGCTCAAAAGACTGGCTCTGTTTTTATTCCTTCTTGTAAGGCAAGCCCTTCCAGTCTGAAGTCTTTCTTGCTGTTTTCAGTGGGTTTAAATGTGTGTGTTCTGAGATGTAGGCGTGTTTGCTTCTATGGCTCACAGATGCAGGTTGTCCATGTGGGAAATGGCTCTTGCACGTGGGAAGACAGTTCCTATGCTAGTGAGTATTTACAATGATAATTGGTATTGTAGAGGCTTGGTAACTTCAGGTTTCTGTTGGGTGCCCTCGTGGATTGGTGCAGAAATTTTGGATGATTTAGTTTATTAAAGCCAAATTTTTATTTATGGAAATAAACTCTCCCACTTTTTTTTCTCTTTCTGCTTTGGTCAGGAGCTGAAAAGCCTGGCAGCTAGAAAGCCCTGGAAGCTCAGCCTGCCAGTCACTGAAGGAGGAACACTGGATGCTATTGTGGTGTGGTTTGTGCTGCAGCTTGATGATGAGCACTCTCTATCTACAAGTCCCAGTGAGGAAACTTGCTGGGAACAGGCAGTGTATCCTGTGCAGGGCCTCCTCGGTACGTCCTGTAGGTTTGCTTGTTGTGGTACATTAACTTGGTTTCATTTTGGGGTTTTTTTTCATTTTGATAAGTTAGCTTATCTCAGAGACGAGGAAGTCTAAATAGGATTACAAGCTCAACAGCAGGTAGCTCTGAGGTGGTTCCTGATCATGTTTCTGGTCTGTAGAGCACAGTCCCTGCGTCAGGGCTTGTTCATGGGACTCTGCTGTGAAGCAGATGAGATCTGGGAGAATACTTTTCATTAAGTTCCGGTTTTTTTCTATACTGAATTTAAAGTATGGTGGAGCATCTCCAAAAAGTGGGGCTACTGACTGGCTCACTTGATGAACATGGGGCTTAGGAGAAGGAGGGGGGGAAGGTGAGGTAGGAATTGCTAGCTGCTACTGCTACAAAACCAAAACTAAACATTCCTACCTACCCCTTGCCCCGTGTGGGACTCAGCTTGAATACTCTCCACAGACAGGCATTGGCAGTGTCATTTTTAGCAGTGTCTACTCTCTATTCACCCACATATTATTTTCCTGTTTCCTAGAATCTTAGAATATCTCAAGCTGGAAGGGACCCATAAGGATCATGGAGTCCAGCTTCCTGCTTCTTGCAGGACTACCTAAAATTAAATCACCTAAGAGCATTGTCCAGGTGCTCCTTGGACTCTGGCTGGCTTGGTGCTGTGACTACTACCCTGGGGAACCTGTTCCTGGCCTGATAACCCTGTGGGTGAAGAACCTTCTCCTAATGTCCAATCTGAACTTCCCTGATGCAGCTTCATTCCATTTCCTCATGTGCTGTCTCAGAGAGAGATCAGCACCTTCCCCTCCACTGCCATCCTTGAGGGGGTTTTAGACTGATGAGATCCCCCCTCAGCCTCATCTTCTCCAGGCTGAACAAAACAAGTGCCCTCAGCTACTCTTCATAGGTCTTGCCCCTGAGGCCTTTCTCTATCTTGGTCACCCTGCTCTGGACACACTCTAATGGTTTGTTGTCCTCATATTGTGGCACAGATACGAACAAATGAGATAATGGTGTGGGTGGGTTCATTGGTTTGTTTGTTTTAAACACTGTATGGCTCTTCAGTGATGTGTCTGTAAAGTAACTGACATGACTTTTATGCTCTTTTGCCAAGATTATTCTGTGAAGACTGGAGATACTGTGATGATGGAAGTTTGCTGCCAAGACTGCTACTTGAAGATCCAGAAGATTTCTTCTTTGCCTTCAGAGTGTGGGATGGATTTCAGTGACAGAGATGACATGCTGAGTTTGGGCAATGAGGCTGAATTATGTAATGCTCTGGCTGGACTTCAGACAAGCACCAAACAGGATGGCAACACTCCAGTGTGTGTGCTGGAATCCACAGAAATAGCCCTGCTCAATGACGTACCCTACCATGAATGCTTTAAAGCTGCCATGAGCAAAGTGCTGGTGTCATTAAATGCAAGTAAGGACTTGCACTCCATGGACGTTGATGGACATGGCAGTGGGATAAACCTCCAAGAGGATCAAAACAAGAGCTCTCTAGATGTGGATCCTGATGCTTTGTACATTTTAGACGTATCTGAAGGCTTCTCCATCCTGCCAATTATAGCTGGCAAGCTTGGACCAGTTAGAGCCTACAGTTCTGTTGAGAAAGAACAGCATCAGGCAGCACTTCATGTCATTGCAGAAGCAAACCACTTCCCTAAGGAAACATTAGAGTTTTGGCTCAGCCACTTAGAAGAAGAAAGTGTGGTGCTACAGAGACCCAAATCAGACAAATTGTGGAGTATTATTATCTTGGATGTTATAGAGACATCAGGTTTAATCCAGCAGGAGGTGATGGAAAAGGCTGCAATATCCCGGTACAGTATAAAAGGACAAAAATATTTCTAGGTATCTGTAATTATCTGAAAAATTTTGAGAATATTCATTGTAACTATGGAATTACTGTTATGCTGCTTCTGTAGAGAAAGGTTTTTTCCTTGGATTGAACCTCCCACTGTTTCTGGCATGACCATTGTATACATTATATTTTCTTAAAAAAATCAAGATTTTACCATCTCAGATTTCTTTACCTTTTTTTTTATGCAAGAATATGAGTGGATGATCATATTCCTTGGCCTGTCAGAAGTTTGCAGGATAGCAAATAATAACCAAGGCAGCTTTTAGTGCAAGGGTAGAAAAGCCCAGATTCGTGTACGTGTCAAACGGTTGTCAGAACAAACTGGTCCTGCTAGAAGACAAACACATAGTGTTAGAACAGCCAGGGAGGCAGCAGCAAAGCTAGCTGTTCCTCACAGCAGGAGGAGTGGGAAAGAAGGCAGAGCAGGAGAAGTAAAATAATTTAAATGGGTAACTAAGTGTGAAATGGATTTATCCCCTTTTGTGGGCCTAGGGAAACTTCTCTGTTAACCTTCGTGCTTAGTGATGGCACGTTATGCTTAGGAGCACTTGACTTCAGAGGAAGAACTAGCATGCCTTTCTCAAATGTAGTTACTGTTCTTTCATTACTGTTGACTGATCAGCTTCACAGGTGAAACCTCTCTCATTTTACAGGTGTTTACTGCACAGTGGAGGGAAGATTTTCCCACAGTATGTATTGGTATATGGGATGCTTGTAGAATCGGAGTCTCTGTTGCTGGAGAGTGCTGTTCAAGGAACAGAACCAACTCTGGGGTTTAATATAGCCCCTTTCATCAACCAGTTCAAGGTAGGAAGCTGGTGGGTGGCTTCCAGGCATGGTTTCAAAGCTAAAGCTGTTTAGATTTGGTGTAAACTGTAAGAAAACACTGTTGAAATTATCAAGAGAGGTTTTTGTGACCACACAGGGACCTTGAGATAAACTAAAATGGGTGTGATATTTGTTTAGGAACTGGGGTGGAAGTTTTGTCCCAGTTACTGTACAGAAGAGTGAGTGTGCTGTTAACTGTTCCAAGTCAATTGTGTTCCAATGTTTCAAAAGGGATTAGGGGGCTGTATTTTGCATTTTTGTCTATCTCTGACAGGCATTACAGTAATTCCTGGCACCTTTTGTGTTATGATTAAGTTTTTTACGTTTTCCCTTTGTAATGGCTGTTGCTGCCTGAAGTTCTGATCTATACTCTTAGGTACCTGTTCGTGTGTATTTGGATCTCTCCACGTTACCCTGTGTACCCTTGAGCAAGCCAGCAGAGCTCTTAAGGCTGGATCTCATGAACCCTCTGCTGAACAGCCCCAGCAGAGAAGTGAAGGTGAGTTCTGGGGCCCAAAGTGCATATAACTGCTCTTCCGCAGCACTGCTCCTTAATTGCTCCTGTGGCCTGAACATTTCAATACAGGATTTACTAGTCTGCAGCTGTCTCTGAAAAGGATTGAAAGGGTTTGAACTACTTCCTTTTCAAAGAACAAAATAGTATAACTGATTATTATTTTAAATATTTTTAGATACAAGTTTCTAAGTCTGGCCGAGTCACTGCCATTCCCTTCTGGTATCACATCCATCTGGATGAAGACCATAGTTTGAACACATCTGATGAGTCCTCACACTGGAAACAAGCTGCAGTTGTTCTGGATGAGCCCATCCCAGTTCAGGTTGGAGATGAACTTGTACTTGATGTCCAGCACCATAAAAGCAACATCAGCATTACAGTTAAAAGGTGAAGAATGTCCTCTGTGAAGTCATTTGTGCTTAATCACCTATGCATAAACTGAGTGTTCATAACAACACTGCTTTTACTTTGTATTAAAGTCTAAATTTTATTTACTGATCAAAAAGGCTGTTTTGTTGCTTTTATAATAGTACTTAGGTTTCAGTGGTGCACTAAAATTTGCACTGTAAGGGTATCTTATCAAGCAGTTAAAAGGAGATACTGTCTCCACTGAAGCACGAACCTGATTGCTGGCTTGTGTAGTGACTACAGTAGTGGGACAGCCTTCTGCTCCCAAGTCAGCTGTAGTGAGGGAAAAAAGCCTCCAGCTGCCTGTACCAGAAATAAAAAGCTGTGGCTGCTTGGGGTGGAGTCCATGTTTCTCAGACTGTGGTTCCACGTCTCAGTTGCCCAAGCCTCCTCTGTCAGTGTATTGAGATGCGAGCCTTGTAGGAGGACTGACTGCAGCTGGAATGCTGTTATCACAAGTCAGTGCTGCACACAGACCATTCTAAAAAGCTGTAAAGGAGTGCTGTTGGGTAACTCAAACTATATAATGGAAGGTAAAACTGGTAAGCTTTTTAGAATCCCCCAGAGAATTTCTTCTGGGAATGCAATGGGCATGAACTTGTCCATATGAAAGTTGTATAAAATACATCCGTCACTGCAGTACTCCTGACTATCTTCTACAGCATTACATCTTGGGATAATGCAGGTAACCTGCTCCTTCTATTAAATTTGTATACAAGTGGAAGACTAATAAAAGCTTTGAACTCAGCACTGACTCTACCTCTGCAGAGAGGAGGAAGACTGTTAGCAAGATTTTTCTGTAGCTAAGCTTCTTTTTACTGCACTGCCTGTTCAGTGGAGAAGAGAAAATTTTGTGATCTTTTGTGATCAGGCTGTAACTGGAGAGCCATCCACAAATGTTTTTTTCTAGAAGTTCAGGGCCTGGTAAAGTCATTATACACTCTTCATTAGGTCAAACGTTTTAGATAGTTTAACTTATTTCTATCTATCAATTTCTATTTATTTCTATTAAGTTCACTCAGTTTAACTTCAGGGACTGTTAGAGCTGGGGTTGTCCCAGCCTCAGCTGAACCTGCACCTGATAAATTGCTGTAATAAAGCTCCTTTTGGAAGGGTGGAGGAAACAGCTCCATTTTATTTTTTTCCAAAGCAGAGGCACAAAGTCATGTTTGCTGTAGTAACTGGATACCATCCTTTATCCAAGGGGTACAATGCATAACAAAATGCAAGTGAATTAGAGCAGGACAGAGGCTTTTGATACATAAAAAGCCCGTGTTTCTTAAACGCAAAACTCAAAAACACAATTCGTAAAATTTTAAGTTGGTCTGACACAACTAAACCTGGCAGGTGCATGGTAATTTCACCAGAGCGCAGTTTTATAGACAAGTGTTATGGTTTCTTGTGCAGGAAGACCTCTGATAAAAACCTTACAGAGTGGGCTAGGTGTATTTATTACGATTTTAGTAATTAAGATGAAAGCAAAATGACTTCAAGACAAATGAAAGACGTTCTAGTCTCCTTGAGTAAGGGAAGAGCAATCCTTAGGACTTCTGATTAAACAACTTGGGGAGGAGATTTGGCATAAAACAACAGAGGAATAATACAGTTAAGAGGAAAATGAACTATTTGCAAATGAACTTTTTATATAATCCTGATAGGTTGTGCTGCGGAAATACTGTGGTAGTGGTTTTCAAAAGACAGGGGAGGTATCATTGCAAGATTTCTATTTATTTTTTAAATTCAGTAGCAGTCTTTAGGGAAAGGTATGATCCTATAAGCTACTGCAATTAAAAAAATAACTTTTCTCCCAGAAAAAAACCAAAAAAGCAGCAATAGTATATTGTGCAAACAGAATAACTGAATAATAATAAAATAACTTAGTAGCTTTCCAGAAATACTCTGAAAGAAGCAACCAAGACACTTAAATAGCTGTTTTCCTATCCAGGTCCCCTCTGTACCTTACTGAAATTTTATACCAGACACAACTTCAAGTATTTAAAAAAAAAATTCTTCAGTGTGAGGTTTTTCAAGAGCTAGAGCACAGTAGCTGCTCAGCTTCCAGCAGCCCTGCTCCCTCAGATATTACTCCTCCCCCTGGCCCTTTTCACCCGTATACATGCAGGCAATCAGGTTATTTCTGGTAGTGGCTACAGTGGGCCCTGGGGTCCCAAAGCCTTGTGAGCATGTCCAAGTTGTTTCCTTTAGAGCAAAGCTACTGCATGCATAACGTGATACCTGGAATCAAGCATGGATAAGTAGATTCTGATTCTTCGTAAGCCCAAACACGAATTCCCTGTACAGTACAAGCCATAAAATACTGAAAGCATAAACTCTTGTAGCAGTTGTACTTAAGATCCTCCTCTTCCTTGAGGACGGTTGTAGCCATGTGTCATTGACACTCTTAAGTTACTGTAGCAGTAAATCAAATTGATAGAAGGTGAACCGTTTAAATAAAATCTTTAATTGCTTATTTACAACAAAGGCAATGAGTTGGCAAATTGAAAATCATGATTTTCACTTTCTCACTTAACTTCAGATACAGCAAGTACATACTCAGCTATAAAATATGCAGCCTAGTGAGTAAGGCGCAATATTTACATCACACTAGTACTGCAAAAAAAGCACTTAAGATGAATTTACTGACAGCCAGAAGTTAAACATTTATCCTGGAAATGCTAGCAATGCTGAAAAAGAAGCTTAAGATCTTGTCATTTAAAAAGTAGTGTTCTACTGGTTTGGTTGTTTTTGTTAGATTGCAAACATGCAATTATAGTAAAAATCTGATAATGGGATAAAAACAATACCCTTCTGACATTGTCACTTTTTGCAAAATAACATTTTGGTACAAGTGCACTGCTTCTTGGGCTGAAATCTAGTCCTAGCAACTCCAGTATTACACTAGCTACATAGTTTTACCTCAGCAAAGGTCTTCTCTGGGGGAAAAAACAGCTATTACATTGTACCCAGGCTATACTAGAAGCATAATACAATCACACACAGACACGAATTTAAGAACACAAATTACTACAGACACAAGATATCCTGCTTTAACAGCTTAAAAAAACTTAAGTGTTAAAGAACTTATTGCAGCCCAAAATAAAGAAATCAGTTTTGTTTTCTACTTCCTTTTTGATTCCTTCATTCCCCCTCCATGTATTTTAAGGTAGCAACCATTATTCTTATTTTAGAAGGATAGGGAAAAGAATAGTCAAGGTAAAGTATTAATCCAAAACTTACCATCCTGGCTGTCTCTTCTGGTTATAAAAGACTTACAAACTATGAGCTTCAAGGACAACAGATACACCAACCATATGATCTGGGCATGGACTTTGATAGCAGGGCCTGCAGGGAATGTTTTCTTTGTAGATGTTCTTCACTAATGCTCTGTAGTAACTATCTTCATGAAGGGATTTGATTTAGCTATGTAGGAATGGGAAGAAGGTGGCATCTCTACAGAAGCTATCATTTCACCCACACTCCATTCAGCATTGGGTATGGAAGTTAACCATCATTAAGACAAGCAAAGTTAACACAGTTTTTGCTACTGCCCTCCTTACATTACATTCTTGAAATTAAGCTTTCCCATTGCTAATAGTACTTGCACTTCATTTTTATATGAGCAGAGGGTTTTTTTCAAATGTTTCTTTTGCACTAATGAAATTCAGTGTAATTTTGATATGATGTGGAAGTGTTTAGCAGGTTAAGGAGATGATGCTTAAATTTATGCAGAAACCTTTACAGTGTGCGTGTTTCATATCCATGGGTACTCACAGATGCTCACATCCATTATAGATTCCGGATTCATATGTCAGTTACAGCCATACCATATCCTCTTCTTGTCCATGCAGCAGCTTTCCCAAGCTTGTCGACTTTCATCCTTAATAGTACATGTTAACAGGACACATGTAGCAAGTATGTAATGACTCCTTGACACATTCAAAGAAAAGGCAAGTTTAACTTTTATCCAAAGCTTTCTCTGCTAAGTTGTTCTCTAGTTCAGGTGATTCCTCAGCATCCTGACTGGCAGAAGGGTTAAAAATCCCATCGACTGCAGGGGCTGTCGTCGGTGTTGTGAGAGGGGTCACAGTGTGTCCAAACCCCTGATAGTGACCCATGGGTGAAGATGGCATTGAAGAAGCATCAGAAATTGGGTCTTGAGTAGATGAAGACAGTAAACTTGTATGCTCATTTTGTTCATGATCCTCAGCAAAAAACATTTTCCTTGGCTGGCCCAAAACTGTCCTTCCTAGAATTATGTGAAACGAAAAGATTATTTAGTCCTTTGAACACCAGTTTTTCAACATCTCAACTCTAAAACAGTCATGTTAAATTAGAAGATGAGTCTTTGTTTTGTATTGGTTTTACATGGGCATTGTTAGTTTTAAGTAGAAAGACATCCTTTTATTTATTAAGACAAAAACAAAGTACATTCCTCTCTTTACCTAACGCTCCCAAAGCTTTTGAAAGAAAAATTTAAAACAAGCTTTAAGTCAGTTAGGAGAACTGGACAGAGAAAAGTGCCAGATAAACTATGAAATCCTTTAGGGATGCAGCTGCCACTGATTTGGTAATAGAATGTTCTCAGGCTACTATAAAGGTGGGCAATGGTGTGACATGAAGCTGGAAAACAGATGCTGTTCATAGATTATACAAATCTTGTCTTACTTACCAACATTTCGAACCTGTTCAGATATATCTGCCCTTAGATCAGAAATATCCCACATGGCAAGGAAGGAGTCAAAGCATGAGCCTTCTTCAGCTTCTTGAACATAAGGTTTATAGGAAAAACTGTAGTGATGTGCAATAGCAGCCAGAAACATCTCCACACAAATGATAAAATCCTGCAATGACAGAGACACTGACTTAATCACTCATAACTGGAGAAAAATAGTTCTGCGTTTCTTCTATAACTGGAAGGCGACAATTACCCCGGGACACTGACATTGTCTACTCTTCCACCAGGATATTCTTGGCAGCCTTCAGAGAGCCATACGTACAGGACTTGCTTTAAACAGATATTTAACAAGCAGCAGCTCTACAATGAATACCTGCAAGAAGAAATGCAAGGCTATCCAGACATATTTCACTGGGGCCCATTCCTTCTGCCCAATACATGGATATAGAAGCGTTGAGCATAGAACTCACATGGGCTCACTGGATGAAACTTAGCCCAGCTTAGAATAAATCAGTCCTAATCAAACCTGTGTTAATTACAGTGAGTGTAATAATATTTCCTTGAGACCAGCTACATCATCTTACATATAACCATTCCTGCCCAGAAATAACCATCTGCTCCTACCTGTAAGCCTGTAGCCACAGCTTCCACGCTTTGCCAATCCCAAGTGTGTTTCTCAGAAATAACACCAACTTTCACCAGCAATGCAATGAGCACAGCCTGCCTACAAAGATAATTTATTATAAGAAGTATTTGTATTAGAATTTTGGCAGTAGTGCCAAAAATCTGCAAGCAAATCTGGTCATAGGTATACATAGGAAGAATCTTACAAAAAACCTTTCTGTTTATATACTGAGATTTTAAGAGGAGGAAACAAACCTAACAAGAGATGTCATTCATCCATGACCCTAAAGACCAACAGAACCAACAGAGAAACAACCAAAGGGGCATTTGTTGTTCCAGTCAGTCATTAGAACAAGTTGCTTCTCTTTCAGGATGTTGCTGCAGCTCAAAGAGTAATGCTCTGATAGTCAAATACACTCCCTCATTAGCAGCTAAGTGTGAGCAATGCTTAAGAGCAATTCTTACTTAACTTACAGTAACTTATTTTGAAAAAGCATTTTTTTTAATTTTAAAAAGGAAAAACAAAATTTAGTTTTGAAATAACTGCAAGTGAAGATTCTAAAATAAGTTACGTTCTTGAGAATCACCTTACAAAAGAGCAAGTCTAAAAAATAATCTTAAGTGAACAAGACTGCTCTGTCCAACACATTGTACCCTCTTCCCCTCACTGCAGCTCACTAGGATTATGGGTAATTTTTTAAGGCCTCTAACCTCAGTAACAAATCTGACCTTTTTAGCTCTTTTACGATCCACCCTGAGAGCAAGAAGTAATGTGTAAATAATTCACTTACCAGAAAGAAACAAAAACTACCATCTTCACACAAAGGAACTTGCCAACAGGCTGGATAGGGTTCAGTTCCTCACGCAGTACTTTATAAAACAGCACCAGACAATACATGGCAAACTGACAAGGAAAAGAAAATTAATGAAAGCTTTCAAATCCTTGTTTATTTTGGGAGGGAGCTGTTTTACACCATCTCTACAGTTAAAGTAAGTATCACAGTATGATACAACCTTAAAATGCTATCTGCTTTTTTGAAAAATAGACTTTGGATCTATGGAATCTTTGCCTTTCTGTTTTAAAGCACTTTCTTTGTTTTTTTCTTTCTGAAATTCCACTCATTTCAATCAGGAGACAGAAGTTTGTGCTGCTGCTGGGACTGTTGTCACAGCAGAAAGCAATTACAGCTCCTTCTGTGACAGTCACCCATGAAACACAGGGGTGGCAGTAAGAAGAGGACAGAATTTCCAAGTGATCCCAGTTGTCATGCTGTTCCAACTCCTGCTGCTGTTGCCAAGAGAAGCAAAACCAATCCATGGACTCCAAAACGAAACTCTCAATTTTAGGGGCTGACATCTTACCCTGACATTATCTGACAGCTGAAAAGGTGTTGGGCAGGCCAGAATCTCAGCACTGCACACACCATTTTCATTTCTTCCTGTGAATGTTATCACCAGCTTTTTAACACTGAATTTTAAATATACTGGTTCTTTGTATGTGTGCTGGGAGGAAGCTGTGGGGGCAAGTGGAGTCATCTCTTCCAGAGAGGGGCAAGTCTGCAGCTCTAATGCCTGGGCCATACCACCTCACCCATCAAATAATTTGGGGTAGAAAGGTGCTTGCTTTATGGAACTTCATAGTAAAAATAATAAAAGTTTTAGATTATCTGTTTTTCCACTGTTTTTCATGTCTAGTATTTAACAGACAGCAATTCTGACTGAAAAAGGAAAATACTCTACCTGTAAGAATTACCAGACATTAACACAACCACTGCCAATAGTTCATATGGAAGATTCACATAATACTGATGAATTCAAAGAGCAGAAAGATGTACTCCTGATACTCACTAGTTGTGACATGTTGTTAAGTATAACCAGGTAAGTCCATGCATTGTTGAAGCTGAAGTTGCCTTCATCATACACTCCCACTAGTTCACAAATTCTGGAAGAATTTTTAGAGTTAATCACTATGGAGTAACAGATCACTTCCCTCAAGTGCTACATCTTCATTACATCAATCCACTCTTAGAATTCAAAACCTCTTCTGGTACTCAAATATGGGCACTGGGGGCCTGCACAAGAATGAGTTTATAACAGCACATATATATATTTATATATATATTTATGTATATGTATATAAAATATAGTAATATATATATGGATATGCATTGTGAGCAGCAACTTCTTCCACAGTCCCACAGAATCAGCAGTAATGACCATCAATGCAAAGCTCATGAAATTAGGCTTTCAGCATCAGCATGCATAACTGCCTACTATTCCTTTACAACCACAGGCTATATGACATGTATGAAGGCACACAGTCAAGCTTGTCACATGCAAAGTTTAATAAAATTTTAAAGGTTATATGAGACCTGTCTTTAAAAATACTCAATTGTTGAAGTCAATGAAAAAATGAAAAGGAAAAAAGAATCTAAAAATTAAGAGATCATAA
Source organism: Gymnorhina tibicen (assembly GCA_013399875.1). Lineage (NCBI taxonomy): Eukaryota > Metazoa > Chordata > Aves > Passeriformes > Artamidae > Gymnorhina > Gymnorhina tibicen. The sequence goes on from VXAZ01018984.1 coordinate 2,027,712, forward strand.
AAATGTGTTTCCCACCCCAACAGTACTTCACATTCTATCCCACTAATTCAGAAGCTGGTATTAAGTATTTATGATTTCAATTCTGCAAATAGTCATTTGCTATAGAGAAGTCATAAAGAAATCATAGGTTGATTCAAATTCTTGGGACCCATTTAGCATGTAACACCAGTCTGCTTTCAAACTGCCTTGATTCAAGACAAAGGGCATGAAAATTCTTTCCAGTGTAACTCAGAATCACATCCTGAAGATCAATATTAATTATTTATCAGTGTACTTACAAAGCAATAACAGTAGTAAATGGTCTGACAACAGTGTACTGCAAAACACCCAGTTTACATCTAAATAATAAAACTCTGAAAGAGAAACAGAAAACTCATTGTACAAGGATTGAAATACAATTCAGTTACAGAAGATTCCTATTCTCAGCAGATTCACTAAGGTAAATTTTTATTTTATGGTAATTTCAACTTCTGCATTCAGGACTTCAGATGTTACATGCATATGATGTGTATACACAAAATACACAAAAGAGCTGGACTTTTACAGACACATTACAGGAAATACTCAATGACTCACTTATTTCAGCCACGAAAAGCTTCTGGCTGGGCTAAACAAAGAGAATGCAATTTTTGCTGTGTTTGAAGATTTAAGAAAAACTATTAATCTAAATGCAAGAAACTTAAAAATCCTAATTGCCCTAAACACTTAAGAGAACCAAAGCTCTTTGCCCCCTGTATGGCAAACTGTATAAAGAAGCTGTGATCACTGAAGCCCACCTGCCCTTCCCCTCACCCCAAACAACTTCATCAAAATCCCCTAAAACAGAGAGATTGTATCAGTTTAAGCATTCAGAAATAAACAGTTTAGGTGCCTAAGGCCTTTCACCTCTTCACCTGAAGTAAAAACAACAGGCTACCCCACCTACTCCCAATTCCACATGAGGTTCTCGGCAAATATTTTATGATAACGAAGCAGATTCCAGGAGACCTTTTTTCAATATTTTTCGAAAATAAGAAATCTTCCTTCAGCACCCCCTGAGTCAATCAATGTTAGTAACTCAGGCCAATTCACAGGATGTTTTACAGCTTGATGGTCACATATCCACAGCTGCTTTCAGCAGATGTTCACAGCTGATCAAACACGTACAAACCATAAACTGACTCTGTCAAGCAGCAAAACTTACACTGCTAAATATGAAAACAAAATGTTTGGATCTGCCTACACAGCCTAAAGCTTGAAGACATCATCATATACTCACTCTCCCATAGCCCACGACGGACAGCAACAGAGAGGGGGCAGATGCCTCTGCTGATCTTTCGCTTCTATTATTAACACGAGGTTTGGGTACCGGTTGGTTAAGTAATTTGAAAGAAAAACCATAAAGTTATAGATGACATAAGCTTCATAGCATTCTCGACATGTATCCACATATATTGCAATCTTGGGGTATTTCAAAGCTATCCACTGCAAGAAGAGAGGTACACAAGAGGTTACGTGCAAGAAAGACAAAAGGGATTCCAGCGACAACACTGGTTCAGCAAGCTCATGAGCCAGCAGGCACTGATCAAACAGGGCTGGGAGCACTGGGCTAAGGGGAGAGCAATGCTACAGCTAAAGTAACATTCTGTAAAAACACACACACAACTTCAGATTCCACCTGTAGTAGACAACTCTCTAAACCAGAGTATCAGTAAAAATAGGGATTTTTTTTTTAGTGAAACTGTGGTTATGGATCAACTGTCAGAGCTCTCAGTTTCTGCGTATCGCAATGCTGTTGCACTGCACAACAGCCCCCGAAGCAAAGAGGAATAATTTTAGCACTACGCATAACTTGGGAAAGAATTTTAGTAGTAAGCCTAATTTGGGTAAGGAAGGTATGGCACTGAATTTTGAGTCAGCTCTTGGATCAGTCTGTTTTTCACTTCTGCTATTAAGATGGAAGGACCAAAAGCAGGTTCCTGTCATACCCCCTTCCACATCTGTCATAAAGGATACTCAACGACACGGTTAAGAAAGGTTATCAAAAGCAACCCCAAATCTCCAGAAGAAGAATGTGGTATGACTAGAACTATGCTTCTGACATACTCCATAAACAGGAATGCCCAGAAACTTCTAGGACTACCACCCTCCATGCAGCACAGTTTCTGCTGTGACACTGTTTTCCCTCACTCCCATAACAAACAGAATTTGATTGAGTTGTTAACATAAGAGAACACTTACACTGTCTAAACTGTAAATCGGCACCATCCACAGAATCCTGTTACAATAACAAAAGAACATTTTATGTTACTGAAAGTATTTTTAGTCTGAATTAAATCCAATATTTGTAGCACAGGTAAAATCTGAAATATTACCTTATTATTGGTTTCTGTAATTCAGGTTGAGTATAATGGACTAAATGTTGTAGTATCCCCCAGAGAGATATTGGTATAGTCATTAGTAGAAATATCCCAGCGATAAACCATGCCTTGGTATGAATTCCAACCTTGCAAGATCAAAGTTTCAGTCTTAATATTTTCAAGTATTTCAAGTACACAAAACATTCTACAAAAACAGAGTAATGCCCAGTACTTAATTTACTGAAACCCATAACAGAGTCCTTGCTTTAGGTCTGGAACTTGTCTTGATTCAGTGCTGCATTACAAAGTTTCTAAAAACCTGGTGATTTAAAGACTTTTTAGCTTTAAAATCAAGTTCCAACTAGAAATCAATTAGTTTCATTTAACAAACTGAAATAGATATGAATGTATACACATAAAGCCACAATGTCTGCTAAAATACAGGGCTGAAATTTTAAACCAAAGCTCTCTGAAAAATAACTAATAATCCTAAATACCAAAACCTGAGAAACACAGGAGATTCTTCTCAGTTTCTTTTGATGAGAATCTCTTCACTAATCCCCTACTTTACATCAACATCCAATGTTTCCTGTTGCTTTCCAGTTTTGCTTCTGATCAGTTTCTCTACAAGTATCAGACTTAATGCTATAGACTTTGATATAAACACCCATTATGCTGAACATGCATTATGCATCAGAACAGGATTTCAAACCTGAAAGCTTTAAACACATTCAAGACAGATCTTACTGTCATTAAGTCCTGAAAATTATACCCTTAAAAAGCCTGCCTCCAGGGGCACAGACCTGTATCACACTGAGCAATATGTACATTTTAAGGTAACAATTTTACTTCTTAGAGCAGCAATGCAATCATATGTGTGTAATTCATGCACCACTGTTACGGTACCACCAGCATGAAAGAGGAGCTTCTCTACCAGTAGAGATGTTCTACTAAATTCTCGCTGATCAGGCAGAAACACCTTTATGAATACCAACACTACTACTAAGTTTCAAAACCTAAGTTCTTGGATGAACTTATGGAGAGAGCCAGGCTCTTCTTGGTGGTGCCCAGCAATAGAACAAGAGGCAATGGGCAGAAACTCTTGCACAGGAAGTTCCACCTGAACACGAGGAAGAACTTCTTTACTGTGCAGTAACCAAGCACTGGAATGGATTGTTCAGAGAGGGCGTGGAGTCTCTCTCACTGAGGATACTCCAGAACCATCAGGACACAATCCTGTGCCATGTGCTCTGGGATGACCCCGCTGGAGCAGTGAGGTTGGATGACCCACTGTGGTGTCCTCCAACCTGACCCATTCTGTCACTCTGTGACTCTTGGCTGACTCGAATTTCTTCAGAATTGTACCAACTGTTCAAGCACCAACTATTGTGGAAACAGAAAAGGAAAGAAACACTGCCCTGTTCCTTTGCAGTTCACCATGGCTTTAGCAGCAGGATAAATGTGTCCAGCAGCACCACAGCATTTCTCCAGCATTTCCATTCACAGAATGGGTCAGGCTGGAAGGGACCACAGTGGGTCATCTGGTCCAACCTCCCTGCTCAAGCAGGGTCATCCCAGAGCACATGGCACAGGATTGTGTCCAGACTGTTCCTGAATATCTCCGGCGGGGAAAACTCCACACCCTCTCTGGACAATCTGTTCCAGTGTGTGGTCACTGCACAGTAAAGAAGTTCTTCCTCATGTTCAGGTGGAACTTCCTGTCCACCAGTTTCTGCCGTTGGCTCTTGTCCTATTGCTTTGCACCACCGAGCAGGGCCTGGATCCATCCTCCTGGCACCCCCGCCTTCGATACTGTTACGCGCTGATGAGGTAACACATCTCCCCGCCGGATCCCGCCCGGGGCCGAGCCCGCTGCCAGCGACCCCGGCGGAGCGCCCTCGGCCGCGCCCCTCACCTCCAGCTTCTGCAGCTCCCACACGCAGAGCGGCACCACCACCAGCAGCCCCACGATGTAGAGCAGCACCACGAGCGGCCGGATCCATCGCCGCCAGTTCCCGCAGGTGCACGGCATGGCCGCGGCGCCGCCGCCAGCGCTCCTCGCACCGACCTCAGCGGGCCGGCAGCCCCTGCGGGGCGCGCATCACCGGCGGGACGGCCGCCTCAGCTTCGTGGCTCGGCTCCGTATCCCTGCTGCGCTCCCTATCCCAGCTCGGCCCCGTCCCGCCCCGGCGCTCCCAGCCCTGCCCTGCCCCGCTCACGCCCCCGCGGCGCTTCCGCCCGGCACCGCTTCCGGCCGCCCCGCCCCGGAGGCCTCGCTGATTGGCTCCTCGCGCTGCCCATCACCGCTGCCCCGCCCACCGGGGACAGCGGGGGGAACCGTGCGGCCATGGCTCCCCCCCGCTCCGGGAGGGTTGGTGTGTTCCAGCCGCACCCCCCCCGCCGCCGGCAGTGGGCTGCGCCGCGCGGAGCGAAGCGTTCCCGGAGCGGCTGGAACTGAGGGAATGAGGGAGCGCGTCAGGGAATACGCGGGAATGGTGGGAATGCCGGCTAAAGCAGAGGCACTGCTCGAACTGCACTGCTCAGCACAGCCTGCCCTCAAACGCCTCCCGCGGCATCAGCCCGGGGTGAGCAGTCCTCTCACAGTGCCAGGAGTGGACTGCGACATAGCTGAGGCATGAAGACTCCAGCGGGCACACCAGTAGTGCAACATAATGCAAAATAGGTGTTCAACTATTTGTCGAACGCTTATTTTTGTGGTTTGGAAGTGCCGTGTAACAGCTGCTAAATTGCCAGCTAAGCCCGTAGCAGTCAGTGCCAAACACAGGCCCTCCGGTGAGGAACTAAGGCAGGACCGCAGGTGCTAACACTGCCAAATGTCCAAGGAACTGCAGCTCCAAATTCTTGGAAGGAGGCAAATGCAGATTTTACTTGGAGGCATCACTAAAACAAGTGCTGGAAGAAACCCGATGAATGAAGAGGTACTAAGGAACAGGATCTCCTGTTTCTGTGTAATTGACATCTAAGAGAAGGGATCAGTTTCTCAAGTGTTGTATAGGTTGTCAGCAAATGAGCAGCACTGTGTAGCACTAATTCCATCTCCAGAACGCACATAATCTTCCTGGTTTTCAGCGAGAAGCTACTTGTGAAATACTGGTAAAAACCAAACAGACAGAGTTCACCTTCACTAACTATTAAGGCATCTAATACTAGAGAAAGAGTAACAAAGCTGCACCCCAGAACTTGGAGATAACAGCTATACTAGCAGCATTCCCCGCTACTGGAAAGACTGATGTGAATTATTGTTGATGTCAATCATTATGTACATTCTGCTCTCATGAATTTCAAATTTATTTAAAAGAGAGTTATGTCGAAACATAATAAACTGGGATTATTCCTTAGTATATGGAACCCTATAAATAATTAACTAAATTAAAATGGCAAAGAAAATGGACTATTTTATGATTGTGGTTGGAAAACTATGTGGTATTTATTATTCATGAATTATATTTTTGTTTGTATGCCATTTGTTTCATAGGTTTCATAATTTTTTGTTCTTACTTTGTGTTATGCAAGTGCAGATGCATGGTGATAACCAGGCTGTCTCTCTTGCCTGATCATAATTTCCCTTTGAGGTGGACAGTAAGGATTGAATTCAAATTCTCATACAGTGAAAAATCACAGATTTCCCCTCATTTATGGTGGTCTTACTGTCAGCTCTTTGATATCACATCCAACAGCACACACCTGATTAGTTCACACTCTGGTGCTCATTCACACCACCAACCTTTCCGGAGCATTTTTATTTCATTTTATTAAAACTTAATGAGAGTTTAAAACGCAGTTTAATTTCTTTTGTCCTTTCCATCATTAATTCTCTGTCAGAGGGCTGTCATCAGTTCAAAGAAATTGATCTTTCTTATGGAAATGCTGCCATGGAATTCTGATTACTTCCTTGTTTCTTTTGTGGGTGATCATGGACGATAATGACTGGGTTTTGGACCTAGAAGCATCTGTAAGCAGTAGTTTGAGTGGTAGCTTTAGATGCAGCTTCTTTGTTTACTTGGTCACTCAGATTTGTGCATGTTAATTAGCTGGGGATTTTTTAGCTACCTCCATAGCTCCCTTCAAACCTCAACCATTCTGATTCTGGCATTCATGGGAGTAAAACTGCTGCCACAATAATCTGGTGACATAATATGGTGGAAAATTTGCTGCTCAACACCTCTACAACAAAACTTTTCAACTCTGACAAAGATTATAGAAACAAATCCCTCCCATACCCCATCATCTGTGAAGAAAGAAAACTGTCAGATGGGCCATGACCAGAGATCCCTTCCAACTAAAAATTTTTTTCATTAAGCATAAAAATATATTTATTTATAGCAAATAGCATTACCTGAAGAGCACCTTTTCTCCTTTACCTGTTGAGAAGTTAATAGATTTTTACTGAGAATTCTTTATGTTAACTGTTTTATTTACAGCAAAGATTCCTGAACTCTGCTATGTAAATTACTCTGGAAAATAATCTGGCCGTAGAGAAGTAGGCAGTACTGTTGCTTAGGTTGTACCTGCTGCAATAGCCACTGTCGATGCTCGTTTAGAAAATGTTTGGGGACTGACAAAAAGCCCTCTGTTATCTCTTACCTTGCAGCTACAGCTTTAAAACACAGTAGATGTACCCAACTGGGGTTGCTAACAAAGTCGAGAGTGCTGGAGCCTCTCCCTTCTTTTACTCCCCTTCTCACGAGAGACTATGTGAGACCTACACGTGTTCCTCGGCGTTATAGGGAATGATGGATTCGCCTGTAGATGGGGCACAGGGACTATTTCTGGGCGGCTTTTCCTCTCAGCCAAATTAAGACGTTAGCACTGCCAGTAACACATCGAACATGAGTGAGGGAGCAGAAGACCGTGAACTGAAAAATGGGAATCCTTTTAACTGAGTTCTGCTTTTTGAGCCTTTGGAAAAGCCACATATTAGTAGCAGAAAAGCTGTTTCTCTCATATAATGATTTCAAACAGTTTAACCGTGAACAAAATACCAAAAATTTATCTGGTGATAAAATTGCCCTGGAAAAACTGAAACTTATTCAAGAAGGGGAAAGAAATATGTGACCCAAGTACGGAAGGGTCACTGGCTTTCTTCCTTCATGGTATCAGGTTCTGCTGCAAAAGTGTGCTTCCTTCTGATTATTACAGATGTTCAGCAGGTAAAGAATAGAATAGAATAGAATAGAATAGAATAGAATAGAATAGAATATTTCAGGTGGAAGGGACCTACAGCAATTATCTCCCTGACAACTTCAGGACTGACCAATAGTTAATGTTATTAAAGGCCTTGTCCAGACACCTCTGAAACACTGACAGGCCTGGGGCATTGACCAACTCACCAGGAATCCTGTTCCAGTGTTTCACTCCTCTCTTGGTAAAGAAATGCTTCCTGATGCCCAGTCTAAACCTGCCCCGATGCAGCTTTGAACCATTCCCAGCTGTCCTATCACTGGATACTAGGGAGAATAAATCAGCATCTCCCTTTCTACTTCCCCTTCTCAGGAATCTTTAGAGAGTAAGGGGGTCAGCCTCTGTTTCTTCAGACTACACAATCATGAAGTTCTTAGGTGCTCCTCTTAAGATGTTTCCCCAGCCCTCCTTTCACCAAAAATTCAGCTTATGGAGCCTGTTAAGGATACAGCAGTCCAACACAGGCCTGCTTCTTTAAGAGACACATGTCACCTCATCTTTCCTATGGAAGTTATGAATATGACAATACCAGAGAGTGAGAAATGCGCTGAAAGGTTTTGCAGCTAAGCAAAATTATCAAATTACCTGGGAGAAAATACCTTGGAGATTTTCCATGTGGGTACCCCATACTTCACAATACTCCCCAAATGAAGTCATTTAAATATCTCTAAATGGGGCTACTATAAAATGTGCATCTTCTTTCCATTTTCTCTTGATTTTTGTCTGCCTCAACAGACACCTCTCTGATTGTGCTTCTTGCTTGACTGGCAAACCCACACATTAAAATGCTGTACTAGATGCATTTTTGATGAGTAAATATATAGCTTTATTGATTAGCTAAGTACTTTGTAACATGCTCATATTACTAAGCTCATATTTCCCAAGTAAAGCTGCCCAGATGAAACTAAAGTTGTTTTTTCCTATTGGCAAAGGAAAACAAAAGAACAAACTACACTACCCTTTGTTGTATGTTCTGCCTAAAATCAGTTAAAATTGTGCCTATTCAGAAGCACCTTTTTTCTTCAAAGATGTATGGAACCAATTGTACAGTCTTCTGTGTTCCTCAATTATCTCAGTTTTATTAATTGGCACATACTTCCAAATTCCTAACTTCATTCTTTGTTGTTCCATGTAGGGAAAGAAGAAAAGTGCATGCACTGGAGGATGCCACAAGAGTACTTATGCAGCTGTGACTGAAGTATAGTTTAAAAGCCATGGAATAGTGTGAGTACCCACTAGGATGTGCTGTCGGCCTAAAATTGAAGCCCTGGTATTTAAGAAACTGAAATTTTCAAAATTCTCAAGTGTGATGTAAATACAACCCCCATCGTATTCTCATCATTGGGAGATTTCAGAGAAGAAGTACAAAATACAGGGTTTTGTAAGAAAAGGCATGTGATGGTTGAATGATAGGCAAATTTTCCTATCATGCAACTATCCTTAGCTGGCATACTTGAAGTGAGAGTTTCCTGAAGGAGTGTTACAGCCATGACCATATTCAACTTATTCAAAATCTAACATTAGAACTCCTACAGCTGGAAACTTTTGTTGGAAGGTGTGGTCTCTGTACTAAGACCTCCTGTATATATCACATATATATGTAGGATATATGTAACACCCTTACACACAGAGAAAAGAAATGTGTTCTGTGATGAATTACTTGTAGTTTTGGCCTTTTTGCCTGTTGTGAATGTAAACATGCATCAGTGCTCAAGTGGATTTAAACTGCTATATTGAATTACTTGTTGTAAAACAATGTACATTTATCAAGATGTAGAGTTCTGAAAATTGATATGATGGAAATACTTGATGCATGGTTGCTAAAGTTTGTGGTTTGTCATTTCAGTAATACTGACATGTTTTCTCGGTTTTGATACTTTGGCCTAGAAATGGTTTCCCATGTTAGAATTTTTCAGCACTTGCAACTTTATAGTGGCAAACATACTCTTTAGTTTTGTATGCAGAAAGTAGATTGATAAGATGTGCAAGACAACTTAGGGAAGGGTCTATACGAACTGTTCTGTTAAACCCAGAATGTGATATGAAGGCCTTGGTAGCTGGCAGTCCTTTCACGCCTGCAACAGTCCTTGCAGGAACCCAGAATTTTAGAATTCTTTCAGCAACAAAGGGAGAAAGAATCCTCCTATTATTTTTCTTCCGGATTTTCCATCTTAAAAAACATAGCAGGAGCATAAAATGTTAAAGATTCCTAAAATACTTCAATGTCAGTGTAGTACAGATAGTACTGCCAGTGGTAGTGATTAAGTGATCTAATAAGCCTTTTCTTCAGTTTGAGTGATTGTCTAACTGATGCATCAGGCTGGCATAATATTAAATATAGTCTTTCCAGTCATTCCTTTCTAACACCAGACAAAAGCTGAGTTTTACTGAAGGTAAGTTCTTTACCCATCAGTGTTGCTAATACCACTCTACCAGAACTGAAAGGCAGTACTGCAAAGTTTTGTGTATACTTTGAAAAATCCCCAATCTGCAACATAAACCACTTTAAACGAAAAAGACCTTTGTCAATTTAAAACATGTCAACATTACAACTCTTCCTTCTGAAGAGTAAGATTTTTTTCTCCTTTCTTCTGAGAGTCATGAACTAAGTTCTAGTCTGAGAGCCAGGAATTCCTCCATTCTCATTCTAGTACTGACTCTGTTGTAGCCTATGGCAATTTATCACATTTTTTTGTGTATGTAAAATGGAGGTATTTGCCCAGGGGCATTATGAAGATTAATTACTTATTATTTATAAATCATTCTGAAAGTCAGCATTATGCAGATACTATGATTATTTCTGAGCTGTGGCTTCTAATCTGGGATGAGGCCCAGAAAAGGACATAAACAACTCACGCTGAAGTCAGGTGGAATTTAGATACCCTGGGTCAAAATTGCAGTCCTAAAAATGTTTACACATCTGCCATGAAACCCTGGAGGTTCATAAGGCTGAGTGGAAGCTCAGGCATTTTTTATTATGAGGTGCGTTATGTACTCCAGCAGTGCTCATTCATGCTCTCAGAGGTACCGAAGTCCTAATAGGACTGAGCAGCCTTGTAATTAACTCAGGCTAATACCCAGTAGGTGTCCAGAAATGAGGCATTCCTCTGCATGTCTCCCTGGAGAGTTCAATCCAGTAGGTGAGCTCTGAAATTGCTGGCCCCACAGTGGAAAAATATTTCCCTTCAGACTGTAGCTCAGTGCTTAGTACAGACAGAAATATGGATAAGGCCTGGGTTCAATTCCCCTGTCTGTCTCAAAGGATCCAAACCCTCCTTTGGACCATGCTTTAGTCAGCAGGCAGAAGATATTTTAGAACGTAGGAATGATTCTCTTCTTGTCTTGAATTCCACTTTCCAAAGAAGATACTCACTATTCACTGCCAGCGTTTAAGTCTTGCAGTTATGGCAGTTTGGTGAAAAAGAGGAATTATTGTGAAATTTTACAGAAAATAGAGAAATATTCAGCTCTGGAGAAGTACAAAAATAGTTCTAGGAGCTGGGACTAGAACCTAGTGCTCTTCAGTGAGTGCCTGCTCTCTGTACCACATGATGACTTTGTGGGTGCACCAAATGCAAAAAATGTCCTCCATGCTCTGTATAAATACCCTAAACTCTGGTTTCAATTATGCAGCCCAGGAAGATGAAAATCAGATGGTGTGGTACTTGCTTGTGCAGTGCTTTGTCTTCTTCCCGATCTGTCCCAGGTTCAGCCATAGGGATCTGTCAAATATAGAAGGAAGAGGCTCTTCCTCCCTTTCTCTCTTGCCTTGTTTCTCTGTTTCTCTCTAGGCTTGTGGTTGGTCGGTCCTTAAAATGAACAGACAAGAAACATAGTCTGAGCCTGACCTTTTTCTCCAGAAGTCAAAGGGAAAAGTCCTTGTGATGTTCATTAAATTAGAATTGGGCTCCAAGTATTAATGGAAGAAGATTTTTTTGAGAAGTTTCTTGTATAGTACCCATTACTTAAAACTCCTGCATTTCTGCTCTGATTTCTCTAAACTTCTATTCCCACCAAGTCAATGCCTACCTCAATACTTTAAAACAACTTAATTAAAAAACGATTCTATAGTAACTTAAACTCAAATGCTCTGAAATGTTGTCTATTAAGTGACTGAAAAGCCAGCTAAAAAGGAGGAAAAGAAAAATGAATAGGCTTTTCTTTCCAGAATACTTGCATGATTGTGCTTTTATCCTTGCAAGGATATGTTTAGCAAACATATTTGTAACAGCTTGTGTCTATGACTAGGCAGTCATTGTGGCACAAAATTATGAAGACAAAGTTTTCACTTGTTGAGAAATGTTGGTATAAAGAAACACAAAGAGTTGGAGATGGAAATGGACTTTAATCCCTGCCAACATATAAACAGTGATGTGATTGAAAGATAGACTTCACACTAAATGCATTTCTACATATCTACAACTAGATAGATAATTATTAGTGGAAAAAAACCTCAGTTTTTCAATAATCAGGAAGAACCACAAGCCCAAATATTTCTGCTAGAAACCAGCATTTTTGTTTAAACATGATAATATTAGAGGCTTTTTTTTCTGTGCTGCTGCTGCATGAAACAGACTGAAACCCCCTGAACTGGGCCCCTGGAAAAAAAAAAAAGCAGCTTTTCCATATTTTAAAGTGGCTTTCTAGGCCTCCTGAGTCTTTCTGGCACATCATTCTCAGACCCTTATGGACTGGGATGCTGCCAAACAGCTTTTTTCCCACAAAACTTTAATAAACTTTGAGTGCTGGACAGAAGAATAGTGCAATTCCCAAAGAGAGATTTCACTACAGGATTCCAAAATGTGTACAATATAGAAGCTAGCCTCTGAATGAACCCAGCAATGCTTTTCCTTGGATTTCTTACAAATACAAGAAAGGCACTTCTGTGTCTTACACTGGTTTAGCATTTTGCTTTTCTCTTACCACCAATATGATTCGTAATGCTGTTTTATAAATTAGATGTGCTTATTCTAATCCAAGTATACTTTGATTTTGCCAGACATTAAGCCATACTTACATTTACCTACAACCACATGAAAGTATTTCCAACTACAAAGTATTTAGACACAGAAGAAGAAATGTACAGGAGGTGACAAAGAAAGAACTACAGCAAAAAGATTCCCATTAGTCACTTCAGACTCCTAGTCAGTGCTACAGCTGCTATTCCAGTTGTGGGCAGGAACACTGAACCTGATTGTTTCAGTTAATTTATAGAGTGTTTATACATCAATACACATCGATCATTTATGCAGCAGGGGATCATTATCATGAGCTTGGTCCTGTATTATGAGCCAGCATTCCCAGGTGCATGTGAGCACTCCCGTGGATTTGGCTGGAAGTTGCTTTCACATAATTCAGAAAAAAAAAAATTGAGTTAAATGGTTAATTCAGTTCTGAAAGACACTCTGACAATATCTGAAAAAAGACATTGACTCACCTTTTAATTTTCTGGTCCTTACCCTGCTTACTCAGGCAAAGCTTCCACTGACTTCCAAGAATACAGTTCAGCATGTAAACCAGCAGTTATTTCCAATTCAGTGTGCGCTTTGCTAGAATAAAGAGAACATAATTACATAGGCCCAAAAGATAAATTCATGGAGGAATACCCATCGTTTACCCAAAATGTACCGATTCTCACCTCTGTTTGGTGAAGGCTTGGGCACTCTACCAGGGCAGTGTTGTTGTATCCTTATATTGTCCTTACACCCTTCCCTAGGTGCCTGCTACGGATCCTCATGGGTGACAGGAAGGTCTGACTCAGGATAGCTGCTTTGGTTTTTAGATCCTTGTGATCACTAGCACAAAGAGAGACTGCTCATACATGTACAAAACAGAGCTGGTCAGGAATGTGTTAATTTCACATGGAGAGTTTTAAACTAATCTATTTTTATAGCATTAATTTTTTCCCGTACAATTTCTTAAACAATTGCTTTTACTGTTGAAGGCCCTCTCAAGAAATGGGCTTGTTCACTCCCTAAACTTTATGGTACCAAAACGGAATGTTTGACATCACAGTTGTGCAGTCTGAATGCAATTATTTCACATATAATCACACTAGAGTCACAAATTAAATCCTTACCTTGTGACACTTAATATCTCCATGTATTAATCCCAAACTGCATTTCTCTTTCTTGATGCCATATTTCAATTGCAAACACATCACTTACTTGGTGATCACAATCACCTGGAAGTCTGTTTCCATGACACCATCTTCCCATTAGAGAGTAGTTTCTGATTATCTTCTTTAGATGTATTTTCCTTTTTCACAAATTGATGCCTTTTATCTTCTGTATATATTTATCTTTTTAGGCTTTAATCTGTTCCATGATGTTATTATAAAATTAAATTGATTTACTTACTTGTTTATAGCAAATTCTTTATCTTCTGAATCACTTTGGGGTTTTTTTAAAGTAATACTTCTGAAAGGTGTCAGGCTGATTGTCCTAAAACATAAATTCTCTAGCTATTCTGGATCATGAACAATACAGAAAGAACTGTAAAATCCCAGACTGTAAACTTCTACATGTTGCTTTGTATACACTTTAAGTTTGACTTGAAAGGACTTTTTCTAAGCAGTGTTTATATTAGTGAAATTTCTAATGCCGCGCTCCTGCAACTCCACAGATAAAAACTAATGTTTTAGGTTTGAGTTTTCTTTCTTTTTCTTGTAAGAATGCAGTTTTGGGGCAAGAAGCTAGTTTGTGTTAGATTCCTCTTAAAGGATACATTTTTTAATTGGAGTCCAGAAGAGGCTTTGTGTTCTAGACCTTTGTTCCTTTCTTAAAATTCATAACACAAATCATGACTGCCAAAGCTACACTTGATCTAGTTCTGAATTAATTAATTTGGGTACCTGTAACCATGCATTGCAGTTGCATGTCATAATGTTTGCTGTGCTGAGCAAAGTTTGGGCTCTCTAGGCTGAGCTTTTTGTCCATGTAGAGGGATTACAAATATTGAATCTAGTTAAAATTACTTTGGCTGTATCTATCTGTAGTTTGACAGCTCTGAAATGAATCCATCTCAAATTAGACATAAAAATCTCCTATACTATGTATATCTAGAAGCTGAAAATGTTGCTTATTACTCTTAGTGTAAAGGCTCCATAAAACCTTTTGCTTCCTTGATGTGAAACAGAAGCATTCATCTTTTTATTGATTATGATTCTGAAGAGGCTTTGAAAGAAAAGCTGTGTAAAATTGATAGCCTTTCCTAAAGTGGAAAACTCATTTTGATAAAATTTTGAATTGGTTTTCCCTTGTTAATTTGTTGCTGTTTTCTATAATCACATGCCCTAAAACTGTCACATTTTGATCACTTTATCATCAGGAACTACCTGAACAATTCAAAGTATGTTCACATTGGAACTTTTTTTATAGGGCAGTAATACTTAAGGCCAGTTTTAGGCATGAATAACATTAAAATCTGAAGGAGTGGAAGCAGTCAAGAGTTCAGTGTAAGTTAATTCATCCTGCTTATTGGCAACAAAAACTCAACAATAAGAAAGGATTTCTGAGAGAAGGACAAGATAATATAATTGTTGTCAGGGGCAAACTGTAAGCACCAAGTCACAGTAATTGGAATTTTCAACTTCCAGTTTCTTTAACTTGTACATTACACTATTTAGAGAAGGTTTGTCTTAACTTTGAATTTTCAGAGTTCTTAGGGTTCTGTAGTGTTTGGATATTGAGAAATGGTTAACACTGAAAATTTCTTGCAGGTCACTGCTCATCATCAAACCTGTTACAAAGTTGCATTTTTAGCGTTCCATGAAATTGTTATGCAGCCTATGTTGCCATGGCCTTGCAGAGCATAGTTTTGGAAAAAAATTACTGAAGTATTTATACAACAGGCAGTTAAACCAGCATTTGGAATAGATTTTCAGCTCCCTGGTGAGCTCAAAATTGTTCTTGAATTGTATGGTTTGTTTATTTGGGTTGGTCACTCCTTTCCATTTTCCATCCTGGCACCCACTGTAACAAATTGTTGCTAACACGTCTGGAACTGTTAACCAGTTCTGTGGGTAGCATGGCAAGTCAAAGTAACCTCACTTGAACTGAGACATAAGCAGTATATTAAATTAGTTATCTGTATTCAGTTTTGAGACTCAACATGGAAAAAAGTAATCTACTATTACCAAGTGGATCTTTATAAGAAATACGTCAGGTTGGCTTGGTTCGAGAGCGCTCCTTTTCTTGTGACATCTAATTATTTTTCATGTAATACATTTTCCGTATTATTTTATTTGATTGTTTTATTTGCATACAGAGTAATGTTTATGAAATCTCATCCCCGTGGCAAAAAACCTGCAAAGTGGGAATGGCTGTACATGAGAGTTCTCATGCAGTGTTTAGTTAGTGCAAACTGTGTTTTCCCAAAGCCTAGAAAATACATCCCTAGAACAGCTAAATATGTGATGAGCTAGAGAAGATGAAATTTTCTGAAAGGAGGCAGATCCCAAAGGCCTGCATATCGGGAGAACTGTAAGGGTTTTCAGTTTGGCTCAGCAGGGTAAGCTCCCACAGAGATACTTTTGTATATATCAAATTCTTCAGGAATACAGCACACTACATCCCCTGCAGTAATAAATATTGATCCCCTGATTCCTCTGACATAGGATCACTACATTTTTGAGACATGTGTGCTCACGCTATAATATGTCCACATTGATTTCAGTGTAGGCCAGAACTGTTTCAGTAAAACTGATCTGCATAATTGCAGCAGGCATGTCAGGGATACATAGTGTGAGGATATTCCAGCCAACGGTGCTTCTCCAATATCTGCCTGAACAGTGAGGAGGACACAGCATAAGGACACGGACATAGATTATTCCATTGATATCTGTGCAATAACTGGTTTAAGTAAGAGTCACATCTTGGAGGAAGGACAGGATCAGGACAATACTCTGGATTTTCAGAGTATCAGTGTTCTACAATGCAGATTGCTCCTTGCAAGTAGACAATATTCCTTTTCTTCTATTCTGTCTCTGTTGGTGGAGTGGTGTGAGGGAAGAACCCTGTTACCTCTGACTTCTTTTATTGAACTGATTTTATGGGAAACAAAATGTGCCAAGGCTTCTTCCCCAACCTGAGAATATGAGATGATAATTTCATAATTATTCATCCAAGCCCCACAGAATCTTTTACTTCTCTCCTGCCTAGCTGTAGTGGGCTTAGTCACATTGACATAGTTACCATTCCAATGGGCTCCATCACACATTCTGACTGAAATCCCAGTGCTGCTGAAGTCAGTAGGTTCAGCATTTTATCCCAAGTTACTTCTTGAAACTTGAGACTACTTTATTGTCTAGTTTAAATTTTGATTGAGGTCTTACACTGTTAAAGTAAATGGAAGAGAAGATCTTTTTGGAGGGTGGGTTATATTAATAATGCACTTTATATGGAAGAACGACTACTGTTTAAAGTTCTGCCAAGCAAATTCTCATCTATACAAATGATCATAAAAAGGAACTAATTCAACACTGGATTCCTTGATTTGTAGTAGTCCTTGGTATTGCCATTGTTGCAGTTCATTTGTGGTACAGGAAAGCCAGAACATGCTGGATATTATGAAAAACATTTGTCAAAGATTTTTTGGAGTGCAAGAAGGCAAACTCAGTAAGCATCTGCCTTTCTTCACAATTATCTCTGAGTTTGAGATGTGTCTCGAAACTAATACTTTAGAGAAACATTGCAGGGAAATCAAAGAATCTTGCAATGGAGTGTTATGTCTTCCTAATCCCCAGAATTTACACGTATTTTATCTAATGGAGCATGAAGATTTATAGCCCTTGCAGTATTTTATTCCAGCTCATGAAATCTGGACTCTCTCATTACTCATGTAAACACTCTTTCCTGAATTAGCAGAAGTGGTATGGTTTCTTCTTTATCTATTAAAAAATCAATGTATTTTCCACTAGTAGTACTGAACTGTAGTATTCATTTGTCCCAAGAGTATTCTCTTAATTTTCTGTTTAAAACTTGACTGTAAAAATTTGTGACTTTTCTGGTTTAATTGTGCTTCCGTATTGGAATATACTGTGTATCTGGAGATTAATGCTTTATTAACACTGTTTAGATACTGGAAAGAAAGCTAATCCAAATGTATACTTTATTCAGAGGCAATACCAAAGAGACCACTGTACAACACTTTTAGAGGGGAAAAGACAAAAAAACTTTAGACACAGACATTTCAATAAATATGAAGTGTGGCTACAGGATGGCACAGTGGTGTAATGATGGATTTCTAATCTTCCACTCTGTTTAAAACATGTAGCAGGAAGTATGTTCTCTTGCATGGCTTGGAAGTGCTTCTCATTAATTGTTTTGGATGCTTGATTCAGTAACTTGTATTCTCAATATCTTTACTCCCAAGGACTGAGATTGAAGTAAAGGCCTTATCGTGAGATGCACCAAATCATTGATTTCAGAGCAGTTTGCACTCAGTTACTCTGAGAAATGTGGGCAGAGTGCTGCTGAAGATCAGATTGGATTTTTTGTTTCTTATCACTTTGTAATACTTGCTCTGTTGAGCTTTATTATTGTAATAAGCTACTCTAACTAACAGGACTGCAAAGCTGTGATTTAAGCCACAGCTCAGTTCAGAAACAGTGGTGTTTGTACAGGCGAAAAACTGATTCTAGATGAGATAGTAGAGGTCAATTCATTTCATCTTCCTTTAGAGAAACTGGAGATGACCTACATTTTTTTATTTAGTTCATATCTTCCTCTCCCACACTTGGACTAATGATAAGCTGTGTTTCTTTTAGAGCCACATTTTAAACATGCCTGATTTTGGTGTCTTTTTTTTTTTTTAATGCAACTTGAGAGCTGTTTCTGGTCTGTAAACTTTTTGTGTCTTCTTTTACTCTGATTTTGGAGATAATTGCCTTTATTTAGTCTTTGAAAGAGTGAGGAGTGTAAATTAGGAATACTTTGCTGAGCCAGCTTTGCAGCACTGATTGTGTGGAAGAAATCTTGCAAGGCAATGTTAGCATGCAGTCCTGGTGTTCCTTCTAATGAAAATGCGTGCTTTGCCTCAGGGACATTTGAGCAGGAATCTGTTCATACAAATGCAGCAGAATTTGAATTTGTACCATGTCTTCTCACACACTGAAACCCATAAGGCTTCACAGAATCAAATTATATAGTAACAAGATTGCAGTAAATATGTAAATGATGAGAGGCAGGGAAAAAAAAAAGCAGCAAGTAATTCCACCAGCAAGGGAACTTACAAATACTGGCTTCTAAGAATTTGTGGGCTGTGGTTTGATTCTCAGATGTCTTACAAGTTGCATGCTCTGATCAAGGCTTTTTCTGCATCTGTAATGTTTATAACATCTTTCTATCATGTGAATTTATTGAGTATGCACAAACTACATTTCAGAAATTTTCTGCATAGAGCATGAGTAGAATTTTGTTCTTCCTCCCATCCTGCAGTTCTGATGAAATTCTCTGTAGCTTCTTAATGATGATAACTCTGTTCTGTAAAATTTATTGAAATAGGGCAGGGGGTTCATAGTTGGTTTGGAAGGATGGAGGGACAGACAGGTAAACACCTGAAACTGACCGTATTAAAAGCAAAAATAAACATATTCAGATCTGAGGGTTGCATAAGTATCTTTTCTCAGAACCAAGCTAATGGTTTTGTCAGGTGAGATTTATGATGAACTATATAAGCACTTTTCTGTAATGCTCAGGAGCTGGCTAGGTCAGGTCTGAAACACAGAGTTTCATATGTAAATGAATAAATGCAGACATAGATATAAGTGAAAACCCATGTATGCTGTCTCCTTTAAGCAAATAAGTATAAAATATACCAAAGAGGAAATGTTTAGTGAGACAGTTTGAAAAAATGCGTATTGAAAACAAGGCGAACAGCTGTATTCTAAAACTAAAGAAAACTCTGCAAAGTGTTTGAAGTTAAGATGTGAGACTCTCAATGCAATTTTACACTAAGTGGACTGACAAGAGTTGGGCATTCTGAAGTCCACAAAAAAAAAATTAATGTGACAGCTAAATGGATTTTGGTTACAATGAACAGATGTTACAAAAAGTTTATGAAGTTAATCTGAAACTTGTGGAATAGAGATCCTGTTAGCTGCAGAGAAAATGTAGGCTTGGTTCAGATGACAGGAATGCAAACAGCAGGCATAAAAACATCTAAAACATAAGAGTGGGATAGAAGGATACCTGTTGTGGGAAGTTGTTCTAATGCAAAAGAGAAAGCAGCTTCTGTGTGACACCAGAATTGTGGAATCCTTTCGCTGGTTCTTTTTGAAAGACAGCTTTTTCACAATTGATGGTAGATACTGTACCAGGAGGAATATTTACCATTCTCAGTGGGAAGAAGAGGAGAGAATTAAAAAAGTACCTTAGTAAGTTTATCAGAAACATTTTCCCTCCTCACTGTAGCTGCCACATCACAACACCCTTTGTCCTTACAATTGATCTGTCAGTGGGAGCAGCAGCCACCAGTAAAAATACAAAAAATCAAATGTGGTAAAAAAGAGTATGAGACCTCCCAGGACCTCACTTGTCACTGCTATTTAGACTCTCTCTGTCCTTCCACAGGCTGGAGAAATGGATTGAGGATCACCAATTCGTTTCCGCAGGCTCTGATCCCTCAGTAAGCTCACAAAAATAATTCTAAAGGATTCTAGAAAGTACCTCTCACTTCCATTAGATAATTTGCCCTCTTCTTTTTCGTTAGTTAAAAAGTTCTGTATTTTTTAATGCTGCTGCTAAGGTCAGTCAGCATTATGAGGAGTAGGAGGATAGTTTTTCCATCTAGGCTGAAGTGGTTTAAAGGATGCTTTATGTGTACTGTGTTCATAACAGAGCCAGCTCTTGGGTTGAAAGCAATAGATGCTGGAAATGTCAGTGCTGGAAGGAAAACTTTTAAATTTTCATGATTCATGGTTTGCATCAGTGCTTGTAAAGCATAAAAGTGACCCATTTCACAGTCTGAAACTTTTGCAGGTAGATGGGCCTTTTTTGGTAGAAGTTAAGAACCCTAAACTGACCTATATTGTCTCTATTGCTCACTGTCTTTTGTAGACAGGTAGAAATATTGTCTCTGAGCAATCACGTTACTGGCTTGCAGGTGTGTGAAATTTTTTGGTTCATCTAACCATCAGATAAATAGCAGAAAACAGGAATGCACACAAAGCTTTTTCCTGCCTTGAAATAAAGAAGGAGCAATTTCCTACTTAAATCCACTCCTCATCTTTTTTCTGCTTACCTTTATCATTTCCTCAATACGTTCTTGCAAAGGAGCTGGGAAGGTTTCAGGATATAAAGAGACTCAGTAACTCAGTCTTCTCAAAGGAGAGCATCGTCACTCATTTACTATGATTTCTGATACAGTTTGAGGATGAAATGTTTTAAGTAAAATTCAGCCAAGTTTCATTCCATACCATGCTCTTAGGCATTACCACAGAGCACTGTCAGAAGACTGTATTTAGGTTTATAACATATGAACACAAATTTTTATGTATTTATACACGCATATATGTCACAGAGACAAAAGCACACAAAAATACACAAACCAATTTAAAGAACCTTTTCTTAAATATACTTCAGAAGATTTGTGTGAATGTAAACACTGGGGAAACTTGTGCAGCAGAAGTCACTGTAGGCACTAGCATTTTGACCTCTTAAATAAAACTATGCAGGATTACATCTTTCACTGGAAATGAAACGGATGTTTAAAAATTTGTGGAATTTTGATTACTGCTTCTTAGCCAACACAAAACATGCTATAAATTGCCTAACAGATTTGTGTATGAGACATATTATATATGACACCACACTATTGAGTTCCACTATTTAATGAAAGGCTACCTATTAAAAATTTTTATAGGCAAACAGGGAATCTCTTGCCATGTAGCCTTAATGGATGGAAATAATAAGGAAATCATCAGTTTACATATATGCAAGCAATAGTTTCTATATATTGTTAATAGCATTTGTATGGTTAATGATGCTGATAACCTATTAAACCCCATTAAAATCTTCGAATGTTGTGTAAGACAGAGAACTCTGTAAGGAATAAGGCACAAAATATCCTTCTGCACATCCAGCTCTTATGGACTTCCACATTTCTACATTCATTCTGACTATAACCTCATGTTCACAATGTGAAAATAGTGTTGTGCATAGCTGCTCTGACAATAACCATATACTCAGAATGCTGTGGATAGCTTTAATAATGTTTCACTATGCTCCACTGACCCTCATTTCAACTTCGATTTAATGCAGCTATAGACTAAATCGATAAAAAGGTTCATATAGTTTAGGAATTAACATGTCAGGTTAATAAAAACACATTGTAAGGTGCCCATCTGTGAGCATCTTCCATTCTTTTTGCTGATATAGATTACCTTTATTTTGTACAGAGCATTAGAATAAATAACACAGTATAGTACTGTATTATTAATACCTCTTTTTTTGGTATTAATCTGTGCTTAAGTGCCAAATGTTGATGCTATTTAAATGGTCTCTTCCTATATCTGAATACTGAAGTGCTACAAATGTGAACTGCCCAGCTAATGTCCCGATCCATTGTAACATAAGTAAGTAAAATGCTGGCATGGACCAAAGCATTTTCCAACATAAACCTCAAAAACAGCAACAACAACAACATGCAAAACAAACTGGTGCATGGACTATATCCACCACAGAAATAGAACTTAAAAGACAAATGGGCAGAGAGAAAATAAAGTCACAGATAGATTCCATTTTGATATCTTCTCAAAAGTTCCAGAGTGATTAATTCTCAGTGACAATCAGGTAAAAAGATTGCATTGTACCAGTCACAGACACTGGACAGTTCCTGCCTGCTTCAGAGGAGCAAAACCACCTGTGTGGTTCAAACCAGTTTTTTGGTGTCATAATCACGTCAATATCCTTTTCAGAGGCAGAATTACCATCCAGTGGATCTCAGTTCACGGAACTTCACAGTTACACTCACTCCACCTACTCAGGCACCTCTAGAATTAGGTACAGTGGTGCACATGTCTGAATTCGTTATGGAACAGTCACTGGGTTTCCTGTTGTCATAGCTTTGTAGCGACTTTTCTTTTCCTGTTTCATTCTGAAATGGTGTGAGAGTCCTTAATTTTCAGTTTATGCTGTCTTTATGGCTGCTTCGATCTGTATTGTGATTGTTTAGTTCTTGATTTTTCCACTGAATGCTTGTTCCATTCATGGGCACCGAAGTCACCAGGCTCTTAGACTGGGAGCAGCAACAGCAAAGACATGACTGGAAATAAATAAAAAATAATAAATAAATAAATAAAAAGTTAACACAAATCTCTCAGTTCTATGCAGACTGCCAGCCATATTTTTCATTCAGAAATGAAAGATAATTCTAGCTGAAGAGAGTGGTAGCTATATTCAGGGAAATTTTTATCCTAGGACATAAATGATTCTTGTGATTGAACACCATAAATGCAGCAAATTAGGCCCAGCCTGTGCCTCTTATTGAAGAAAAACTTTCACAGTATGAAGAGGAAAATTTGTTTGACTAAGGTAAATAAATAGATTGAGAACTGACAGAATTCAATACATGTTGTTAGGTTCTGGGTTGACTGTTTTTCCCCCCTCTTTATCACTGTTCACAAACTAAGGGATCAGCATGCTGCTTAACATGCAAGAGCAAAGAAGAAAAATTCCCCAGCCCATGACTAAGGTCTCTTCTCACGTCCTAGAAGAAGACAAAATTGTTTCGGAAAAGGTTCAGTGAACATACTGAGGTGTAACATTTTGCACAGTTAGGAATAGAAGCCGACTTCTTATTTACCATGTGAAAATGCTCCCTTAAAATAGTTTCTGTTTAAATCTGAGCAGGCTACAGACAAACAGGTATTCCCTAGTCTAATAATGCTTTACATTTTTTTCAGTAGCTTGGATTCTGCCTATTCTCAGACTTAAAGTTTAGTGGTACAGTCCTGTTATCTTTTGTTTTTCATTGCAGATAAAGCTATTTCAGTCTTCCCTTTCCATTTCATTACTTTCTTTACTCTCATTTTTTTTCTTCCCATGTTGCCTTTAATAGGTGGACAGGGGCTTGCAGAGGCACATTGTCACAAGGAGATTATTTTAGTCTGAAAATATGTTTGTACGTGTAGGAACTGGAAAATGCAGGTGGAAGACATAATGCATATTTAATTGCCAAAGTCAACTCAGGTGCCTGATTTGGTATTCAAGCCTGAAAATTTTAGTCATTAATGAGATTGTTTAAAGCAGGAAGCTTGGTGTCATCGAGAGTGGAAAATTGTTATCAACCAAATTCTATTTCATGTGCATGTCACGTGCAGATAAATAGTATTTACAAGAGCATATCTATCTCAGTTTACACATATGAGGACTGTGTCAAACTTATTTATTGGTTTAGTATTTCAGATAAAGTGGATAGTTTCACTTTCAGCTTGGTATGTGTGCTATGTGAGCTGCTAGCTGCTAAACCGGACAATTTATAAGCTTTGCATGCCTCTTCTCCCAGCTGTTAAAAATAGATAACAGCCAAGTGGTTCAATAAAGTTAGTTAACTGGACATAAAATCTTATCAAGAGAAGCTTACCTGGAAACAGTTTTTAAACTTCTTGCTCACAAAATACAGAGCTATGGGGTTTATACAAGAGTTCATGGTTGCCAGGTTGATGCTGATGTAATCCAAGGGCAGCAAGAAGCTAGGCAAGAGGAAGAAAAACATTTAAACAGTATGTATGCTACAGAAGCATCCGTGTTCCTTGTGGTTACAGCCTCTTCTGTCACACAAACTAATTGTCTCTTACTTGACTCCCTCAAGCTAATCTTGTACCATGCCATGTCTATAATAACCTGTCTCACAGATTTTTAAAAAATCCAGAGCAAAGTGATTGAAATGGTGACAGACAACATTTACTGAGATTATGCTACCCATTAAAACTGAAACCGCTGAAAATGGGTGCAGCTTAAAATTAACAGACACCACAGTTGCATTGCACAGTGACATTCCTCATATAAATTCTAAGCATGCAGCATTATATTTTTTCAGTACAAACTATTGGCATAGAAAATTAAGTACCTGAGCAGTTCACATCTGCTGGGGTCTTTTTCATTGTAAACCATTTTCTTCAAAATCCGGCTCAGATGGAGAGGGAACCAGCAAAGGGCAAAAATCACAACTAAACAGAACACTGTCTTGGCAACTTCTCGGCGCTAGAAAAAGGAGATAAGAATATATACTGAGTGTCTAATTCATACTGGCAGATGACTGTAGTTAGTGATGTTGGTGGCAAAGTCAGTAATATAGATAAATTATGAAAGGATTCCCAAAGTGAAGCTTCCAGACTACCTGATGTACTACTCTTTTTTATGGGGTTTGTCATGTTCTTGATCCTGGCTATCCTCAACAGAACTGGCTCATCACTGAGGCTGGAGCAGCTGGAGCACACAGGTCACTGCTACAATATTGTAGGATTCTCTCTGATATATTGTTATATAAAGGTATACTGCACAGTATATTGATTTTGCTATGTGATCCTTGTTATGAGATCTTGATGTTCTCAAGTAAATAGTTCCTCTACAAACATTTTAGAAATGTCGGTATTACAGCTTAATCTTGTAATACTTAGGAAATAATTTCAATTTAATGGGTATTTTATGTGGCTCTAGAGAGTTACAGATGTTTTAGTGGATTTTTGACAACGCATACCAGCGGTGTTTGGTAGGCATGGGTTTGATAAAGACAAGCATATGAAGGGGTAAGGATACCACTGTAATGTAACAGTGACAAGCACTGCAAAGCTCTGTCATTAAAGAACTTGAAGTCAAATGAGTGATTGGTCTTGTTAGGCTTTGAATATGACTATTATCGTTTCCTCTTTTTTATAATAGCAGCTTTTATCAAAATATGAAAAGAATTGTGAACTAGACATTAATGTGGACAAGGAGATGAAGGAAGGAAGGAAGGAAGGAAGGAAGGAAAGAAGGAAGGAAGGAAGGAAGGAAGGAAGGAAGGAAGGAAGGAAGGAAGGAAGCTGGTAGTTAAAAAGACAAGCATTTGTAAATTGTGGCATAAAGTCATCCTGCAGCAGCCAGTCTGAGAAGCTTGGTGGTCACTGCACTTCAGGATGGGAAAGGGTGGATCCCCCCACCTCCTAGTACATACCATTCTAGTTCTAACGGGTGGAGTAGCTTGTGTGTGGCCCTAGGACACACTGTGTTGCACTCCTGGGGCCTGATGAGGGAAAAAAGTGGAGGACCTGCACAAGGGGAGGATTTTCCGGTCAGCCCTGATCTGGAATGTACCAGCAGAGGAGAAACCTCTGAGAGAACTGACTGATGCAGAGAGGATTGCTTTAGAGAGTCACATCTATGAATATGGAAGTTGAAAGAGTGGAATTTGAAGGGCTGATGTTAACACAGGGGAAAAGCTCCAGATTGTTTTTAAAATTTCAGTTAAGCGTTAAACATCAGACAGAGCTGCCAGACCAGCAAAGGGAGACCTGACGGTTCTGTGAGGACTTTGTTCTGTGATCATTTGTTTGTTCTGTTCTCCTGTTGCTCTTTTCAAAGCAGCTGCAGCAGTGGTACTGCAACAGCGCAATAACCCTGAGAAACAAAATCCACTCTTTTCTAAACTAGGTTATTCTACGATTGTTTTTTGAAAGTACAGTTACATATCAAAAAGTGCCAAAAGGAGGGAGGATCCATGGAGTCATATCTTTATAGAGAAAAAGAAACAATTTTTGGCAAATCTTTGTAGTTTAATTTCAAAGCATTTAGCCAGTAGTGATTTGAGGTTGAAGAGCAGGAGAGCACAACTGTCAAACATAAGAAAGAAAAGGGTTCGTTTTCTGAGCGTCTTCAATACCTCCTTATTACTATGATTTAGTCTTTTGTTCCAGGTTTAAATGAATGCCTTAACATCATAAATAACCCACATCCTCACTTTCTACTTCTGTAGTTTACTGTGTTCAAGTACACTTTGAAATATTTCTAATGTAACCTGTAGGGAGAAGAACAGTATTTTCACACATTGGTGTTTCTAATATATTTACCTGCTTCAGGTGTTCACTGAGAGCAATTCTCAAGTTGCTGTTTCTTCTGTTTAACATTTCACAAGTCATTAGCGTATAAAAGATGGCAGTACATGCCAGTGGCATGCAGAAATAGAAACCAAACAGCCACCAATCCTTTGCATCTTTGTAAAACTGTAGATAAGGGAAAGAAAAGAGCAGATATTTTCTTATAATTCAATGCAAAATACCACAGAAAGGTCTTGGATAAGCGTGACAGTTGCTTCTGTTTGCTTATTGTTGATCTCTTGTTGACCAACATCAAAATAGGGATTGTGGCAGTGTAAACATTTACTTTACCTTACAGATAGCCTGCCTGTACCTTTGTTGTAATCTGTCTTGGGTTGGAATTAATTTTTTTTGTTTGTACTTTCTGAACATTTATACTCATTCATGAAAACTGGAATACATGAAAAACGTGCCAAAATGTAGCAGTGTCAGTCTGAGATAACACATCTTACTAAAAGCCTGTCTCAGGAAATGCCATTTACCTCTACAGCTTCTGTCCTGATTCCAAAAAAGGAAAATTCAAAATGTCTTGTAAGTTTAATCACCTTTTGTTATCAGTGAAAAGGTTGGCAGTTGGTTTGCTTATGTACTGGGCAGATAGGAGCCACTTCATAAGTGTTTGTCTGATATGGGCAAAGCTTAGGGATGGCTTCCAGTGGTACAGTTACTTTTAACCCTTTGACTGCCATTCACACCATTTGCCTTTTGTGACAGGACACTGAGGTATTGATAGGATAGCAGTACTTTGCTCTGTGGAATTTTAAGTATTAGCTGTGGTGTAAGCAGTGCTGGAAGCATTTATGTATTGTGGGCAATACTACATTTGACCAAACATTTAAAATTGCTCTTTTCTGTAGAAGATTGTGTTTTCAGACTTCAGAAAATTCGGTATCTTGGTTTCTAACTTTTATGCTCAGCCAAAAGTATGCACTGAAATATGGCATTTTAAATACTTCCTGTGTCTAGGTTATTAGTATAAAAGGGATGTGTCACTCTTTCCCCCAGCTTGTTTGTTCCTAGCGGATATGCTCTTGTAACATCACAGTTCCCACACCAAATGTCAAAATTCTTATGCCTGCGGATTTTATGAATCGTGTTTGAAAAGTCAAACTTTTGACATCATGTTTACATTGAAAAAAAACAGCACTAAACTTTGAAAGATAAAAATATGTCTCTACAATTCATATAGTGGTGTTTAGTAATGTTACCTTAAAAATCTACCTCAGTTACATTAGAAAGTTGATTTACTAAGAAAAAGGGAATGCTTTTGATTTTTTCTCTCTGCCCCATCACAGCTGCATACAGAGTTTGCTAGTTTAGATTATGCTGCTGGTTTCTAGGCCACAATCCCACCTCACTCTGGGACACTGTTGTGTTGATTAACTTGTTTCCTCCTCCTCATTAGCCTCCTCCCTGAGGAGGGGCTACAGTCTCCTGCATAGTTGCACTTTCCTTGGGGGCAGAATTTCCCCCACTGGGAGCAGAGCTTTTGCCAGCAGAAAACCAGAAAACAACATGCCTCGTATTTGAGGAGTTTGGACTGAGGGCAAATGTAATTACTGCTCCTTCTGCAGAGAAAAGGATTACAAATACATGGAGACAATTATCTTTTCCACGGCAAATTCCTCCAAGTCAGGCTAGAATCACATTGGCTGGGCAGTTTGCAATGTGTACTGCATGAATCCCTGCCATGTTTACATGGAAAACTTTGTGTCCTATCAGTGTTCCAGCTTTCAGGAGCATTGCCTGTTGGTCAAGAAAACACACAAAAGGTCTGTGTCACAGCCCTGACCAATACATCACTTCTGGATGAGGACCTGGCATCATAGAGTTATAAAACCTACTCAAAAATGTCTGTAAATGATTAATTTAGGAATCTGAGTTTCACAGAGCTTACATCAAAGCACAAAAATGGGTTGATTGAAGAGAAGTAGACATTCTTTTGTTTGTCTTGAAAGCCCACATGGAACTGGTTTTCTACAGGAAATGTGCATTTTAAACAAGTTTCCTAGTGCACTCGGCCTCTTGGGAATCATGGTCTAGCATGAATCTTTTAAATCTTTCAAGGATCATTTTAAGCATGAATAAAGCTCCTATTAAAAACAAAAGTTAATAATAAATCCTTCCTGAAGTTTAGACATTGTTTATTATGGTGTTTGTGGTAGTAAATACTATAGCTAAGGTTAAAATGGTATTTCCACTTTAATCTCATGTTTGTACATGCTTGCAACACATTGAAACACAAAGCTCTCCATTTTGACTGACACATCAACATTTACTCTCAGCTTGGACATAACTGCTGGTTTGTTTCCTTAAAAATCAGACTGCTGTGGGGAGATGGGCACTTTTGAATTATACTGAGCAAGTACGAGATACTACTTCCTGCTAGGAAAACAAACCAAGCTATTCTACTTAGCACATTAAGAACAGAACAGTAATCATTGTGGAAGACCTGAACTACGTTTTTGAGAAGAGGGAAGAGAAAACTATTATTTTTCCCAGAGAGAGAGGAAGTGAAGATTGTCCAGGCACATTTGTGGAGAAAAACAGCCATTACAGAAGGGAAATTTGCTGCAGTGTGTAATTCATAAATCACAGTCTTCTAACTACAGTATCTACAGTCATATAGACTGTGGAGTTTAGAAACAAAAATATAATAAGCTCTGGGAAATTCCACTCCATCTTTACCTGCATTAATTATTTCCATTAGGGAATTCCTTTTGTCTTCTCTTTTGATTATCTCTTGCTCTTTCTGCCATCCCTACAGTTTGTGTAACCCTACTAAATTTGGGGATGTTCCTCTGAAATACTAATCATCCACACTTTTTATTTTCTAAAACTCCTGGCTCCACTTTACCCTATCCTTCCCAGTTCTAGGCCAAGTCGTGTTCTGGTCCAATAAAAGGAGAAGCACCAGACATTCAAAAAAGAGAAACTTATACTCTATTGTGAAAAATTCTAGTCCAGAAAAAAATACAGAGGTTTTATCAAGACTTAAGACCTGGTGCTGTGCCTTCGCTGAGACAAATCATAATGTTACTCTTTCTTTTTCATTACTGGATGAATGGTCCCTGGCCCTTCTCTGGATTCACAAATTAAAAAATTAAGATGTTTTCTCATTGTAAGGCCAGGTGGAAAACCACTATGCCCCTATGCAGTAATCGATTGATTCTGTAGTGACTTCTCACCTGAGCTGCTTTGCAGAAGCTCATGTGGGTATTGGAACCTCTTAATCTGCTGCTGCACAGAGGGTCAGGTGTAGGAAGTGTGCCAAAGCAGCTTGGTGTGTCTCAGGCACTCCTCTTGCTTTTGAGCTGCTGTAGCTAATGACAGCTAACACTGCACAAGCACCTAGCTGGAGGTGTGGGTCTGTCAGCTTTGTAGTCATGATTTCTTGTAAACTAAAGGATTATTTTTTATTTGGCTTTAATGCGTGTAGCATGGCCCCACCCTTTTCTTTGTGTGCCAAGAGAGCTGACTGCAAAAGGATGACTAATCATGGTAAAACCTGTGTTTTGACATTTACAAGCTCCAAGGTGTTGTACCCTGAAACACAAAACATTTCAAGGTTCTGGCTACCCTGATACATCTCTTGATTGTACTTTAAGCAGGCCTGAATTGCAGATGTCTGTAGTAAGAATCCTCAGCAGCGAAGAAATGAAATGCTGTAAAGTCCCATTTAATATCTCTGGCTGAAAGCAGAGATAAGTCACTGTGAACATAGGATCCTCTTTGCACCAATACACATCAGAATACATTTTGCAGTTTAAAGCATGAATAAACCCTATTATCATCCAGTATCTTAATTATCTAACCTATATACTGTGGGGTCCAAAAAAGAGAAGACAGGATGTTACTTACCAGCATGAAATCGTTTGTAGGTTTGAGCATGCAGGTAACATAACTTGCATCCTTGTATCTGAAAGGTACCACAGCAAAGCCAATTGCTTCTGGGATGGCCAGTATGAAGGACAGAAGCCAAATGGAGAAAATTTCAATAGCAGTGATCATTGGGATTCCAATTCCCTGAACACGGCTCCAGGACGCAACTGCTCTGTACCTGAAAGAGACAGGCATTAGTTTCCAGCCCTCAGTTTCCTTCTTTTAAGATTACAGTTCAGTGTCATATAGCAAGTAAGAGCCTAAAGCTGACATCTGGGACTCATATTACGTGTTTTTTCTGCCTATTCCAAGGCCTCTGCCAGCTGTCAAGTCACCTAGGACATAACAGGGCACCTCAAGGGGTGGAGAGCAGAGAGCTGGCTGCTCCTGTTCTGCTTGGGTGTGGGACTGTGTGGAATTCTGCTAGGTGGACTGCACTAATGATTTCTAATTAAAGTAGGCGAGGTTTGTGAGGACAGACTGTATCTTTCACTCAGTATCTGATATAAAAGAGGACAAAAAAGCTTCCAGGCACACAACCATTCTAACAGATCCGAAGCATCTATCTCCCTCCGCTACCTCAGCTGTAGCAGCAGTGCTATCCAAAGTGAAGCTGTCAAATTCTAGGCAATGAAAGACTGGGAAAATACTCTCGATGAAGTGAAAATGCATTTGTTCTGTTTACATTGTTCAATGAACTGAGAGGATCTTTCTCCTCTACTTGTCTCTCAGTTTTCAAGGAGCTTGTAGAAATTTATTAGCTCTGAGCCCTCAGTCTTTCTGTCAGCTCTGGTCAGAAGGTTGTAAAATTATTCAGAGAAGACTGATAGGCATAGAATACAGAGTACAATCCAGTCCATAAATTAAATTTTCAGTAGCAGATTTAACTATTGTCCTGCAATAACTGCAGTAAACAACTTACTTAGCGTTTCCAATAATTTAGCAGAGAAAATCAATGGAAAGAACCAGTATTATTTTTTGATTTTTATAATAATCTGAAATTCATGCTGGAGAGCTCTATGTCATTAATGGTGTAACAGCTTCTGAACTGCTTGTTTTACTTCCCTAAAATAATAGCACCTTCCTGTTTGGAATTACAGTGCTGAATGGATATATCGTGGCATCCACTGATGAAAAAAGTCTTCTTTTGTTGAGAGTAAAAAAGTCAAGAAAGGTAGTTCATCTGCTTAAAAAATTATCAAATTAAGAAGGGAAATACTGGATTTTGAATTTTTTAGATGGAAGGAATGAAGATCTTCCAATGGGAGAAACATTTGTTGAGGGCTACAGGACCTAGGCTACAGAGATCAGGAAAATTTAGTTATTGAAAGGCTTCCTCAGTCCTCCTTTAACCAATACAGTAATGTGGGATCCACACACAAAGCATTTCTTCTGATTTCTTGTATCACACCCCCCTTTCAGTTTGGAAGTGTGCTTATTAACTGGATGGAAGACTTGGGAATTCCATCCCCGGTAGCCTCAGTATTAGAGGAAGGACGATGCCTGAGTGCAAATCCAGGCTTAAGTCCCTCACAAAAACTTCAGCATGCATTCTTACCCAATATCACACGAAGGTGTCAGAGCCTGGTGTGCCATCACTCCTGCAGAAACCAGACTGGAAGCCTTTGCCTTGATATCTACAGCAGTGTCATGCACAGTACAGTCACAGCTGTACTGCAGGCAGGCTCTCAGGGCATCATTTCTACAGAAATGTGTGTATAAATACTTTGAGCATAATAAAGCAAACTACAACTTGGACTTGCAAATTAAAAATGTCTTCTAATGGCATCCTTATCTTCAAAGAATGTGAAAAAGGAGGGAGGCAATGGTTCACTCATGAGGAGGTCTCAGATTAGAATTCTGAGACCATTGAAACAAAACTAATCTGGGAGAATGAAGAAAGAAATATCCAGTATCATATCTCCTCACAAATATTCATATTAAATCCAAATTTCATTTTAAATAATTTGTCATCCTGTCATATTTCATTCTGCCAAATATCAAATTTTGGCTTTCATCATGAAATGGAATATTCATAGAAACTTAACCTTTCACACAAATGCTCAAGTATTTGTGAACTTTGGAAATTTAACTATCAGTCCAGAGTTTACTTTCTACAGACTGGCAATTTTACAGTCATTTCCATCAGCTGCAGATGGTACTACCCACCCTTGACTGGCTGATGCTCTTAGCAAACAGGGGCTTGTACACTGTATATATTTTTCAAGTAGCAAATGTAAAGTTTGTTTTGTGTTACCTCTGTAACTATATACGTGACAACCAATGGGTTGCAAGTTGTGAATCCAATTATTTCCTTTCTTGCATTTTTGTACCTGTTCTTTTGAGTTAGATCTGTTTTGCACATGAGAAGATCACTATGCACAGCAGTAAGGATTTGGGTCCTGTATGTATTTTACTGATTTTTTTTTTTCAGTTTACAATTCAAATAACTCTCAAATAAGGAATTATTAGCTGAATAATTTTATGAATATTTTCAGCTAAAACATAAGAAGCTCAGTAATTAGATCAGAATTTGCTGAATGCATATTAACCTGCAATTACTTGGTCTCTTTACTCACTGCTGTAAGAATGATTTGAAAAATAGTGGTAGTAATAATAATTTTAGTAGTAATAATTTTTCAAGTGGGTGTTCTGTGAGTTATGTAATATAGAGGATCTTTGTCTAGCCACAAACCTCCCGTAATTAAGAGTGAGAAGTACTGCAGGGTTTATTTCCCTCATACTTGGAAAACATAGGATGTCTGCCAGGGAACTGACATAAAATACATGTACAATGCATTGCATTTAATTCCTCGGTGTGAAATCTGGGTGAGATTTGTCTGACTTTCCTTTTTTTCTGTTTATTTCCCTCTTGTCTCCAACCTGGTCTAAAACATTCGCTTTTTTTTCCAGGTCACTTCCTGTTCTCTGTTTAATGTTGTGCCTCCTCTTCTCTCTCCCCTTTTCATTTTCAAATGGTCATGCATGTTCTGTCAACTTGTATACATACACACAATTAAATATTTTGCACTCCTATCTAGTTACAACTTGCTTAAAGCATTTCTTTCAGAAGGACATCTTGTCTGGATCTGAGAACATCAGTAGGTGCTTTTGTTTCCCTATTCCTTTTAAATGCATTAGAAAATGAGGCATTCAAATGGCCCCATAATATAACATGTTTCTGTTGTGCAAGTATCATCAGCCCTTTGTAAGAGTGAAAAGCAATGCAGGAAACATAAGATACAAGAGCAAGCATGTAAGAAGTAGTCACTGTCAAGATGAGTGCCAGGACAGTTCCTAAATACTCCTGCTGTTGATGATACTGAACTGTTCTGCTTTGTTAATAGAGACCATAGCTGTTCATCATTTTATGCAAATGTCTTAATACAATAAAGCTCTTAGAGTTTTATTTTAATGGCAAAATCTTGGCTTGTCTCATACACTTACTGGAAGTTGGTCCAGATGAAAACATCTACCTTAGGATTACTGTTCTATGCAATTTGCTGTGCATAGGGGGCAAGAAGAAGGTGTGTACACATGAAA
The DNA here is from genome assembly GCA_013399875.1 of Gymnorhina tibicen. Classification (NCBI taxonomy): domain Eukaryota; kingdom Metazoa; phylum Chordata; class Aves; order Passeriformes; family Artamidae; genus Gymnorhina; species Gymnorhina tibicen. Next base: position 2,061,753 of record VXAZ01018984.1, read on the forward strand.
TGAGATCCATATCTTCACTTTTCTTCTTCACCCCATTTCTTCATCAAAATCATTATGTCCAAGACATAAGCAAGAGTCAAAACTCAGGAAGGAAATATCCTTCCTCTTAGTCACACTCAGGCGCTGTTTAGAAAAAGAGTCACACTATCGTCACCATCATGACCTAGAGTTTAAAAATGCCTGAGGGGCATCTGAGGCAAATGTGAGTTTCCTCGGGAGGGTGAATGCCTGGCTTTCTGTCAGCCTCTTAAAACCCTCTCCACATGTGAGTGGTCGTTGTTCCTCTTGGCCATGCACAGTTAAACCGTAATACACTGACAGAGCAAGTCACTCGAGGGCAGTAGTAATGAGGAGAGTCTCACAATAGGATGTAGTTAGCACAGGGAACTGTCCTGATAGCAAAAAATTATCCTGTTCTAAATTAAGGCTGTAGTCCGCAATAGGGACAGGGAGTCAACAATGAGCAAAACTACGGACCTCTGGATTCACTCTACCGATTGGCTCTGTCTTTTTCTGTGTTGTAGAATGCAATATATAGACACCCAAAATAATCATAAACAAGGTAGTTTTCAGGAGCTTTTTAAAGCAAGAGTTAACTCGCCTATAGACCAGAAACAGTCCGGCTGTGACAGCACACTATTTCATATTTACTCATTTTCCATTCTAAAAAGCAACCATTATCTGATGTGGAATTTTGTATTAATGTGGAAATGCAACTTCCAGTGCCCAGCCTGGAGCTTTCATGGTGATTGAACCTAGATTCAGTTCTTGTTAGCCAATATCAGAATCTGGCTCTATACATCTGTTTTCTAACACACATCCTCTGCAACCACTTACTAGAGTAGCACCAGATGATGAAGAATATGTCCTTGGCAAAGTGTCTGAGCTAGGGGAGGAAATTAAATAGTCTGAGTTTTATCCCATACAAGATGTTATACTCAAATGGAAACAACATTTGGTTGTTGTGAGAATTAGCAAATCAGTCCTTGTAAAAATATGTATGCATCTACAAAAAGGTAGCTTCAGCTGAGTTACTTCCAATTTATAAAAATGTGTGTAACAGTGGAACTTCATCTAGTGAAACTGCAGTTGTCAGAATTTATCTAACAAACTGTCTATTTCATGTGCTTGATCTATGATTTATTCCTTAGAGTGGTCCATGGGATTTTATTTAAGGGTGGGAAGATATTGTTTGAGAAATAGAATTCTTTTTGTAGTTCTCAGACTCAAAACATGGAAGTAGAACAGTTGCCTGTATTACATTTTTTTGTTTGTTTGTCTCTGGCATTGGCTAATGAGCTACTAATGCAGTAAGGAACTGTGTTTCAGGTATGGATACTACTAAGTGATTTATCCACTGCAAACCTTGTACATTAACTTCTTCTGTAAAGCCAAACCAAGATTAATTTTAAAGCTTAGCTTCTTTGTATCCCTGTACTAATACACATAGTGCGTTTTATTTAATAGTTTTTTCTGTATATCAGAGGTACTGATATTTTGGAGTAGAACACGATCAAGTAACTAAAGACATAAAACCAATTTTTACAGAAGTCAACTGTTCGTCTACTATTGCATTTTATGTATGAAGAAAAAATAGCAGAGGCATTAATTTTCAAATTATCAATGTCAAACTATCAAAGCACGTTTCCAACATGTTTTTCAGTAGAGCTCTGTTAGTTTTAAAAGTTATCAAAATAAACCCTTGTTTATTGTCCATAGGCAGTGAGTTAAAAAACTAATTTTTAAGCCTAAAGATTATGATCTTGTTCAAATACAAAACAAACATGAGTTCATATGAAAGAAGGCAGTTTGAGTACTGAGTCAAATCCCAATAAATTTTTGTCTGGTAAAGGAAGTGGAAATAATGATTTACTAGAGCTTTTAAATACCTTTAAAAAACATGTAAAGTTCATTAGTCCAAGGACTTAATATTATACTTTGAGCCACAGATGTGGTGCTGGGTGTTAGCCAGAATATAAAAGACCAGAATCTAAGTTATATCTCTATTGCAGTCTGCCTGCTGAGAAGACCATGCGGAGTGCTCCCAGATTTAGGAAAACTGCACGTGCAAGAACAGCATCAAAAGAGTAAAACATACTGTACCTGTCCACACTAAGGGCACACAGGTTAAGGACTGTGATTCCCACCGATGCCTTCTGGATGAAGGGAAGGAATTTGCAAAGAAACTGTCCAAATTCAGTATTTCCAAAAGGCCATTTCTGAGCGAGGAGCTAAAGAGAAGATGCAAAATAATCAGAATATTTAAACAGTAACCTAGCAAGTACTTCATATTTGTAGTTATTTCTTGTCTTAGACACAGCCATTGTTACCTTGAATTCTCCATACCTCAAGCATATCCTTAGTACTGAGTGAATCTGGGAAGTGTCTGCTACTATGGAAGCACAGAAGTTAAAAGTTTACACTTAAATGTTGATCTTGTGCTGTTGCAATAGTAACTTGCATTGTTAAAAGTTGGGGTTTTTTATTACTGTGCATCAGCCGGCAGTACTGAATAATGAAAATCTAACTCAAGCCTGTCATAAATGGTTGCAATTGCCGTGTCCCAGAACCAGGCAGTCAAAACATAACTCAGGGTTCACAATTAAATACCTCAGAGCCAAATTCTGATGCAGCACGCAAGTAGATCCTTGTCATCGTAAATGTACCATTGTGTAACTCACGGCAATATTCAGTGCCAGACTCTGAGGAGTGTGAAGAAAACACTGTGCATACATAATTTGTTCCATATTACATTTTAAAGGACAAGCATGCAAACGTGGGCTGTGCTTCGAGGCGACAGAAAGGCATCCATTGGAAAGACGTGAGTGACTGAGGTTTAGAGTAGTATTTCCAAGGAGGCATTTCCATAACAAATATTAGTACAGTGATTCATGCACACAGTGGTGAAGAATTAGCATATAAATAGTAATATTTCTAGCTATGACTGTTAAAGCTTTGAAAATGTCTCTGAACTGAGCTTTGACAGAAAGTATACATACAAAACACAGGACACAGAATTATTCAGGATGGTCAAATCTACAACTGGCTCCAAAGTCACACAAGTTCTCCCTTTACTTGAGCTGACAGTAAAATGGCAGATTACATTCAATGTAAGTAAGTGTAATAAATGAAAAATTACTGAGTCTGTACAAAGTACTGAGCCCTAACTTAGCTATATTAACTCAAGTAAGGGATATTTCAGCCATCATGAATAGTTCTATCGAAAAGCAAAGCCACTAAACCTTCTCACTCTTGCACTATCATTTTGTTCATCTTCTTCTCTAAGTCTCTGCTGCTGAGACTTTCTCAGAGGTAGGATGTTCATGTTTTGAGAGTTAGCTTTGCAATCACAAGGACTAGAAATATTTTTCAGTAGAAGCTTAGGTCCTGGAACACACTTATCTGGTAAAAGTGGGTGTATTCTAGCTGTAGAATTAGGAAAACCAGTTCTGGTTGTAGCTCAGGAGTGAAGTATTCAAAGTAAACATTTTATTTCTATTTAAATTAGTGTTAAATAGAAGCATGCTAATAATCACTACCTTTAGCAATACAAACGTTAACTGTGAGAAGTTCAAATTCACATCTGTCTTTATCTCAGTTAAGGTAGGTGTTACCTTTCTGATTTTCATAGCATGAGTTTTTCAGAGAACTTTGCTGTAGAGTACGGACGTTTATCACAAAATTCTAGATTAGCAGGAACTCATCTTCTCCTCGTAGTCCTGCCGTGGAATTTTTGCACCCCCTCTCTTTTATAGCCATTCATCACAATGCTGAATGACCTGTGATTTTGTCCCCCAAATGATACCTCAAAAATGCTGGAAGCAGCTACACACTCCACATCGCCTGTGTCTCTCTAGGACTATATTAACACTGTCATTTGATTACTTGTAATACAAGACAGATTTTAGCAACTCAGCTTTCAGCAAACTGAGTGCTAAAACTACGGATCAAAGTTACACTTGCAAGTACCTTTGCTATGGTATCCCAGTTTAGGACAGTCACATTTGATGAAGGCAGCAGGCTTTTGCCAGCAGGCTAGGGATTGGACTGCTTGGGTTGGTGATTTAACTGTAGTCAGTACCTTCAGTAGCAAAGGTGGTAAGTTTGTATCTGCAAGCTCTTGATTAACTCCTCTGATTTTATCTGTATTTATAGGCTGAATGAAATACATTGAAAGCTCCAGCAGAATTGTTTTCCAGATAGGTTTACAACAGTGTAACAAATGTTTGCAGGGCGTATGTCTACCTTTGGCCTAGAACTCTGATATGAGGTTTTAGTTTTTGTCAGAAAAAAAATGTTGAAAATAGAAGGGATGATCAGAACCCACAGTAATTCAACCATGTCTAGTGACGTGAAATTTCTGCTCCAAACTCTTGGCTGGGTTTGGGTAAAATCAGAGTAGTTCTCAGGCTGGGAAGGCTAAATTATAAACGGCACTGCCACAGAAAAGCAGCTCTAGCAGACTTCTGTCAATCCCCTGTGCCAACCAGAGCCCCAAAACCCATTTATCATTACAGATCACACTTTAAAAGGCAGCTGAAAGCCACCTATTCATTTCAGTGTCCTGACTGTGGCTGTAGCTACACCCTGCAATAGAAACGAACAAGCACTTTGTAGTGACTGTGAAACTCTGTTACTACAAGGCACATATTAGCTTCAAAAAGAAAAGTGTTGTACTTGAAAAAGGTTCACTAACTCATTACTCCTCACAAGGAAGCTTTATCATGCTTCCAGCATGTGCGCTTCAACCCCACGCCCCAGGAAGCGCTCCTTTTTTGAGATTAAAAGTATTTTATTCCTTTTGTTTCTTACACTTTCCACTAATTGAAGTAATATCAGTACCAAATCATTAGACATTCTTTTCAAGTGGATTTTAATCAAAATCCCTGGGACCAGAATTAAGGTTTTTTGATTTCAAGATTCACTTTGCAATCATTTCTGTGTGTGTACTCCATTATCACTCTGCATCAGCTATGCATTCATTACTTCCCCTTGGAGCAGGTGCCAATTTTTTTTCTTCTGTAGATATTTTTAGTCGGCAAATCTGATCCTGTCTTTGGTTTTAGTAATTTTTGCATCAAAACAAGTCTATTTTCCTCTGTTCTGCCCTAGCATGGTATGGAAATTTCAGAGGGAAATAACACATTTATTTTATATTAAAAAATGAGCCCAGGAATTTAATTTAATTAATCCTGATTTACTTAGGTACAATACAATAACTGGAACTACTGGCTTTGCTCCTTGAGTGCTTTTGCATATTTTAATATCCAAACAAAATTATTATAAAATTCTAGCAAATTACACTTTCTCTCATGGCTCTAGGATAGAAGAAATCAGACTGATTACTCCCAGTGCTCCATGAGTTGTTGAAGTGGATTGTGATTTTTCAAACTGACTTACAAAATCTCTGAGGTTTCAAAATAAGACATATGGCGAAGGAAATGCACTTTTCCCCTTGTGCAGTTTGCAACTTAGGAGCATTTCGTACTGTGGTGCAATTCCTGAGGAAAGAGTGTAGTCAACATGTATTTTTGCACTGAAATCAGAAATCAAGATCGGTCTTTAAAAACTCAGAAAAGTGACCAGACAGCCACAGCTTCCTTGAGCATCCTCCCTTCTGTGCTGCTTTATATGGCCTCTCTGCCCTGAGCTGCAGCTGGAGACAAACAAGACATCAGCACTGAGAACATTCCTTTGCAGTGATTTTTAAATGTCACTTCGTTGATTTTATTCTGCTGCTGCTGCTATTTTCTAACCCCCCTCAGTATGGTAGCTGATGTACAAAACATCAAGTCCCACTGTGCATCCCAGGCAATTTAAATATAGTCTGGAAGAGAGAATGTTGTAACCCCACTGCATGAGTGTTCGCCAGAGTATGCTCTGGGTGCTCATGTGCACCCACAGTGTTTATCTCGTGCCAGGCTGATACCATGTGTTTGCAGGCAGAAGATGGCCCTGGAGCTCAGCCCAGAATAGATGGACTTGGTTGGGTGCTGGATATGAACTGGCGCTGAGCTGCTCCATTAAAACTCCTTCGGTTCACCAAGTGCATGTCAGGAGGTCCCCTCTCTGCCATGGGGCACTGAGTATGGAAGAAAAAGCTTCATACCTGCCCTTTCCTGCTCTGATCTCATCCTAGTGCTCTAGAGACTTCCTCTTCCCATATCCGCTTGGGACCATTGTTGGACACACAAGATCTGCTTCCCAGAAACTGAATGGTATTCCAGACATGCAGTGCTTGCCCCTTATGCTGCCGCCATATAGGATACTCTCCTGGGTTTCATGGCATTTAAATATTCCATGATACTCCTGGAACAACTCTGGCACAACCCTGGAAGTCAGCTTCTATTCTGTCTTCAGGAAAAATAGAAATACCTTCTTTGTTCCGTGATTGAAGTTACACCTGTGCAGTAATGGAGAAAGGGACCAGCAGATTTCATCTGTATAGACAAGATCCAGTTGTATAAGTGACCAACATCTCCTAGCAGGAGAGGAGGAGTTACGAAACCAATGTAGTCTGGGATGTCTTTCTTTCCTTGCCACATAGCCCAGAATGAAAGACAAGGGAAATTCTTCTGGTTTTGTTAGATCAGCACATTTGGTTTTGCTGTGGTTTTTTTCCTTTTTTTTTCTTTTTCTTTTTCTTTTTTTTCTTTTAAGGCTAGTTTACATGGCTAGATTGAGCTGTCTTGATAAAGCTCTGTCTTAAACTGTGTTCTACAATTATATATGCCCTTGTCTGCTTCAAGGCATGGGCCAGACATGGCACCTGGTGTTTTGGGCAGAATCCAGGGCAAATCTGACTGAACACAGAAGTGTCGAAGTTCTATACCACTGAGTTGAGTGCATGAAGTGACAAAAGGTGATGATCCTGACTGAAGTGTCTCACCTATCTCTGATCTGTAAGACTGCTTAGTTAGGAATAAGGATGTATTGAGTCCTCTGCAGTGGTATTTTGGTTGTGGTGACTCAAACAGGCCCTTGTGTCCTCATGAAATGTCACAGGATAAGAATTCACTGCAGGTTTTCAAGCATTTCCCTTCTTCCTACAACCCATATATCCAGGAGAGATTTGCATTGCTGGACAAAGCTCATCCATTTCTTGCTTCACAACTCAGCTGTGCTCCACTGCTTTGCAGGAAAGAGGGAGAGCTGTAAGGGTGGAGAGGTAACACAGCCTGTCTCTAAGTATTCCTTCCCACTGCTGAAGTGAAAAACCTCAGATTTTGAAAGGACAGTGACTGGAGGAAAACAAAGAGTAGAGGAAAACAAAGAGCAGAGGAAAACAAAGAACGAGGGTAGCCTTTATAATGCAGGGCATAAGACCAGTATTGAGTATATTATGGTGAGATGATAGTTCAAGCTTCTGGCAGCTTTGGAATCATTTGTTTATTTCCTTATACTTAGGTTCACTACCCTGCCATGGTAGAGAAAACACACTGTATCTCTTCAACTGTTCTTTGCAGGAAATACATTCCTGATTTTTCTACAACCAAGAACTGTCTTTTTTCCACTTTGGGTGGATAAAAGACTGACTGGTTTTCTTCCTGGAAGGAAGAAAGGTTATGTGGGGATGCATGAGAACCAGCAAAGGCATTTTTTATTCTGAATTGCCCTACCACAGCTTGTTCTGCTATTTTGCTCATCTTAGCCCAGTGGAGTAAAGTGAGGGTAGCAGAGGGTCTCATGCCATTCACTGAATGCCTACAGTGTTTTTCTCCTGCTTAGGCAGCTATGGAAGGGAATGTATAGTTTTTACACAAGGGAAAATAGATTATACTTCAAGAGATCCTGAAAAGTAAGGAAACAAATGCTCTGGTTTTGCAGCAGAACATTCTGTCTCAACTAACTGGAAAAAAATAAAATCCAAATTTTAGGTTCTTCTTAAAATGCTTATATTTATTACAAAAATCTACTTAGCAATAAAGCATTCCTAACGACTCTAGGCATCTCCCCTGTGGTATTTTTGCTGTTTACAAAGCAGGATTACTTTCCATGGTGTTGGCTATCTTCCCATCCTTTTAAGTAAACTGTTTCTCAGGCTGGGCTGCTCTTCTTCAGGGAAATGAGCTGCAAGGTGTGCTTATGTGCATGGTGATTTGTTGAAAGGAATTTTTTCAATCCCTGGGCATAATATTGCCTTTGTTATTCTTCCAGCTGTGTTTTCTTTTGTGTGTTGCTAAAAAGAGTGACAGAATTTCTAAGAAATTACTGCAGAACTGGTAAACCCTAGATATGTGCAATCAAAACAATTCCATGTTATCTATAGAGTTCAGCTGGTTGAGAAATAAAGACAGCAAACATACTAAAATATTCTCTTAAACCTAGAGTCTTTAAGTACTGTACACTGTTTAAAATCCACAGAGCAGCAAGGCAGGCATGAGATGAGGAACTGAAGATGAGGGAGGAGCTGTGCATGGATAGGAACATATGTCCCACCCCCAAAACCCAGCCATGAGTTAAAGGCAGAGTGCATCTTGAACTAAGACCTAGACTATAAAATCTCTTCCTTAACTGCTACCCTGGTATGCACATTAAACACACTCTGCTAGGAAGCTGCAGTCTATAAATACAACAGATTCCTGATGGATTTCCGTTCCCTGCTCCATTTTGGGAAACTTCTGCCTTCAGGACTCAGTGATCAATTCCTGTGCTACCTCTGGATTTCTGCTATATTTGGTCACTACATGGCCATACACCCTAATAATAGGTCCTGCTTGGAGCAGGTTCTTTGGATTTCTGCGTCACACTGGACTACCCATTCATTGCTTCTTGGAATCCTTGATGAGAATTCATTGAAAGCCGAAATGCAGTTGTTGAGGCCTCAGAATTTCCTACTTGTGTTGGTACTTCATTGAGAAATACATACTATAGACATGAAAAGTTTTAAAGAGGGGTTTGTTTCTAAGTGCCCTTAACTTTTTGTGTGCTGTTGGCTTAGCTTTATACTCCTTTGGCACAAAACTATAACTACTACAGATGCTACTTGCTCTATCAGCTACAAGATCAGTGCCAATGTGGTTAATTATCATCCCTGTGTAGCTATAATATTAATTCTGTTGGTGAAGGTATTCAGATATGTGAAATAATTTTTGATTCAGGGATTGCTCTAACACTTATGCATGTGCTCTGATGTTGAAAAATGTCCATGAGTAGAAATGCCTTAGCTGAGTCTTCCTTTACTGAAGACAAAATGGATGAACGTTTGCTTGCTGTCAGCTACCTTCTATATTTAGATTTTTAATGTTCTAGGTGGACTTCTCATATTCAGATGCTGTTGTGACTAAAGTAAGTATGAATACCAATTAACTAACCAAAAATCCCCCTGTTTTATTCAAGAAAACACCTCGTTGAGCTGTCTGAGCAGTGAACACTTGCTCTTGTCCTGGGTAGATGTCTTCCACTTTAACCAGTAAAATAATTAGGAAAATGTTATTAAAGAGACAGGTTAAAATCTGCCTAATTCGGTTCATCTACTTTATAAACTAATGGTTTAAGGAGTTAAGCATATTCTGATCTAAGGCAATGTAGTTTATGTCTAAATAGTTTATAATAGTTTATAAAGTTTATAATAGTTTTATAATAGTTTATGTCAGTCCTATGTAGGCCAGTTTCCAAGAAAGAGAACTCATTTACATGTTCTTCTCTAAAGTGCATAAAACTGGAAACAAACTCAGGACTTCCCAATAAGAGAGCTAAAACTGAATTTTGCCATTCTAAAGGTGAGAGACTTGGTCTAGAGTGCTCCAACTCCATGAGCTCAGGAAAGAGCAGTGGACAGCAATGTCTGTGGTGAGTACCTGTTGTTGTTCCTGGTGCTCTGCTAAACTTTAGCCATGAGAGCAGCAGCAGGAACAGCTGTGAGGGTTTGCCAGAGCTCAGAGCAGCCAAGGCAACAGTGGCGCTATGGATGTTCTGCTGCTGCCTTTGTACAGCCTTAGGAAACGGCGTAGTGCCTTTATGGAAAGCAGCCCTCTAAAGAAGTTTTCTTGCATTGCATCTGAATTTATTTGCTAAAAAATGCACATGGCAGTGATGGGTAATGCAGGTGATCAGCAGCTTTCAGTGCTAGCGCCGCCTGATACAGGAAAAGGAACCTGTCTCTTCTTCAGTGCCTTAACCCTACCTCGACAGTAGCATAAAATATAAAACTTTTATTTTCTGGTCTTCTTTCCCCTGCAGAGAAATAATCCTTACTGATATGGGGCTTTAGGCTTTGACATCTTGAACGTCTGAGATGGGCATGTTTTGGGAAAAGAGGAAACTATTTGGGTGCTGGTGGTATAAAAATGTGATTGAAAATTAAATTGTCTTAGTTTTGTCTATTAAGGTTGGATTTATAGCTGTCACCCTTCCTGTAAAACTCAATTTATTAAGATTTTTAATACTGATTTGATACTTCAAGTGGATATATTGTGGTAATTAAATGTGATGGGGCTTTAATACATCCAGAATGTCTTCAAAGGACAGTGAATATTACTCACATCTCAATCCACTTAACAATAAGGGGAACCCACTATATAATTACAGTAACTGGAGAAAGTAATGGGTGAGTTTTTGAGCCTAGTGTACCACAAAGAAAGGTTAAAAATGTCAAACACCTGTGACCACATCTTTAGTTGACATAAATTACATAATTACTTTTTCCCCAGCATCGTATCTTTGTTAATTGTGTAAATTCATAATACAATGAAGGCGACAGTTCCCCTGGGATCTTACATTGCCAGTTACTATAATTTTAGAGCTGCTTCTTTCTAAGGGTTTGTAAAATGGATTTGAGTATCAGTAGCAGTATCTACTTCTCTTTTGAAAGTAGTTTCAAAATAGCTAAGGCTACATTATGTTTCAGGAAAGTGATTGTAACTCTTTCTGATATTCAATTATAATTACAGTATTATACATTTTGTTCTATACAATGTGGCCATCTTAACACTGTACTATTGTTATTTTAATATGCAGCTGAATTCTTGTTTACTGTAATCCTGATTTCAGACCTGTTTTGTCCTAAAAATGAAGATCTGACCTAAAAGGTATTAAGTGTTTGACACCACTTGTTATATAGAATACTAATAGATGGTTCAACATGAGGCTGACTCTGCACTAAAAGAATCCTTTAAAATAAAGTTCAGAAGTGTATCAATTACTTTAAAAGAAAAATAAAAACACTTGAATTTTTTTTCTGTAAAAGCCTATCATTTCAATTACCCAATCGTGATATTTCCGATGGCCACCCTTCATACTGTCACCCAGTAAGAGGAGCTGAAATGTGACACAGATTTTAGGATCCCTAGTGGTACAAACAGGAATGGCATTTAACAAACTAAACCCAATTCGTAATGTGAGCATCCACATTTACTGAATGATTCATATGAAAAATGGACTATAATAATAATAATTGCATTTCTTATCAGCTGTACTAGAGCTCCCTTATAAAGCCATAAATGCTTCCCTGTATCACAATTCATGCAGTTAACCTTGTACAACAAGGTGGTCGTTTATGGTAATTTGTAAGTAATTTATTTTGAAAGTTAAATCACTGAAAAATAAGTAAAAGCTAAAATTAGGCTTTAAAGGTGATTTTAATTCTGCCTTCTTACATGTGGAAATTGGCAGCCATTGATGTCAAGGGGCTGCAGTTTCATTCATAGCATTTATTTATCCAGCACTTCTCTGCAGCACAGAAATAATTTCTCATATAGGCTAAGGAAATTTCATTTGTACAGAGTTAATCAGAACCACTGCTCAGCTCTTCATATAAGATAGAGCAAGACAAGAAAACCTATGGAATTCCAGAGAAGCAACAGAAAATTAATAGACAGAAATGGATTGCAAAATAATAAAGAGAATATAAAAAATACTGTTTACTTTCAACTAAACTTCTAAAGAATTTTCAGAAGACCATCAAAAGGCAATTCTGAAATGCAAAATTAATTCCAGATTTTCATTCCTCTTTGCGAGAAAGCAACAGAACCCTTGAAAGGTTAGAAAAAATTGTGTAATATAAATGCTTGTTCTTTCTCAAACTTGGCTCTGAAAAGAACTCGTGCCATTTTTCCTTAAAATTTACTATCAGATATACCATGAGAAGTGAGAATGCTGCCTTAGCAATTATCCATAAAGACACAAGGGTAATTTACCAGGGAGGACACCAATATATCATGAGAGATGCGGTCATAGAATCACAGAATGGTTTGGGCTGGAAGGGACCTTAAAGATCATACAGTTCCAACCCCCAGCCATGGACAGAGACACCTTCCACTAGACCAGGCTGCTTGGAGCCCCGTCCAGCTTGGCCTTGTGGAGGCTCTGAGTCCAGCTAAGAACCCCAGCCCCATGTCCCATTAGGCATGCACCCAGCTATGGAAGACAGCTGAATCCCAAATGAGGCAGAAGCTAATCTTTCTCACCGACTTGCTAATCCAAAATACAGATATCTTATCAGCAAATTGCCGGTTTAATTTTCCAGGTGGAGTATTGAAAAGTGTGAACGAGAATTTCTATTAAATCACATCCATAATTATTTACAGTCATCCTAGTGTCAAATTCATATTACATTAAAACCAGATAAAGTTAAAAGACTTATCTGTATTTTATACAATTGGAAGATCAGAACCAGGTGCTGCATTTCACCATAGATAATATGCCTCTGTACATACATTAAATCCATTAATTATTTCAAATTTTATGATGTTGTCCTATGAATACCTGTGATATTAAGCAGTTATGATGCCAGTGTTCTATAGATGCAAAATGCATCTTTTAAAATCACTGTTTCTTTAATTTTAAAATGCAGTTTGCCACAAGGCACTAGTTATTATAAAACCGTGCATTAAAATGTTTCATTTAAAACATGTAAATAAAAGTCTTTAGAATCTTTAAGGGCTGAAATTGTGAAGAACATTTTTTCTTACTTATATGACTTAGTGTTTTATTTACTAACAAACACTTCATGTTTCTGCTGAGAAAAGAAAGAAAAAGTCAAATATCCTATCAGCTATGCACCTGTGTACCATCCACAAAGAGACAGATGCAAGGTTACAAAATTATTTGATTGTTTTCTAGGATAAGTTAATATCAATGAAATATATTAAAAAAGGGCTCAGTTATGCTTATTCAATCGTGTTCTGGCTTGAATTGTAATAGTAAATATAAATTGCATTAGAAAAAGCACTGCTTTATGGCTTTGTTTAATTAAAACACTGGGACAGGATAACTTTATACCAGATAAAAGAATTGCTGAGGAGCTTTTTTACACTTTGACAAACCCAGATGAAGTTTAATATTTCAGAAATGGTCTGTGATATAATTGGAATAATTTTGAGACTCTGCTATTAATGAATATTAAATGAAAACCTTAAGGCTCAGCTTAACTGACATAATCTCTCCCTGCAAAGCCATAATATGGAGCCTGCATATCACAGAGAGTATTTTCTGTAAAAATATGAAGTAAGGATTGGATAATATAAAAATAGCAACTAGTCCATCAAGGAGGAGAACAGTTTATAAAAAGTCTTCCCTCATAAATTCTTTTGCTAGCTATAGCAGCTATGAGAAATGAAGAGCTCCTCTGAAGTGCCCAAGGCCACACTTGGGTTCAGAGCTAAGAGCTACATCATCTTTAATGGGAGATACACTTTTTCTTGATGGAGGTGAGACCCGAGAGCAAGGTTTTTGCTGCAGAACAAAAAGGAGCTGTACTGTTTCCTTAAGTGCTCTATTCATTGACGAAAGAGCTCTAAATAGAGGAGGAAGCATGGAGAGCAGCCAGAAGAGTACTTGTAAGGAACCGCAGTTAGAATGGATCGTGGTGTCCTACCTTGTACACCATGATGGGGATATCAATGACAATGTAGATAAGGTCTCCCAGTGCCAGGCTGGCTATCAGTGCGTTCGGGCCGTTCCTCATACACTTGTTCTGGTAAATGATCCTCAGCAGAGTCGCATTCCCAACCATGCCAACGATGAAAATAGCACAGGATACCACGGTGTTGATGTATTTAAAAGTTTCAGCAATCCTAGTCTGCTGGGAGCATTTGACAGTTTGGTTGGACACCGGGGGCTGTATGGTGGTGAGGAGAATGCTGGATTCGATCCCTGAGAAGGTGGAAAGGGCGTTTCCCAGGTCGCTCCGATTGCCAACGTCTCTGTCAGAGCTGTCACTGAGGACAAATCCCGGGACCAGAAGCAGCAAGGAAACCCTTAAACACAAGGCTTCCATCCTGAAGTCCCCAATGAGCAAATTCAGTGAGACAAGGGTTTGAGTTTTTCTTCAGTATTTCAGTGAGAAACTTCTCACTTCTTCACCTGCAGAGAGAAACTGTAAGCAAAAAAAGAAAAGAAAAAAAGAAGCACAAAATCAGTACAACAGGTAGTCTAACACATCCTGTTTCTCACTTAGGGAGGGTATCTGAATTTCCAGCCTCTGCAGCATATATGTATAAACACCTGTTTATACTCACTGTGCTGCTTTGAAATCTAGATTACCTCCATTACCTGTCTGACAAAGGGCAAACACAAAAAATTCCTTAAGTAAGTGATAGCTTATGCAAATAAGATCTCACAAAACCCTGTTAGCTTGAGACAGAATTTGTATAGGGATGGAAAAAATAAGGTGGATGAAATTCTGTTTTTAAATACAGTCTTGCAGGAAAAGTAGACCTGCCTTGGAGACTGCTGAATGGTATTGTAGCTAAAATAAGAAGTTATTCCTTTTTTCTTTGAAAAATAAAGGTAACAGCACTGCATCAAAAACTACAGGCAGTAAATTAATCAATTTCCTGAGTAATTTTGGTATATTGCAACAATTAGTCTTTATATTTTTTCTCTGACTAACTACCTGGATTTCAAATGAAGACTGAAAAGACATGTATTTCAAATCAAAATCTGGACCAGATCCAAAATCCCTAAATATTAGGAGGAAGATTTTATAGTCCTAGGATAGACCTCTGGCCAGGAAAAAATCTTCAAACTTTCTAATTTGGTCCTGAATGTAATTGCAACTCAAGCTCAGTACTTAGCCACAGTGAAGTTAATAATAAAAAAATCAGCTCTTTGAGAGATAAAGAATAGTTGGTTTAGTATTCTAAGCAACAACTCATGACATATCCAGTTAAGGAAGAAAGCATCGTAGAATCCTGGCCCAGTAAGTGGGTCTGCCTGTGTGTAACCCCTGCCACAGGGGCTGTAGATGCTAAACCTCTGGTGAAACCAGAGATGACACTTCAATCCATTTTCCTGAAGCCTTGGTTTAATTTAAGATCTAGATTTTTTTTTTTTACATGGCTTATATCTGCAAAGCAAGACAAAGTGCTGCAGTGTTGACAAAAGAAGAGTAGAAAATAAAGTATTTATAACTTTCTGATTTCCAGGGACTCGCCTGAAGTATTTGGGAGGATCCTTTTAAATAAATTAATCCTAATTTCATTCCCTATGGGGCTATTAAGTCAGAGTTTATAGCAAGACGTTTACCAGAGAAAGAGGGAGAAAATTTACTGATAGTACTTCTGGAGCAGGCACAGTATAAATATTTACTACTATTGCAGGCTTCTGTTGTGTGTGGTCTGTGGAAGTGTGTGTGTACCTCTAAACAGCAGCAGATGCGATGCTAACCGGAGTATTCCTGTCTGGCATGCAGAGTGCTGTCCCTCACAGACCAGGGATCCGCCTCTCAATCCTTGTATTGCTGTATTTGAGATCAGGAACTGACCAACTGGGAGTTCCCATGGACTTTATTTCAAAGTTTAACATACTAAATAGGTAATCCTTCTTTATTTAATTAAATTAAATGCTGGTTATGATGGTATCTCAGGGCGCTTAGCAGCAGCATGGTGCAAGTGTGCTCGTTTTAGGTTTCTAAATCATACCAGAAACAACAGAGATGTTCGACTGTACTTCTTTTCAGGCAAGGATTAATACTCGTATTATTTCCTAGGACTATGGTTCCTAAATTTACAAATGGGAAATGTGTATCACTATTAAATGGCTTTCCCAAGGAAGTGTGATAGAGCTATGAACAGAACCCACAGCCCTATGTTTTAGTAGTTATAGTAGTTTCCTTCTTACTTTGTGCCCTTTTATGTGAAAATTTGATGTGTGTATCATATAAACATGGTGGCAGCATGGCAGTCATGCCGCAAGCATGCAAAGCTGGGAACAAAATTGCCCATTACCATCTCTTCCCTCTCCCGGAAGAAACTTTCCCCTAAAAAGCAGAACTGGAAAGTTTTTAATAAACTAACTTGTAAGGGTACTTTTTAGTAGATTCCTGACAGCCCTTCATTCCTCTGTGCATATTTTCGAAGTATTTATCCAGTTACAGAATATAACATGTAACCTGCCTCGTGTAACACACTGGCATCCCTGATGACTTTCTGTGATAAGGTAATCTAGGATTGTCCTTCACACGCAGCCTGGGTACCTGGGGGGATGTGAGGGTGCTCTGTTGATCTGGGAGCCACCCGCCTGTGCTGTGCCTGTGCTCCTGCAGTGCTGCAGAAGCAGCCGCGGATGCAGGGAACTAAATTCCTGACTTGCCTGGAGTATCAAGCCGGAAAAATTCCCATGCCGAGGTTCGCAAGAAGAGACCGTACTAGTGGAAATGAAATTGTTCCAAGTATTAAAGACGAGCAAAAACGTTAACAGTGCTTGATCAGTGTAAGGCAGCTGAGACGTGAACAGGAGCAAATGAAGCGGAGCAGGGCAGGAAGGCGCTGAAGGGAACAACGCCGGCAAGGGGGATTCTCTGGGCTGTTCCCAGCGAGCGCTGCCGGGGAAGCCGCCTACTGCTCCCTCTCCAAGGCGAGAGGAAACACGCTCCTTGCACCACCAGCAAAGGATCGATTCCAACATGCATCGGCAAACCAGTGCTGCCTGCCCCGCAGCCTGTACAGAGAGCCTCTGGCAAGATCCCTACATTGTTAAACTTTCTAGAGTAACAGTTCCCCCAAGCTGCCTTGTGTCTGTCTCTCGTTCTCTCTCCCTTTCTCTCTCTCACACACTCACACCCGCACACAGAGGTGCACCACCGCCCCTGGCTCCCTCTCCGGGGCGTTTCCAGCGGTGCGGAAGGTGCCCGCGGCTCAGGCCGGGCTGTTCCCGGGGTGGGATGGGGATGGGGCTCCCGCAGCATCCCGCGCACTTCCCCCGCCGCGCCTCCCCGCCCCGCTCACCCTCATGCTGGGGCTGCTGCCGCCGCCGCCGGCTCGGAGAATTTCCTCTGAGTGGCTTTTCCTGGGATAGTCTTACCAGATCCTCCTGCCTGCGTCTGACTGGGTGGAATTGAAAATCTCCACCTCCGCTAAATCAGTGAACGAAAGAGACAGACTGAAGAAGTCGGAGCGTCCCCTCTTCTCTGCCCCCTCCCCCAATTAAAACAAACCTCCAGCCCGAACTGAGCCCCTGCCAATGTTAAACACAAAGGCTGCCTCCCGGGCATAGGGGAACACGGAGCTCTTTAACTCTTTCCTCGCTGAAACTGAGCACAGCTGCTTTGCTGGACTCGTCTAAACCGCAGCCTCGGGAACCCACTGCTGTAGCTGCCTGCTAATGGCACGCAGGATTCTCAGGAAGGGTTTGTATCTGATCCCACCAGACGGCAGAGGAGCCATGAGCAAAACGGGGAAATCTGATTAAATAAACCGCTTTTGCTTTGCATTTGCCCTGGGGTTGGCCAGGATCAGAGTCTCTGAGACAATCAGTAAAACTGTGTGTGAGCGTTTCAAAAATGCTGGATCCGTAAACAGAAACTGCTCCTGAGTGAAAATTTCTTTGATCCATCCAGGACACACCTTGCTGATACATCTTAGTTGCATTTACAATGATAGTAAGTGTGGCATTTTCTGTCATTCCTGTGTTTCCTATTACTGTTCTTCTGTCAAGACAGAGGTGCAAAAAAATTTGTTCAGAAAAAGTGGAAAGTTCGCTTCTACCTAATGATATTTTCTCACAGTGAGAAAAAACATCAGTATGTCAGAGAGAGCAGCTTGTACTGGAAAGAGTTTCAAAATCCCTTCATGCTAGCAAGTTTATGAGATTTTGAGTCCTTTATTGAATCATTTCAGGTTTCTCATTTCCTGGCAAGTTTCCCTCTGGTTGTACCACAGAAATTATTTTCTAAACATATATGGGCTTCTTTTGAGTAAAAAAAGGCAATATTCCTAAATAAGATGTAAAAATATGTCATCTAAAACTGCAAAAGCAGACTGAAAAGAACAATAGAAAAGGTGATGCTAGTGGCCTGCAGAATTAAAATATCTGGCACTAAATCATGTAAGAAATTTTTTTGAACTTGATCAGTTTTGCATAGTTAAAAGTATGCTTCTGTAGTACGTTTGAAATGATCTGATACATCTTGAACAGGAAAAACCAGCATCTGGATCAACTGGACTAGCAGTACTTTATTACTTCTAGAAAGTCATCTCAGTTAAATGAAGTGTCAGAACACAGGATCTTTGAAAGAACATACACATTCAGGCAGAGAATCACAAGGAGCCTACTGTTTGGAAATCGGGTAGAAAGTTTAATTCAAAATCTCAGGTTTCCGTGAAGTTGAATAAATGCTGAGAAGCCACTAAATTATCCATATACTACTAAAAAAATTCTTTACAGTTTGCTCATAGGTGCTTAGTATTAATGATTTGCTTTGTCAAGAATCATCTACATGGTAACTTGCTGGAAAAATTGTTAAAGAGCTGGAAAGGCTGTCGTGCACTTTATGGAGTGCTTTATTGAATGCAATTCTTGAATTTCTTGTCTGTTCTATAAACATTGTTAAGACCCAATTCCTTTCCTGGGACCATTTGACCTTTAAGTCTAAACAACTAGATTTGTAACCAAAAAAAAGAACCCAAAACCAAAAAACCCCCAAAACAAAACAAAGCCAAAAAGTATATTTCTGATCTCATTCAAACACACATTTGTTCTTCCA
Source organism: Gymnorhina tibicen (assembly GCA_013399875.1). Classification (NCBI taxonomy): domain Eukaryota; kingdom Metazoa; phylum Chordata; class Aves; order Passeriformes; family Artamidae; genus Gymnorhina; species Gymnorhina tibicen. Next base: position 2,080,678 of record VXAZ01018984.1, read on the forward strand.
ATTCATAATACCATGATTCCATGCATAACTATATTTACTATTACATGAAATAAACATAATTAAATTATCAGATTCACTATGCTGTTAAAGATCTATTTCTAGACAGCCTTTATTATCATTGTGAGTGCTTCTTTTATTGCCAACCCACATAAGTAGTATTAGCTATTAGAAATTACTGATCCATGTTCTTTGTTATTTTTACTGTTGCTGATTTTTTAAATGGAGCTTTGTTTTTTCTTTAACCTTCTAGGTGTCTAAAGCTCAGCTGATATTGTCTTAAACTAAGATAAATTCAAAAATTATATTTAATTGTTCCTACTTTTATGGTGTTCAGAAAAGTAATATGGAAAAGGAAGTTTTCATGTATGAATTATGCAAAAACTGCAGTTGCAAATGCAGCTGACCTCAGCTACCGAGAAAAGTGATAAAATGCAGTTCTTTACACCAAGATGTTTTCAGCTGTTAGAGACATTTTCACCATCATTGTAGGGCTGCTATCCTGTGCGTGGAAGAGTTCTTGACTGAGGACTCTGTGTACCACTTTTCAGCACAGTGAAAGTGTTTCCTCTGACCTCTTCTGTTTTGTGTCTTCAACAAACTACTTAGCTTGTCTTGCATAACTTCAGAGATTCAGAGTAAGGACAACATATCAATCTCATTAGAAAAAAAAAAAAAATGGATTTGCAGCTGGAGTGAAGAAGAATATCAGCATTTTGTAAAGATATTCATTTCCTCCAATATCCATTCATGAAGCCTTCAGATGTGAGAAAGGAAAGCTTTCACTTTATTGGATTGAAATGGATGTTGAGCAAATGTATTACCTGTTAAGCTACTTACCTCCTCAGATTTGGTGTGAAATAGGAACATATGTTCATCAGGTCCTGGAGTCCTAAATTGCATTACTGAGATTCAAAAGACCAAAATCAAAACCAGACATTGTCCATAATTGGTGTTTCCATAAGCAGTCAGTTGGTGTGCTTATAATCTGTAGCATTTTCAGAAAATCGAAAGTTATTCATCACAAAAATTGTAAATAACTAATTATTCTTCATTTTTTCATTAGATTTCTGATATAGTTTTTATCAGAAATAATACAAACCATAGAAAATAGGACCGACTTGGATAATTTGGAAAAATGAACCTAGAAACTTCTGGTTACAGTATTGGATAACTGTTTCACTTTGAATTCAATATCTAGATCTAGTGAACAAGAACTCAGCAAATCCGAAACATCTCATGGAAACATGCTAATTTCAAAAACACCTATTCGGCAGGTTTTTCAAGTTTTGCTACCCCAGTTCAGTCAGAAGTTGCACTTCATTGAATGAAAAGAAGAATCTTTCAAACTGTAGAGAGCATTTCTATCTTGTGTAGATTATCTGTTCTTCAACAAGAGATGCACCTATGCAGCTGCTTTAAAAGAATTCAGTTAAAAAGAGCGCTCACCAGAAAATGTAAATTCATTGAAACTCAGGGCTCATTAATTCCAGTGATCACTAAACCAGTTATTTGCTTCTGTTATGCAACATTTCTGTTTCCCAGCACCTGCTTCATTTAAATTGTATCTCTACTAAACTAAGAATGCCATATCTATAACTCTATTTATGTGCTTAGCACAAGTAAATCCTCTTTCTGGCAAGGCTGTCTTGCTCCTGCCTCCCTCCATCTCTTTTCCCCCTTTCTCTGTCTCTCTCATCTGTTTCCTTGATGTTAATAGAAAATTTTGGCAATTTACAATGTGAATTTCTAATTCAAAGAGAATTATAGTGAGAATACTATTGTATTAGTTTAATCCTATAACTGGAAAGATGTTTGTATTAGAACCACTGAAATATTCCTGCCCTTGGGCTATAGGAATTCTTTCACCTGAAGCTGTGAAAGAATCAAAAGGGATAAAGATTGAATTTTAAAGGACAAAATTGACCATAGAGCCAAACAATTAATATAGGAACAACTGCAGGAGTTACTGCACCCCAAAAGGGAATATTAGTCAGGAACTGTGGATTGGGTGTATCTAAATTTTGCAGAATCTTGATGGAAAAGTTTGAGTAAGAAGTGAGGTTCCTGGGCCTTTCGTGTGCAGATTGGAGAAATAATAATATGTCTTGTTAATTCCCTTCAATTGCTGAGCATTTCAGCTTCCTCTGGGGAGCATTTACCTACTGTGTTAAATGCAATAGACTAAGAACATTTCAGAAAAGATTTACTGGGAGAGGTTGGTCTTCATTTCCATAGATGGAAGCCCTAATTTTAAAGCTTTGGATTTTAACAATCTACTTGGTGGGTGGCAGTAAAGAAGAGAGAACCAGACTCTTCTCCCTGATGCTCAGTGGCAGAAGAGAAGGCAAAGGACACAAGAAATATGTACTTGAAATACAAGAAATTAAATTTGAGTATAGGAAAAAACATTTTCACGGTAAGGATCATCAGAGAGTGACACAGGGTGCCCAGAAAGTTTGGAGAATCTCCATCCTTGAAGATATTCAAACCCCAGCTGGACACAGTCCTGAGTGACCTGCTTTAGGTGGCTGAGCTCTGAGCAGGGGCATGGACCAGATGATTTCTAAGGGTCTCTTCCAATCTCAAAAGTCTGCAAAGCTGGGATTCTGTGATTCAGAGGAAACTTCCATTATGTCAAGAGTATTTTGACTTGAGCTCTGCAATTATGGTGTTCAAATTTCTTCGAGTTATGTTGTTTGTACTGGGAGCTGATGTGGTATTGAATTGAGCATGAACGTCACACACACACACACACACACACACAAAAGAGCGCTTGTAAGTTAATGTTTTGTGGAAAGTTGGGTATTGTCCAAAAGGATAATGTTGATGTTCATTGAACTATTTAGCAAAGAGTGTACTTTTTTAAATTTCAGGTCTATACAGAAATTATTTTCTTCTCTTTTGGGGCAAAGACAGCAAAATGAATGACTGTAGGGAGCATTTGGGGATCTTCAGCTGTTCTCATTCTTCATCCCCATTGTTTCAGGCAACCCTGAAACTGGCTGTGAACTAAGGGAGTTCAAGGAACCTGCTCCAAAAAAACCAGTCTTCAGTGGTGACAGATAAAAATATTTCTACATAAACCCCTAAATATGCAGTAAAATGAAGAACAATAAAATAGCAATATGTCACAGAAGATGCCTGTTACATAATCATGCAATGAGTGAAATTATGCAATGAGTGATTAAAAGCACACAAAAGAAAAAAAACAGAAGGAAGGAAAAACAGATATAAAGATAAATTAAAATTTTATTTAAAGAACAGTAAGAGGAAGAGAATGTCTTAGACTAGAAAATCTTCCATAACTTACAAAAGTAAGTGTCAACCTGCATTTGCAGATGGGAGCCTGTGCAGAACACAAGTTCTGCGATAGAGGAATGCTGTTCTGCTGCCAGATGCATCTTTTATTATCTTAAGCACTAATAAAATTATCTAGATAAGATAGTGAGATATTAGAATGCCATTTTATCTTAATCTAAATAAGGTTAAAATTATTTCTATTGGCTACTCTGCAGTGAGCTGTTTTTCATGGAAAACCCTGACTCATCTCATTTCTTTCTAATGTTTCTACATTATCTAATTTTTTGTTAGTGTAACTAAAGCTGAGTTGAAATAAGCTGCTTGTACATTTAATTTGATACAGTAAAGTCCCGTTCTTATATTGTTCAATATTAAATGGTTAGCATAGACTATTCCACATATTATCTTACTGTAAGCCACATATGTAGGCCTATTTACAGACTTGTCATTAAGTGATAGATTAATTACAAACTTCTGCGTGTTTTTATAGATGTAAGGAATTCTCTGCAATACAATTTTGAGATAAATTATCGAGGTTTCTGGAAAAAGTTTTGCCATTATTTTCTGCTATCTAGAAAATATTGTTTATTGGAAACCAAAGCAGACATTTAGGTAACTACCACGGCATTAAGACAGCGTGAATAGAAAAGTCTAGATATGTCGTACTTGAGAGAGAAGGAGCTGACATTCTTTAGATTTTGGTGATAAAAGCTCTCAATCCTTTAAAAAGGGATCCTTCTATTTTCATGTTCATGCATGAGAGTATTCTGTTTGTTTTAACAGTACAGCTGGCTCCATCTCAAGTTGGGAAAGGCTGGGTTAGGATATGATTGTGTTCCTGGATATAGGATTGGTATGATGTGCTGTCTCGTGTCGTCATGGCCTTGCTGTGACCTGGATTTCCATGGCAATGACTTCGACCTATTATGTGGAAGAAGTGTTTTTATGGTATTTGGCTGTGTTAATGCAGTTCAGTGATACTAAGTTTCAGAACTGTCAAGAAATCTGACTTTGTCTTGAGGATTCAGAGCGCTGGGAGGCAATTAACCTTGGCTCCCTTCATTCCTCTTCCATCCCAGCTTCTGCATGGAGAGCCTTATCTCTTTTGCTGTGTTCTGTCTAATGAGAACCCCTCATATCTCCCCATGTGCCTGGTAGTCCTCAGACACCAACACCACTGTTCATCAGCCGTCTTCCTTTTCCTGATCCTGGTCCCACTGTGGTTTCTCCAGCAGCTGGGAGTGTGCCCATTTCTTCATACATGGAACAGTAAATGGTTGAATTTTGCTGTTTTACCCTTAATCCCAGTCACAGTGCTGGGGCCTGGTGGGGTGAGGACAGACAGACAAGCAAAGTGGGAGGACTGTGGCATCCCTCTTGGCTGCTGGCCATCCCTTGCTGCTCCCTGACAGAGGGAGGGTGTGCTGGGAAGAAAAGAGGGAATGATTTTATGTGCCTTAGTCCAGACAAAGTATCCCAGACAAAGGATCCAACTCAGTTCTGCTATCTTTGGAGAGAAATATTTCTTTCTCTGGTAACAGCAATTTTATATTGCCTTATAAAATAACTTGAAATTGAGCAGATTTCCATGTGTCACACCACTCTGAATGAATCTATATCTTCTCAAATAAAGGGAAATTGTGTAAAAATAAATTAATAATTCTGTTAAAATATGACAGCATATAATCCTACATGTGTATTGTTAATTTTATTTTTATTCTTATCACAGTCAGTACTTATAGATTGTTCAGAATATGAAATGAAAAGGAGCAAGAGATATTGTTGCCAGTCTTCCTTTCCTGGCTGATATTCCACTACAGTTATAAGGACTTTCATTTTATGATATTGGATTTTTGTCAGAAATAACATACAGAAGTGAGTATACAATAAGTCCTTTGTATCAAGCTGTAACACAAGACTATTCTGTTTGTATAGATTAAAAAATAAAATTGGAGACTGGTGCAATTCCTGGGCATGGTGAGGTAAAAAACAATAGTCGTTTTCTATGATAATTCTTACAAATATAGCCAAAAGCAAACTATTGTCAATAATTAAATAAAATCATGTATTTTAGCTATCATGCAACAGTAAGCTCAGGTTTGTATTTTTAACTACCAATTATCCTAGTCAAAAATTTTCATCTCCTCTTAACTGATTTAATGTGCTATTCAATGAAACTAGGTAGGAAGGAGGTTAAAAAATACAGCCAATAAATGCATGCAAATATAAGTTTATGTACTTTGAACTAACACGTTTATAATTTGCATCATACTTTCCTGGGGAAGAACATCTGGAAAAACTCTTTCCACTTACTTTTGGATGTAAAACTCATATTTTCTAACCCATGAATAAATAGTATCTGCTCAAACTTAACTCAGTCAGATCTAAGATGGTGGGAATGTAATGTTCTCTTTTGCCCCATGAAACCTCTGTAGTTACTTAGAATATTGAATTATGAATATGCTAAACCCCTGGGATATTGTTGTGAAACAGGTGCTGAAAGCATACATATCAAGCTTGTGGTCACGTGTTATTTCCTGCAGACCCACTGAAGTCTTTGTGGGACTCTTACAGCACTGTTGGATCAGATTCTCAGGTGGCATAAGTGAGTGTAAATCTCTTGCCGGAAATGGACATACATTTATTTGTATTTTCAGGGAATGATCATAGATGGTGTAATTCTTTCTGACTCCCATTAATGGACAGTGAAGGGAACCATGCCATCGTGTGCATGTCTCTCAAAATATACCTGAAATGGGGGAGCTGCTGCAATTTTCTGCAAAAGCTGATCCTGCTCCTTAAGAATTCTGATTTATTTGAATATTTTTTTAGCACTTCCTGACTTTTTAACAATTATTAATTGGCTAGTGGCTATAGTAATCTAGATAGGCAAGTTTTTGATAAGTGTTGGAAAAAAGTTGAAAATCATATTTGGATTCTGAAATAACCTGTAATTTGAAACATTAGGCTGAGAATAAAAATATTTAAGGAAATCTGCATCCAAACAGGCTTTAAAGTGAAATAAAACTACTTTATACTGACATTCTGAATAGGCCCTACAGCTTGAGTGAGGACATTTTTAAAAATAATTAAAAATAATGTATATGTGTGAAGTTATATTGATCACATAAAGTTTGTAAGCAAAGATAAAGTTATTTTAAAAATTTAAACAAATTATTTATACAGCCGTATGAAAATGAAATGAGTGGGCAAAGCTGGATTCTTGTAAATAAAATAGTTTAGCTGTTGGCATATAGTCATAGCAAAATCTCTGGATCAAAGCATCAGCGACTGCCTGTGGTTGATTCATAACATACAAGTAGCTATCCCCTTTTCTTTCCATTTCCAGTAGGTGATATTTAAGTCTCACCTATAGTAGCGCTTTTGAAGTGATGGCCAAGAACAACAGAATTATGAACAATATAGGACAGAAATGCCTTTTGGATTTAGGTCGAAAACACAGTAACAATCTAGCAAAATGCAAGAGCTTGACTTAGAACCTTTACTTTAGACTGAACTTTATTTGGGTCAAGACCTGTGTGCTGACTCCTGGAAAAACAGGGAAAGCCATACCAAAAGCCTCAGTATTATTTTCTGTAATTTTGTAACGCTATCTTGGAATTTCGCAATATACTGAAATACTTCAGGGAGTTGCTTGTGAAAAACTCGTGCTGAGATATTTTGGTCTCTGTAACTTTTTTTAATTCAGGTTGAAAAACAAATCTATGAAAACTGTCCCACCTCCGAGGAATGTTTGTTAGCTGCACTGCACCTTTATTCCTAGATAAATGCCCTCAGATTAAAGAAATTTACCCACCTTTGCAGTTCTTTGAATATACATGCCTGTACATATATATCAGATACAGAACACTAGATCTCATTTATTGTCAAAATTCATATATGCAAAAAAGTCTTTCAAGTTATGCAGAAGTAGGAACAAAAAGTGTATGATTTTTGCTGCTAGCATTTGGCGAGACTAAAGGGAAATGAAACAAACAGATGTCCTAGAAGCTGTCAAGACCTAATAAGTCTGGTATTAATAGACATGTCTGGGCCAAGCATTCTCTAGAGATAGTAACAATAATTGTTGCCTCCAGATAGTCAATGCCTCATCTCTTCAATTTTCTAAAGGGTTCACATTTTCAATTGTTGTGTTTTTAATTTTTTTTTTTTAATTAATCATTACTTATTCTAATGCTGTCTGTAGATTTAAGTTCCCACCCCTAATGAGGTGTTTCAACATGAAACAAAGTTTAAGGGTTTTCTTGGTAGTGAGTAGGAACCGATAGTTTAATTCCTTCTGCCCTGGAGGGCTGGTATGATTTGCTGTATTAAGAAATGCTAGTTTGAACAGATGTGTTTGGCAATTTCTGTCAGGGTCGGGCTATCTCCTCGTATAAGTTTGTCCCATGACAGTACCCCTTGCCTTCCTGATGGTTCGTCACCTGATGGTTCTGTCAACTATAATTGACAGAGCATCTCCCCAGCTCAGAAAGGTGGATCAATAACACTTTCACAGTCTCCTCTTCACTTAGGACTTTGGATGTGTAACGATAGTGACTAAACTTTTTTAAAATTCTATTTCTTCTGGTAGACTACAGCAATTTTTGGTCTGTTATTCAACCACTCTCAGACCACTTATGTGAAAACACATTGTCTTAGTGGGGGAGTTCAGCTTTTTATCACAACTCTCCTTTATGAAAAGCATGCTCAGAACAGCTGTAAATGCAGGTAAATAGAGGGAGTGACATGGAGCATTGTTGTGTTCTAATGTTTTCCCTGGCTGAGCTAAGCACCACTTGCCTTGCTAAACAAGTGATGGCATCGCTCAGTCACCATCTTAGGAAGGATCTTCTTCAAAGAAAGCAACTCTCTCTTGTGCTTTCTTATTCTTTCATTTGCTTGCACATTCTTATTTTCCTTATTTATCCTATTTTCCTTACTTCGCTTGATTAAGGCCCTATCATGATCTACAGTATTCTACAGGCTAGACACCATATTTTAAGATTTATACTGGAGCATGTATCAACCCTGTATCAACTCAACCCTGTCTGCTGAGGCACTGCTGCAAAAGGTACCACTGCACTGTATTATTGTCTGCTTTGATTAAGCTCTGCTTCTTGGAGGTGGTGCACTTCTGAAAAAATGCTCTGTTACCATGTTCATTGCAGATATTCCTTGGGACTTATTGACAGTATCTTGTTTAGTCGCTTATTTCTTAGGGCACTTTACTTACTGTGAAGGTTTCATGATTCATTGTTTCAAAAATGTAGTTCTTTGAGTTATGGAGAGCTGAGATAGATCCAAACCTCTGATGAAAACCACTGTTCTGTTTGGAAGGCAACACATATCATAATATGCATTGCATTTATTGGAAGGGCTGGGGGTTCATTGCCTTTTGCTTTATTTATGCATAAATAATAAACCTCAGAGAAATATTCATGGACTGTGTTGATCCTGGAAAGCATTCAAAAGACTGAATTGTCAGTTTAACCAGATCTTTCATTAAAAATATCTAATTCTCTCCTCCCTTTACTCACAAACATCCAAGGAGATAATACTATCAGCATTTTAAAAAAATACAGTCTTTGTATGTAACATCGCTGTAGATGCATGTGAAATTCTCTGTTGCAGTTCTGTGGGTTTTTTAACGAAATAAATGATTTTAGGGTTTTTTGATTTCAAAATGATTGAGTCAAATGTTTTCAACCACTTAATGAAAACAAGCTGGTACTAAGCTTTTAAAATGGCTGGCACTAGGGAAAAAATAGCTTTGCACAAAAATGAGAACATTTCTGCAAGTCTGTGGTATTCTTCTGGGGTTTCAGTAGGAGGAACCAGTATACACAATCTGCTCTCTGATTGCTTTGAAGTAAAATATCTCTTCTCTCCCAGTTCAAAGTAGGCCACAAACAGGCATCTTCTGAATGTAGTTACCCAAATTTCAGGTGCTGCCACCCATCCACTACTTGCCATCAATCAGAAGCTGAACAGATCCATCTCCTAAAGCTCTGTTATGGGAAGAGAGGTTATATGTATTTCTAATTCTCCTCATGCCAGCTCCACCTGATGATAATCCCTACTTGCACTTAGGCGTTAAATCACCACAGCTGAGTTTGTCTGAAACAAATAAAGAGAACCTTGGCCAGACCCTCTGTATGGAGAAGAGTGGGCAGTGGGGAATAGGTAATGCTGTGCAAAAGAGAGGTCAGTTTGTGGCTCTGACTCTGGAGGTTGTTATAAAACTTAGGAAAATTTTTATTTATTTGTATGTTGAAACTGTGGAGTACTTCTTAGGAAGAGCTGATTAGTTAGTGTGTGCTGGCAGTTGTTTAAGGTTTATAGCGAGGAGGAAAAATTGAAACAAACTGATGTTTTAGTTAAGTGCTTTCAGCTTCCTGTTTTGTACAGTTTGACTTTTCCTTATCTTTTTATTTCTTATTAGCTTGTGAGTATTGTTCTGACTGGCCTGAATCAGTTGTGCTTTGCTGGTGACTACATGAGTGTGCTGCTGGTTCTCACCTTGTCCATTTTTATGGAGATCAGTTGGTTGAAAAAGTTCTTCAACTGGGGAAGACCAACTTCTAAACAGAGGGAGAAGCTTTAACTTTATTTTTTGTTTCTTGTTATTTGTATTTGTTCTTTTATTGTACTACTGTGTTTACTTATGCTTCTTTTTATTTAATTCCTTCAGCTTTTTGAATAGATGCTGAAGTAGAACCACAGATTCTTGCCTGATCAACATGCCTGATTTTCAGCTGTTAAGTCAGTCTATAAAATACTGTATTTATTTATGACTGTGGCATGTGTGACTCTGTGGTGATAGGCAAGTTTCATTCAAAATGTGTTTCTTAGTTGCTCATAGTTGCTCAGCCACAATCTATGATTAGAATGCTATCCAACAAACGTGAAAAAAAAAATTATCCCAGCTCCAAATTACACAGAGTTTATAAAAACAGCTTCACAAGTTGCAGGTTTAACATCTGCCTAGACTAAAATGTCTAAATTATTTGAATAACTGCTGGTGAGCAACGAGATAATCTTTCACTCTTTTCATATGTGTTTTACAAAGTAAAACTTATTTTGAATCAGATTGGAAACATTTTTCTCTTTCCACTAATCTGTGCCAGAATCCAATTATAGAACACATCCCAGTAATAGCAATAAATAATTGTTATAAGAGGAGAATGCATGCTACAATTTGTTGTTGCCAAATAAGATTCTTTAATAAGAAGCCTGGATATTCTCTTTAAAGTGACATTTCAAAGGTTTTCTTCCCCATTTACAACTAAAGAATTGGTACACTTCCAGCATCTTGGTGCATTTGAAACTTAACTAAAGCAAGCATATTTTTTTTATATTTCAACAGCTTCTTTCTCCTCTGAATAAAATATCTGAAGCATATAAGGAATGAAATCCTGACCACTTTGAAGTCACTTGGAAAATTCTTTTTGTCTCTCAGTGAAGCTAGAATTTCACCCCAGGTGATTCAAATATTATATTATTCTAAATTGCATTGTGGAGGAGGTTAGATTGCCATTTTATACCATTTTCCTGTTTCAGACTTTAAAACAAATGCCAAATGGCATCTTGCTTTAAGTCCTTAAGAGATTATTCTCTTCAGCTTCTCTACCTCCTGACAGAGGTCTGAGAACCAATATGGAATTTTGACATTATCGTATTGGAAAACAGAAGGCCCCATAGGTGTTCATGCTCCTCTGACTGTACACCAAATATGTTGAACAGAAAGACTCCTTGAGGAGAATTAAGAATGTTTTTTGCAACAAAAAACCACCAAGTCCAACAGTCATGATTCCTGGAGAGTCAGAGTGCCTATTTCACTGATGTTACATTAGAAGCTTTAGGGTTTCTCACCACTGATAACAAACATATTGCAGAGTAGGGATGGGGCACATTAAGAGTTTTTATTTGTGGATTTCCTACTTTACTTCTGTTTTTTTGGTACTGGTTAATTTATAGTCTGGAAATACTGTGCTTGTTTTCTGATGACAATAACCCAGAGTATTCAAGATTTTGGGGGTGACACTGTCTACAGACATAACAAGCTCCATGTTGAAAAGGATACTTAGTGAAGTCACAGCTGTCAAAGTGATGACTTTAGAGATGTGCTGTCAGTAGGACTTTAAAATCTCAGCAATTTTTATGGAGCTTTTGGAGCCTTTGAGTTCTAAACCCCTTTCCTTTTTGGTGTCTGGCATAGAATATTCTGTGGATACAGAATTGGTAGCTTGTCCAGGACAGATGTAAACCATGTCAATATTACAAACTATGTATTTTTTCATTACCAGGAAAGTAAATTGTAACACTTCTGAAAGTGCACAGGATAAAATATTGGGCTGAACACAGATATAAGAGAAAAGATAGTAGACATCTCATAAAGAAGGTGAAAAGCTCAGGATATGTCTTGCCAAGAAAAACTGTTTGTGTTTCCAGAGCTACAAGAAGGATAGTATGTTTTTTACTATAAACCCAGTCAAAATTCCTTTCAATAGAGTAACATCCTGTAGAGGGTATCCAGTATTATAGTCCATAAATAAGTATGACTGGAGTAAGTATAGCTGGTAAATAATAAATGAGAGCTTGTAATCTATAGAACAAGTTTATATTTGAATGTTTATAGTGCATGGGAAACACGTAACCCCCATAGAGAAGAACAGGTTCTTTCATCCCTGTACCTGGGTTATTGGCTCTCAGCCATTATATATTTTCCTTTGCTTGCTGTCCCTTCCTTGTTATGAGGAAGGAAGCAGGTGATGTAATTAAATTAAAAATGTATATTTTGCAATATGTATGTTTAATGACTATATCACTGCACATATCCCGTGTGTGAAGTTTCTGTAACTGGATTAAGAATAAAAAAGGGAATTTTTCTACATGCCCTAAAACCAGTGTCATATCAGTTTGAATCCATGATGAAAAAGTTTTCAGTGGTCTAAATTCATATCTCAGGTTGATCCAGGTTGGTAGTGGCATTGCCCTAAATGAAGAGATAAGATTATACTGTGTGACTTGTCATAAAAATTGGTGGTAAAGACTTCAGGTCACGAAACTCTGCCTTGCAGATCACATTCATACCAGATCACCCTCTTTTTTTACCCTGGTGAATTCCATGGATTCTACTTAATCTGATTGCCTGATGTTCCAAGTATTCTCACAGTTCTCTCAATATTGACATTAATAGTCTTGCTGTAGATTTTCACAGGAATGAGAGAGATAATTCTTGCAAATTTCTTTCATTTTTGAGAAGCATCTGTGCTTCCAAGAAAGCCATAGAATCATCCTATGATTCTATGATGCTTCTCGAAAACGTATTGCCTGCTTCTGAGATGAACAAAACTGGTCCGGAAGCCTCAGGAGACCAGGCTTTCTTGGAATTCTTCTGTCACTTATGTCTGCAATGGAAATGCCCTTCAGACACTCTTTCCCACAGCATTTTGGTGCTGCGAGACTTGGCTTTGTCTAAAGAAGCTTCTTGAACATTCAAAAACATGACTTACCTAATCTCAGACTGAGCTGATGTTGAGAGTCAGTGAAATCAGCTTAATATACATTCACAGAAATACCTTTTGAAATGTGTTTCCTTGAGGAGAACACTTCTGAATCCAAAGCATAGACCTTGTTCTACCTGTAAGTTAGAGGGTTTCAGTAGTTTCCTATTTATCTAATGTGTGTAGTTTGTGTTCTTGCTTTTCTACAACTTATTGATTTCTTAGCAGGTGCCAGATTCTCCGCGTAGAATCTTGCCTTCCTCTGAAGAATTCTTAGATTTTTTTGTGAACCAGGACAGCCAGAAAGGACAAAATTTAAAAAAGGCTAACAGTATTTATTCAATGTTTAAGTACAAACCATCAATATGAAACAAATAATAGACTTGCAGCATAGCTGGGGTTGGATGGAGTTTTAAAGATCAGTGCAGAAAATGCAGTGTTTAGATGCAGTGGCAGGTAGGAGCATTTCCCAAGGATACAGGGAAGTTCTACAAAGCTCTGGTGAAATCCTGTGTGTTCTGTTTGAGGATGCATGTTCCTGCTGAGCATATTACATTTACTTGCTTGCCTCTGTTTTTAAAGGTTATCTGTTCTTGTTCCGAGATGATATCTGTGATGATATACCTAATGCCCTGATTTGCATGATCAGGGAGTGTTTTCACAAAATTTAAGTGTTGGCAATGAACACATAGAGGTGTCTGTACTCGTCCCACCTAATTGATGCACCTAAGCTAGAAGGGTCATCCGTCTAGAATCTTTCCTAATCACTGGGGAGAGAGATCTTTCATCTCCAGTAAAGGCAAACCCCAAATCCCTGCTAACATAGGCACCTACATGTGATGATTTAAATACCCTTCTTTCTGCCTTCAGCCATCTTTATTAACATATTCCTGCTTTGAATAAGAATTTATTTGTTCAGTGTCCAACTTGGTGTGAGAAGACTTTGCTAGATGTGTCTACTAACTCATAAAGAGTGCTGATCCTAGCTCCAGAAGACCTGGAACCCTTAAGGAAAGGAGAAGAGAGATACAAAATGTTATACATATGATGTTACCTACTTAGAGGTAATGTCAGATTTGAAAGTGCCTCAGTCTTGCCTTGGTTATGGAGATGACCTTTGAAGTTTTTGTTGCTGTGCAGATGAAATTAGGCATGTGCAGCTGTTAATAAATTATATGCATAGATGGGTGTTTGCCAGGCTTTAACTTATGAGAGTATTTCTCATATGGGTACCCTCACGGGACTGTATCCTAATCAGACACTGAGTTCCAGAGAGAGTAGGCTGAATATAGAGAGACTGGGAAATGATATGGAGAAATGATAGTTTCCCTGATAGTACACTCTTTTTGTTGGTTTTTTTTTTGAAAGACACTTCAGTATATATGAATTAGGGAGTTTATTGGCAATAATTTGCATTTCTGTGCAAAATATGTGATTTTCACTTTGCCACTTCTTATGCAATATTTCAATGATGTATGATTTTCACATTCTGCCTGTCATCTCAATGTTCTCCGTTTACTGAGAAGTCCCTTTGTGTCTATAATATTTGGACTCTCAGAGTTACTACTTCAAAATGTTAAATTCCCCTTCCCCCCCACAAAATAGAGGTTCTTGTATATCCACTTCTGTGCATATAGATTCACAGAACTACCAAACTACAGTGGTTGGGGTTGGAAGGTAACTCTGGAGGTCATTTGGTCCAACCCCACTGTCATGCAGAGCCACCTGGAGCTGGTTGCTCAGTCTTAAGATAACATCATAGTCTGTCAGGTGTATTTTCTGACAATCATTAGCATTTATATGCCAAACTGTGTGAATAGCACTCAGAACTTTAAACAGCAGCTAATTACTGAATAACTTTTGTGTTTTGAATCTGTAAAAACCACATAACCACGCTTGGGAATCTTAGCAGTATCTTATTCTCATGTATTTACTAAATTTTAAGTTACTGGATCTTGAACAAATGGATTTTGAGTATTCAACTCTCAAATGTGAGCTGAAAGAACTAGAAAAAACAGCTGGAGATAATTAAGTAACTGGTTCCTTCTCTCTGGTGGCAGTAATAGTTTATGTAAGATGCCCCCAGCTCAAGCTTAAATAACTGCAGTATAGATCCTGTCAGCCACATCAGGAATCAGTCTCGAGTTGGTTGTCCCATGGAAGCATTTCAGTTCCAGGACATCCTTTTGCCCTCACAGAACTATTAACAACTGCTTCATGTATTCTCTGAAAAATGGACTCTCAAAGAAGTCGAAGTATAGGCTTGCTATGCATAACAGTAAGAATAAAGTTAAAAGGCATATTGTACATTTTGTTAGTGACTCCCTTTGTGGTTTGTTTTCCCAGAGAAAAGTTTGCAAATACGGAACAAAAATTTTTGTGAGCTCGAATTGGTGTATGTCCCCATGGTTTTTCATGGTAATGTGAACAGAGCTTACCGGTAAAGAAAGTCTTTCTCTGTGCTCCATGCTTTGTTCACAGTTTATATATTGTTAAGTGTACTTAGAGGAGAGTGGTACTTCAGGTGTATCTCTGTAAGATGGTCACAGTTACTCTAGTTCACCCACAGCAGCTTTAAAGAGTGAAAACTCTGTTGGAATCTTCAGTGTAAACATACAAAACCGAATGTGTGTGTTTGCAAACTCCACACTTCTGCCCATGTAATTATTGCTTTCCCCATATATAAAAAGTTAGTTGGAAGCTAGTACAGCAGCCTAATTCAAATCCTTCTAAAATTAAATGGATTCTCATCCCTGATATAGACTTTGGATGATGATGTATCGTTTTTGAACTTCATTAGGTAGTGTTTGGACTTCCATTGAATTTATAAGATGACTTACAAGCTATTTAAAAATGTTGCTATAAATCAGTGCTTTCTCAGTTTCCTTCCTTATTGAATAAATCCAACGTTAGGAGAGCTCATAGCTGTATGAGACACAGCGAGTATGAATGTGTCTGTAGCTAAAGAGTGGAAACTTAAATGTAGCTGAAACAGAACAGTACAGCACCAACTGCAATCCATAGGTCAGATTCTGGCTGCAGTCCATGGGTGCAGACTGTCTGAGTGCACCGGTTCTGGATTTACAGTGATATCAAATAGATTTTAACTGAAGCTGATGTGAATTAGGTCAGAATTTCAGAAATGGACAGTTAAAATTGAACTTTAAAGTTAATATTGGGCATCTTGATTAAATGACCTAATATCAGCTGGGATGAACCTCTCAGAATTACACTGGAGGGCAAAATTATCCATGCTTAACCTTTTTAAAACTTAGGCCATAGTATCATGACTTTTAGACTGGCTTGGAGAGCATACGGAAAAAAATCACCATGAAACTTGGCCTTAAGGATCAGAGCAAAATATGACTAAGCTGAACAATAGCATGGACTGTGAGCACACTTGATTTATGAAAATACACCAGGGTTTCTATAATAGTTCTACAAAACTAATGTTTTATTTAATTTCTTTAACTGTGTATTAGTACAGCAGGCAGTAGAATGGGGCTTTTTCCATAATGAAAGCTCAAGGGTATTAGAGTTATACAACTGCCTACAAAAGGGGCTGTTAAGACATCATTTATCTCCATGTCCTGTAGATCATAAGCACAGGTATGTATGGAACATCTGTTTATTTTCTTAGGAGATGAAGAGGCTTGGCATGTGTAGTGGAATTAGTTAAGCTGTGTTACAAACATCCCGTGCGTGCACTTCCGGAATTCCCACTTCCTATATCCTCTTCTCCAGACTGTGTTGATTTTGGTTTGTGGCTTTGCTTGGTTTGAAACATATCACATTGCTCACTTTCATTTGTATAGGAAAAATTCCACTTTTTGAAATTCCCTGTGTATTGATAACATTATCGGACAGTTCTAATTCTGAAACTGCAAGGCAAACACTGTGTACATTGAACATGCAGAGCTATATAAATGTGTTTACTACAAATGGGAAGAATTTAATTCTTCCTTCATGGTTTGGGTGGCATTTCTTGTTTGGCTTTGGTATCCAGGATTGCTGTAGCTTTGGTTTTTTTCTTACCATTCTTACTCTGATCAGGGTACACCAAAACCCACTGGAAAATGTGTGCATTTTTGCGAATACTTCACACATACCTTTGGTTACAAAGAAATGAGGCACTGGGGAACAAAAGATGTCAACGCTGAGTCAGCTTTGGCTAAATATCCAGATGCTTTTGTTCTGAAAATTGAGTAAGAACAGTTGCCTTGTGAATTTTTATTACCTCTCTGTGTCAGCCAGATCAAAAGTACTTGTAAGAGTAACCTCTCTCACGATCCTTGTCTCAATTTTTTTCCCCCTCTTGTTTCTTTGACTTCATCTTTTGCATAGTCCTTAAAGGGGACAATTCAGAGTGAACAATATAGTACTTTGAAATATGTGTAAGATATGCTTTTGGCTTTAATTTTCAAGGAGAGCTTGTATGAAGTAGTTTTCCCGTTTAAGAAATTCTTCTGTCACAATGTGGACTTGAGTCAAAACTCGGTTCAGGTATCTGAATTCCAGTGGGATATAAACATCTCACCTGTTTGTCTTTCTGAAAGTTTAACTTGGTGGTGATCCAGAGGCAGGAGCAAGATATGGGACATGCTGAAGAACGACAGCTTGAAACATGAGCTTAGGTAGTGAGACTGGTGATAAAACAGAGAAGGGATATAGAGACATTCTTGAAGGTCGTATAAAGATGGGTCTTTTTTTGCTTTTTAGGCAGTTGGATGCCAATGAACACTTTTATTGTGAAGGATGGAGCTGGAGAACACTAGGGAAATTAAAGAGGAATAACTTTTATAAAACGTCATATTAGAAAATTAATTGCTCTACTGAGGCTACGGAGAACAACTTCTAATAATATTCTGGTAAAAATTGGTTATTACTTATATTCTTGAAATAATGCATCACTGAAGTATTTGAGGCTTTCTAACTGGTATTTTTCTAATGAATAAAATTCCTTTACTATACTGGTATCAGCTATGTTGCCACTTCTTCTGCCTGTTTATATTCATGCTGCCTGGATGAAGGACAAGATGATTCATAACTGCTTTCAGTACAGAAAGTGTTCACTGAATTCTCAACTCAAAAAGGACTGATGCCAGACTTGCCAGCTACTAGTCTCCATTCATCCTGGTGGTTAAAAGCTTGAGTGCCCAGTCAAAGTTTAGGTTTTTTTAAACTTCCTGTTACTCATGGTAACTTTGGGTCTGCACTTTTGATGACGAAACATGAATTATGTTTCCCAACTTTCAGCTGAGGCTTATCCTCTTGTATTACAGTAACTTTGAACTGATGTTATATAAAATTCCTGTTAGGCAATAATTTAAAGGCATTATTAGGAAATGTCTGAATCTATAAAACAAAAATCCTGTGGTTGAGTGCTGTTCTGTAACTGACATCCTGGTTTTCCAGTCTTACGTATTTTCTTTCCCCTACTCCTTGTTCTCTAAAAGGAACTTCACATTGAGTATCCATTTAGGAGCAGCAACTAATTTCTCTTTTGGGAAAAGTGGAACAAGGTGAATGAGTAATTAGTTCCTTGAAAATATATATTAGTCTTAAGACAACATTTTCTTCAAGAAAAAAACGACCTGTATTTTACTGGGCTGATTGCTGCTAGTTTCCAACCATTAATACTCCTTTTTTTTTAGTGTTATTTTGCCAGCGCAAACATCTTCGTACCTACTGGGATATTCCTAAGAATGGAATTCTGTCATCTCCTTTTCTTCTGGATACCTGGCAAAGGCTTTTGAGAATCAGCAACTCGTGAGACTTAGCTGATTTATTCTCAATGTTTTCATGGCAAGCAGTGTCCAGAATTGGGCCCAGGTTTTGCAGTTTGGGAGGCTCTTACATTGTAATCGAGGCATTGGAGTGAAAAGACTTTATTTCTTTTCTTACTTAATAACTAGATTCAGATGCACATTGCTCTTCCATGCAACTTCTTGTGAATTTAATGAAGAAAAAGAACACCAGTGCAAATTAAGTCACAGGTTTTCAGCAGCATTTGCCAACTGCCACTTGTTCTTGAACTGTGTTAAATACAAACAATGTTCTCTGAAGAGCTGGCTTCAAACTTTTGTTGAAATAAGAAGACTGATTAGTCATTAGCAACTCTGGATGATAAGGAAAGCAGGGACACTGTGCTTTATGTTGCTCATTACAAACACGTGGGATGTGGTTGTATTTCAAGTGCAATGCCATTGTAAAAGAGGTGCTGTGTGGGCAGGGTGATCAATCTGTGTGGTTATGCAGAAGGCCAGGTACTGGAAGGGTGAATTTTCCATTGGGGATGCTCACATAGGAGTCTTTGCTCCAACAGTGTGCTGGGCTTAGCCCTCAGGGAGTCATACTGCAGATGCTGCTCATGTAGGAAAGTGATTTGACTGGTTAGTAAATAGAAAGGTCACGGGAGTCCTTCGAGTAGTGTATTCCTGCCCTTGTGTGTAGATGGTACAGAACATGGCCAAACGCACAGGAAAGAGGAGAACCCATGTTTTCCCTTGATTCTCCACAAATGTATTTGAACAAAAAAAGTCACGTCAAGGTTCCTGACTGTGCTTCAGAATAGGATTTCTTTAGGGAAAAAGAGTAAAAATTGGTGGCGTCCTGGGCGGGTAGGAAGATCTGAGCTGTTCCTATAACTGAAGGTACTGAAAAGAAACCAGGCCTTGGTCTCTGTGGACAGATTTGGGATTTTTGAATCAGATCACTTCCTCATGCTGTTGCCATGGAATTCATCTGGCAGCAAAACCACATGAGCAGGCTGACACTAAGAGAAATCCCCAATTTTCCATGTTAGGGAAGGAGAGGAATCCGTAACCGAATGAGAAGACCATGTTTGGTCCGTCAGGTTTGTGCTTTTGCATTGCCACAAGGCATGAGAAGGCTGATGGATTATCTTGGAAGGATGGAAAAGGGGACACACACTTAATGTATTTCATGTCCCTGTTGCATGCACTGTTTAAGTTCCTGATCCACGTCTGCTCCCAAGTTCAGTTTAATTCAGAGTGAATGTTATTACAAAGCTGTGTTAGTTCTGATGAGTGGGAAATAGGACCCCAGAATTAAACAAAGAACAAAGCAAATGCAGCTGCACCTTAAATGCATTGAAGTCCCCTATCTTTGGCATGGTCTTTCTCCCTTCCTTCAGCCATCTCTGATTTCCTGGAGGCTGGTCTCTATGTGTGCAGACCACTTAAACCTTCCCAAAGATTCTAAATTAAGGAGCATTTCCATGAATTGTCACCTACAGTTCATCTTGTAGTGCTGGCGGTTCCTGGCACAACTGTGCACTGCTGCTCAATGTGGGGAACAGTGGTGGTTCGTTTTTACATCAAGCAAACCAAAGAAGTTTTTCTTCTTGTTTCACTTACAGCAGAAACCCAGGAAAATGAAAAACAAAATACGTGCAGAACTGACTTTCTCATGTTTTCGGCCAAGTAACTTTGTCCTACATTGTTTAATATCATTAAAGGGGATGAAGTGTCTGACCACGTTATACAGTCTCGTCATCAAGAATGAGAAATATCATGTATCTTACAGGAATGCAGAAATGGGGGAATCATCCAGCAGAGTGGAAGAAAGTGACATTTGTACACCCTGCTGAAATATGTGACTCCCTTCAGCCACAATTATGGAACTGTCTTGCGTGGTCAGGGCTGGATAATTTCATACCCTGTGCGTGAGCCTAGAAGCACATGCTTGAATTCTATTTTATTCATTATAGGCCCATGGCAGTGTGGATTTATTTTTTTAAAGCTGTACTGTCCACTTCTATTTTGTCCTTCAGAATTCGGACTTGTTTTGCCTTAAGTTCAGATTCCAGTAGTTTCATGGGGATTTTTTGGTGGGTTTTTCTTGTTTTTGTGGTTTGGTGGGGTTTTGGTTGGTTGGTTGGTTGGTTTTTGGTTTTTTTAGAATTGATTCTTTATGGCTTTATATCAGGAAAATTTTAAATGTCTGAAGAATTACATAAGCTGTAGTTCATTTTTTTGTGCATTGCCACTTGCGGTTGCTTTACTTTATAAGATTACGGCTTTTAAGTTGCCTTTTTAAAGTGCCTTTCTCTTATTTTGACAGTGATAAAAACAGGGTGCCAAATTTTGCTCCCCTGCATTCACAACTGTCAGAAATCAGTCAGATATTACAAACATAACTGAGAATTTGGCCTAGATTGTGTAAAGCCCCAGGGAAATCCTATAGCTGTGTGGGAAACATCTAGCTTTTCTTGTGTTTTCCCATTCACTGCTCCTCCTCTTTCCTGTTTGGCTTCTGGGATTCTCCCCAAAGAAACCCAAGACGTGTCTCTCTCAATACAAGTAGACAGAGCATAGACACAATATTGGATTTTGTGCCTCTTGAAAGAACAAGTGAGTGTAAGTTTACATTATTTCCAGTTCATGTTGTGGTATTAGCTGAGTTGCCTGTTTTTATGACAATAAAAGTCATTCAAACAGATTGTGACTTAGCCTCTATAATTTTTAGCCGGTTAAAAGATCAAAAATAAGATGGTGGGGGTTTTGAAATAAACCAGGAAATTAAATACCAGATTTTATTCTTTTATTCATCTGGAAGGACTTTGTACGTTGTGAATTTTGCCCGAGAAAGTCAGCATTAGCTCAAGTTAATGCTTTGCTCTCTGCTCTTACTTGGACATGCTGTACTTCATGTTATTAAACTGTTTTGACTCATGATCAAAGTTCATGCTACCACAAATCACCAGCTGGCTGGAAGGGTCTGTACACTGGCTGTGGGATCCACAGGCTGCAGCCCACGTACATTTCCTACAGACTTCTGAAATTCCTTGCTATCCTTGTTCTGGAGATACAGAGAACATAGAAAAGATGGTTGCATTACCTGTTTTTAATAAACATTTAAAAACATAGAACAGTCTACAGTCATCTGAGGCTGGACACATGAAATGAATTAAGCTTTAAAGTGCATAGTTACTTTCAAATCTGCTGGTTTCTCCCTGTGTTTCACTCTCATGCTCCATTTTTCACTTTGTTGTGTTTAAGGCAGGAGTGCATTTCATACACTGGCTACAAGATGAGAGAAAACACATGCAAAGCAACTTCAGATCCTACTATTTAAGTGACCAGGGTCTGAAGCTTTTCTCCCAAATGATGATATTTCTCATCCCACTACAAAAAAGTAGCTCAAGTAGGTAATTTATTTATTTTTATTTAGGGACTTTGTGATCTGGGTTATTTATGGAGATTCTTGTTCCCATGCTCATTTTTCTTCTCTATATTTTTAATCAATGATTTCTTTCCCTTCTCTGCTATATCCACTCTGATCAAGTTACCATATGTATAAAATTCAGCTGCAAGATTTCTGGCTTGCCCTGGGTCCTGGGAACATACCACCCTCATTTTGATCTCTCTAAATTAGCTTCCTGTACAATTTCCTGTCAAACATGAGTTTCATGAGATTTGTCCTTGAATGTGTGTGTGATCATCCCTTCTCCCTGTAATGAAATTTTGGCTTCCTAACTAGCTGGAACGTTTTCACCAAGCCTGTTTTTATAAGAGCAAATACTAATAGGATTTTTTTTTTTTTTTTTTTTTTAAGTAATGACTTTTAGAAATAGATCTGCAGAGATAATTCAGGTTAACTCTCATGCAAGAATTTTAGGCAGGGGTATCTGATAGTTGTGTGTTTGTGTGAAGGAATCTACCCCCAGCATGTTGTAAATTACTTTTTATATTATCTATTATCTTAATTTCATTAATTTTCTTCCAGCTAGATAAAATAAAATGAAATGCAGGAAGAAAGCATTGTCTGCTAGCTAACACTATTGCAGGAATAATTTTTATTGCAAGTGGATGTATGACTAAGATTACATTAATAAGCATTCTCAAATGCAAATGTTATTTCCTGAGGGATAAATCCTGAGGATGTTTTGTCTCACTGAGTCAGGTTCTGCTGCAGGATGCATTTATCCCATCTGAAAAATCAGACAAATATGACTTTCTGTGAGTCTAAAATCAGCTGATACTTTCAAAACTTTTTCTCAGATTTGCTCTTTACTACTTTCTTTTGGGTATTATGAGATTTGTGTGTGGTGCAGGATTAAAAGTGTAGACACAAGACTTGTAAAAATCTCGTTCCTCACTTCCCAATTTATTTCTCAACTGAATTATCTAAGGAGTGTGTTCCCAAACTGAAGATTTGCAGGGCACAAGGCTAATTATAGCTCTGCTTCTGGCAGGGAATGCTTTTTCTGCTGACTGACAGACATGAAAAGATAAAAGTTCAAAGAAACATCTCCAGGTAAACCTGGAATGATAATAGCTGATTTTTAATAGTTTGCTGAAAACACCAATGGAGGAAAGCAGCAAAAAAGTATGCTTTGCTTTCATGCATTATTTGTAGAATAACATTCAAAAACTCAAAAGAAAAAATTCTTAGCACTGAGATTTTAATGAAATTATCTAATGTTAAGAATTGGTGACAGCTGCACGGTGTTTTCAGGACGAATTTTGCTCTGACTTCATAGTCAAGCAAGAATACTTTGCACCCACAGCTGGGAAGCCTCAGAACAAACATGAGTTAAAGGAACAGCTCCTTCTGCTGTAGAGCACTTCTTTTCATAATCTGATCATTTATGTGGGATGTTTACATATGCTCCAATTTGTCACTTCTTTTCTTGGCTTGTTGGATTGAAGATTTAGTGGAGTGATACCATGTGAATGATTGAACAAGTCTGATCTTCTCCTCCAAAAAGTCCTAGCTAGAGACATGAAAACATTCTTTGTTGTCAAAGCTGTTCACTTGTGACCATTCCTTTTGATTATTGTTCTACCCATGATGTCTATTTTTGACATAACTTATGACAAGAAAAATTTTGTGAACTTCTTTGTAGGTGTTAGGGATAAAAGCATAAAAGAGTTATGATGTGCCCTCTGGCACTTTTGGTGTGCATTTTGTGGTCAAGAGCAGCTTTTTTGCTCTGTAGAACAGTTGCCAGTATATGGGGTCTTATCCTGCAAACCTTAGTTAGAGAGACACCAAGATTGATGAGGCAGGGGCTAGGAGTGAGATGAGAATTGTCATTCAAGTCTGTGTTCAGATTCATAGTGACTGATAAAGGATGCTGACTTCTGACTTTGGATGTAACTTGGCACGGGCAGGACATTCCTGACTGTGCAGAAATGTGGATCTGCTGGGATGGGATGGGGGACCGGGTATTGCTTCCTGGGGTTGACCCCAACACCAGAGATTCAGTTCCTGACAGCTGAACTCAATCTTAATTTTAAAACAGGGCTCTTTGAGGGGAAATAGCCCTGAAATGGCTGCAAAACCTGTAGAGGTGCTGCCTACACCTCCCCAGACACATCTTGATTTTGCCACCCAGTCCCCATGATTTGACATCAATACTCAGTCTAAGCCTGAACAATGTGCAGCCTGATTCTAGGCATGCAATCAGCAGCTGCTACTGGCTAGGAAATAGTAAGAAATGCTGCTCTTATGACACAGTTCCTCCACTCCTTCCTTTGCCAAAATCTAATCTATCCGTGCAGCCCATACTAGACTGAATCCTAAGCCTAGTATTTAACATCCCCCCAACTCTATAAGCAAGAAGCAATTAGAGGAGCCTTGCAAACTCTCCTATATCCAGCCTTGCAGCACCCAAGAAGTCCTCTTGTACCAGCAGAGTGGCAGGGAAGTTAAGGGTGAATGAACACTTCCTGGTCTTGTCAAATCTGGGTGAGAATCTCAAGCCTAGCTGAAATTCTGGGATTGTGGTTTGGGGTTCACCTAAAAATGGTTGGAGATTATTTCAACCTTCTTTCTCTTAACGTTACAATCTGCCGGATGACTGTGTGGGATTATTTTTGAGTTTCAGGTTGTGAGAGGGTCATTCAGTCATGGCTTGTGAAAGGAAAGAGGATGGCACAAATAGCTTGTAAAGTTTGGTATTCAGGCCGGTTGGGGATAAGTATAAGGTATGCGTGCGACTATGAACAGGTTTTTCATGTGAATTCTTGACCACGTGGTGGGAGGATATTACACTTCATGTAAGAACTAAGAGAAAGTAGGGCTAAATATAGAATTTAGCCCTTTTTTATTTTTTTAAGGGAGGCTCATCTTCAGAGAAGTTTTTGATGAATCTGTCTGGATAGGGCTGCTTGTCCCAATAGGGCTGCTCATCAAGAAATGCACTTGAAAGAAATGAGTGGTTTCTGATGGTTTTGTCGGCCAGTTCTGGGTCATCTCCAGGCTGCTTGGGGAACTTGGCTGGGGTTTGGTGCACGTGTTGGAAGGAGGAGAGAGTTATTTGAATTTTCAAAATGGGTGGCAGACCAAGTCAAGGGCTGATGCCAGGATAGGTCAGCTGAGAGAGTTTTTGAAACCTGAAAGAAGCTTGTTTTATGGCTAGTTAGAAAAGGGATATATTTAACGTACAAGAGTTAGAAGTTTTCTCTAGTTGTGAGCTGTGATCCACAAAAATTGAAGAGCTGAGGAGTGGGGTCATTTCACTTGGTGCATTCTGTGTAAGTAGCCACAGGCCTTACTAACATCTGTGATAGAAAACTGCTAAGCAGGTCTCCCTCTGTGCTAGGAATAGAAAGCATTGCAATGGGAGATTTGCCTAATACCATCATCACACCCTGGCCCCCTTTCCCCTCCCTGTGCCCCACAACAAGCTGAAATTTATCTCTTTTGTAGTAGAGAAGAAATAGGAGCAACCACAGAGAGGGAGGATTTTGGTAGGTCTCAAGAATGGAAAAGCAGATGGATGGAGGTAAGGATAAGGAATAACGTGAATACAAAATAATTTCCAACCTTAGATAGTTTGCTGAAGGTGGATGGAAGGAATTGTGCCCAGTTAGATGTGGAAAATTCATATACAATGTGCACTTTGAGAGAGAGCAGTTACAGCTTTACCCTCTTATCTTTTGTCTTTGAAATATCCCTTTGTCCCACTCTATATTTAGCAGATGCCATGTGGCAAAGGTTAGATGAGCTGTTGCTTATCGTGTAAGCCCACAACATGCTTCAGCCCTGCTGTGGGCATGTGTCCAAGTACCTAGAAGTGTATCACAGAGAGCTCTTCCCACTTATTCCTACCTATTCTTAGAGGAGAGGAATTTTCCTCAGATATTATCATTCGTCAGTGACTTACAAATAATGGTACCTCGTTTGTTTAAATAAAGACTCATTATAGTTGCAGTGTGACATTCGTGCATTCTGAGTAGCATATCACTGTATTATCTGGTAATTTTAGGTAGACAGTGAATGTCAAATGGCTGCTATTCCAGAGTTTCTGGACAAAGCAAATATACTTTTATGACCCAATTATTTTCTAATTTGCCTACATATAGCCCAGGATTTGGTTGTGATTCACCTCCACTTTTCTTGTGTAATGAACAGTGTGCAGATGACAAGGATTCAAAAGATCAATTTTCAGTTTGGATCTTTATTTGACTCAACATTATTGTTATAGTTGACACATTTTTATGTCACTGTTACGCTTGCATATGTCCATGATCATGTGTTTTACTCTTGATCTATGCTAGTTTAAGCAAAATGATAACAGAGCTCACAAGCTGAACTAAATAGTTGAGCCTTTCTGTTAAAGTTTACTTTTTGGTTCAACAATAAGGGAAGTTTCACAATGATAACTTCATTTTTTTGTTGTTCTTGCTGATACCTACTTTTAATTATCATTCAGGAATATAGTTTTCATGCAAGTGTGCCCAGACTACTCTTTATTTTGCTGACTGCTGAACTCTGAACGTTTCTACTAGACTGTGGTTTCTGTCATGGGATAGAGATCCTGAATTTTACACTTCTTGAGGCCTGAGAGTGCTACTGAAATATGGAAACTGTTCCAGACTCTGGACATGTACCTAATTAAGATTACTAGGAAACCATAGGTGCTTACCAATGCTCAGATCTCATGTGACAAAGCTTGCTGTAGTTTGCCCGCAGCTTAACTGTCTGCATTCTGCTTAAACCGTCCCTTAGGTACCTGCATTTGCTCTTTGGATCTGTCCTTCAACCAATTTTTACCTCATTTTGTCAATGAAAGAAGTAATATCTTTCTTTTTACGGGGTAATTAGTGTTTGTTTAATCTTCAGGTAGTCTGCTAAGACAGGTCACATGAATACCTTGACAGCTAATAAGGCCAGAAATGTGATTTAATGCAAGAACAGACAAGGCTGGGGAGATGAAGAGTCTGGACAAAAATTGCACAGAGTGTTTGTGTGATACTGAGAATAGTTCTTGCACATCTTTTTATTATTTTCAAATTGTAACAAGAAAAATGCTTTTTCTTTTTATGATGGCTAGTGGAAGCATCAGAAAATGGTTTTTTTCCCCTGCAGAGTAATGCTATCATTTAGCATAGGAAATTGGTTCAAATACACTGAAGTTTGGCTACCAGCCCAAACATTCCAGGAAACAATTATCACTTAAGGAACATATTCCTAACTGACTTGCAGAACAAAATTATTTCCCAAGTATATCCTACTCAGGAAACAATACCAGGTAGCTCAAATGAATTGGTGCTTCCTTTGAAGATAAAAATGAAATTATTCATAGCGAACTGGATCAGTCTCATGTAATTTTTTTACAGCCAGTGATTTGGAATCCATTTTAGAAGAAAGAAAACTGTGGAGAGGTTGTTGAAAAAGCAGACGCTAATGTTAAGTAGGTGGTGGCTTTATTTACTCTGAATACTCTTATTTATAATATGAGCATCAGTACACCATACTCTTCTTTAGTTCTTCTGTTGTCTTTTTCTCTTTCCTTTTCCCTATGCTTCAGAAAGGAACTTAATTACACTTTTTTTTTGTTAAAGCACCATGTTTCTTTTAAATTCAAGACTGTAATTATTTTCAAGCAAGAAAATGAGATTTTGTTCTGATGTAGTAAATGAGTAGACAATGAGCAAGAAAAGAAAAATTATTTTCTGAGAACTGGAACATGAAATACATATGATCTCGTGATAGATACCTCTAATCTCAGGAGATGCTCTGTGCTTTAGTAAGAACCCATGAGTTCTTTCCCAGAGATTAGCCAAGTGACCAGTAGAAAAATCAATTTTAACTGTTACGTGCTGTATTTGTTTGTAAGTCGTCAAAATATTTAATCCTAGAGTAAGAGAGAAACTGCTGCAAATAGTGCTGCAGGTAGAGACTTAATGGATTTTTAAGAGAAATCACGTTCAACTATTATTTTTCCCCACCCTCATTGTAATAAAAGCTTCTTGGAAAAGAAAAAAGGGAAGAATGTTTTGTGAGAAAACATAGTTGTCAGAAAATGCAGAGAAATCCTGCAAGTTCCTACTGAAAATTAGCCAGACAAGCAAAATAATCTGTCTATAAGACAGCTGGATTTCAAAATTCATAAAAAGATATTGTCCTTCTTCCTAAAGTCTACTTTGTCACTCTGTTCCTTTGAAATGGTCAGCACCAGCTTGCGAAACACGAGTTTTGATAGTTGCTCAAGAGAAGTGCAGCCAGTGGCTCTAATGAGTTGCTTCAGTGACCCTTCACTAATGTGGTCTGATTTGATCTCAAAGATCAAAAAGTTCCATTGCTTCCAGAAGACTGAAAACCATTTGCTCATACAGAGGCAGCCCTCCATGCAACTCTGAGCAAGCTCATTTGACTTTAGCCTCAGGTCTGCCACTTCAGAGTCCCTGTCCCTTGGCATCCTGGTGGCCTGTAGCTCTGGCCACGCTCCAGCTCCCTTCCTGGCTGGCTTTCACAAGAGCAGCTGCTTAGCCCAAGCCGTGTACCTGCCAGCCGTTCTCCTTGGTTCTCTTTCTGCCCATGTGATCTCTTTTCTCAGTGTCAACCCTTTCCTTAACCTTCTGTTAAATAAACCCAGTTTTATAACTGCAAAAGAAGTTAATTTCAGTCCCATTATCTTTTGCTATGCATGTTTGTACATCAAGCCTGGAAAAGATAATTTTCTGAAGTGATACTGCAGCAAATCCCAAACTGTTGTGCTTAGTGACTATTATCACTTGTTTAATCTTTGACTGTTTTTTTAAATAGTAAAACCATCTGAGCCTCTGATTTATGAGCACGTTTTGATACAAGTAAGAGTCCCTTCCCCCTTCCCCTTAGAGAGCACTTTCTCCTATCATACAATACAAAGCGAGGTAGAAAAAACCCTGACTTACATTTGTGGTGTCATTCCTATCTTAAGCTGCATAAAGAAGGGATTTATGGGCATGAAATCTTGAAACATCGCACTAAAATAAACTGGATATTGTTTTAAAATAAATTACCTTTGGGTTTAGGCAGGTACAGAGGGAAAGGGAAGAGATGGCAGAAGGACTTTGCATTGCCGGAGATGCCCTGCAGAGTGGAACAGGCTGTCCTGCAACACAGTTCTCTGAGTACCAGTCAGGTTTTCTCGTTCCATGCTGTTCCCAACTCAGTTTGGGCTGTTGTTTGCATCTAAATCTTATCCTGTCCTTTAAATTCCCCTAGGTTTTGAAATAAGGGTGAATTTTTGGCAAGAACTGCTCTTGGCAATATAACAACAGCCCAGGAGTAGCATATAGTCGGTTCTGGATCTGCTGGGTTATGCAGAAGGGCGTGGTCAGACCTGCTCTGAGAATTTGCAGATGCATCCTTTAAGATTTTAGAAAGTACATTTTTTCAAACTTTACTTACACACAGTTAAATAATGGACAAAAGTATTGCAGCTACAAAAATTGCAGCTATGTTGTGAAAATGTTCAGTGAAGCCATTACTTGACACTCTCTTGAAATCAACGTGGAAAGGGAAGAGATTTTCTGTTTATGGTTTTCCTTGTCTGATGCAGAAATGGAGTCCAGCTGCCAGTGCTGAGGTCTGGCCACATCTGCTAAAAGATAGTGATCATTTTTCAGAAGGGAAAATTTCCTGGTATCCAGGAGGTTAAAGCTCCTCTTCTGTCTTGTGTTTATAAGGAGTTTGTTTATGTTCTGGTACTTTTCACATTTCTGAGTGAATCAGGTTAATACAAATTAATTCCATGTTGAAGTAGTGTGTCTTTCAGAAAACTATGATTTTAAAAAAAGAAGTTATTCTAACAGAAACCTATCCCAAGTGTTTAAGAAACAACCAACCAACCAAAACATGTTTTATTTTTGCCTTGAAATTATCCTTTTTGGATCCTATTCATAGTATCTCCTTAGAGCGTTGATGTTGAAATACTTTCTGTCATATTTCTATTTCCTGGCCAGTACTTGCAGGATGGACTAAGTTGCTCTTTTAACTAGTTTTAGTTAGACTAGATTATCAGTTACTCCTGTTCTCCTCTTCAAACTTTTGTTTGTGTTATTTGGACCTTCCTTAGAGCCTGGACATCAGATCTGGACACGGTATTTTGTCAGCATGAAACCTCTGCCAAATATTGGGCCTTAATTGTTCCCCATTGATGTTCTGGATTCCCTTCTGCAGGTACCCCATTGATTACATTTGCCCTTTTGGATGCCACCAGCACAGCAGATGCTTCATGGCTACCTGTTACCCTTTAAACGTTATAGTCCTATCCACTGTCATGGTTTTCCTGCACAACATTTCATTTTGTATATTTATGCTTTTTTTTTTCCTTAGATAGCTGACTTAACACACTACTTCAAAAAAGCCACATGCTGCTTGCAGTATTCAAAGTACTGAGCAATCCTGAGAAGTCCAAACCAGCAAACTGTCCTTTTTACCAGTACTCTACTCTTCCTGGAATCATCAAACTAAATAATCATTTTGTGTCTCCCTGATCAGCAAAAGGATTGACAGGTTAACAGTGCAACATCAAGCAATGATTATATGATTTTGTGCATTTTGTATATGCTGGGGAATGCAAAAATTTGGGTATGTGTGCAAGTTGTGGCCACGTCCTCATGCTAGCACATCTACCATTTCTTCCTGCTGGTTTATAGAAAGCTGGTGCAGAGGCTGGGAAGTCTGATATGCTCAGAGTCAGTTCCAAATTGGGTGAAAGAATAGGACTGCACAATGAATTTTGAGGCACACTGGCCGCATGGTTGTGTGCAGCCCAGCTGAGTCCCAGCTGGAAATGTGCCTGTTCAGCAAGGATTTCTGTTTGCAGCTCTACTTTGACAGCAACCTCTAGTATTTTGAGCCACTTAAATGTGTGCCATGTTGTTTTTAGGTTGTTCTGTCTTCTACATACAAATGGCTACATTCACACCCAGCTGAGCTTGCTTTGTTACTCCCAAAAGAGGCTGAAGCTGCTTCCTCTCCAAATACACAATTACCCAACTGTCCCGGATCTGTGTTCAGCCTCTGATTCACTTTGATTATTAAGCAGCAATCAATAGAAAAGGCTTTGCAGAAGAAAGTTTGAGTAGGACTTGGAGTTCAAGCAGGAGCATTTCCTGCTCACATGGAACTGCATTAAAAAAATTAGACACATGACAATACAGCTACCTTCCTAACCCCTTTTGAGGACCATAACCATGCTTTTTGCCCAGGATTTTGTCAGAGCAAAGTGGGAAGTTAGCTGGAACAGCAAGAAACAGTCCCTCATATTCATCTGCAGAGAGGTCTGTTTCAGAGGCTATTGCAGAACATTTGTTCCACTTACCCCAGGTCACAGCATTATTCTTGCTGTTTGCACTCATTTCTTGTAGTCTCTTTTAAAATAAATTGCTGCCTTTAAAGCAAATGACTTAACTGAACTGCTTGGGATCTCAGTGTTTTTCCATGACTCTTTGAAAGCAAAATTCTCGCTTGCTATTTCTTTTTTTCTTTAATGAGCAGACCTCTGTCTCCCTGCCTTCCCCTCCTCCTTCTTGCCTTTTGGCCGAACTTGATGTGTGAATTGTGATGTTAGCCACTGTATGACCAAAATGCTCTGAACTGTGCTCCACGAAGCAGCAATGAACTTGACAGAGAAAAAAATCAGCCTGTTTGTAAGACAGAAACAACAAGGACTTCACACTTTTCTTCTGATGTTTGTTTGTTCTTATCTGCTGTGGAAATTCATTTGATTTTGGTTACAAGCCACTCAGATATTTTTGACTGCTTGCTTTTTTAAACTAAATTTATGCAAAATATTATACAAGAACAGTTCGATCTTCCATTGCAGTAATGGAGCTTTTCAGTGGGAGCAAGAGTAGAACTAAGTCCCTAAAATTGACTTTGTTACCCAGACTAATGGTGAGATAGGTCAACTTTTATTAAGCAAAGCTGCAATGTTGCAAAATGCGTGGTTTTGGAGCTTAAAAGTAATAAAAATGCAATGCAGAAAGGATAATGGCAGCTACTCCAACTACTGAATCAATGTAAGAGTATATTATACAAGTGTAGTAGTGTCACATAAGTTGTAGATGTCTCACACAAAGACACCTGGACTTTCCCTTTCAAGTAGTTTTAAAATGTTCTGATAAGCACCTAAATTTCTTCTCTAAGTCAAGCAACTATATTTTCAGGATTTTTCCATCAAAGATCATTTCTGTACGTACGAAATACTTACAAAAGCTTAGTGAAAAGAGGTACTGATAACTAGGCTGTTGTCTAAGACTAATTAGGTGTTTCTGATACTGTATTTTAACGTGTTACTGGTTATCAAAGGCTGAAATACTGGAACAATGTTCTTAGAGAACTTAGAATCAAAACCAATATACTGACAAGCAGCTGCTGAGGTAAAACTGAAGCGAAGGGGCCTTTCTGAGTTTCTTAATCTCTGTCCATCAAAATATTTCTAAACAACTCAAGAATTTCCATAAAACAGTTCTTCAAGTTTCTAAATTGGTTTTCCAAGATGCTAATTAAAGCTTTTATTTGGCACTCACTCTACATGACTTTCCTCTGTTTCTGACGTGTCTCTTGCCACTTTTCCTCCAACAGGCAGCTTGTTATTTGCAGGCTGGTTGTACAGATGCTGTGCAAGCACAGAGATGGCTCAACAGGAAAAGTCATCAAGGAGGATTTTGCTAATGCTTCTGTCCATGTGACACAGACATTCAAGTTACTCACGTGCACACATCCAGAATCTTTTCCCAGGCTACTGCAGCAAAAAATATACAAATTGTCCAACTTCCTTTTTGTTTCATCAGTGAATTTGTTTTGATTTTGCTTGTTTGTAGTTTCTGGGAGTCATATGATAACTATGCATTTTTCTCTCTGGTAGTGTTTGTCTGATCTGCTTACAACTCTATACTATTGCAAAATGTACATGTGTTGTTTGTTTCTTAAAAGTAAGATCACAGAAGACAGAATTTTAAAGAATTAAAGTGGAACAAAAGTATGTGTGTGCACGTGTAAAATGAATGGTGGCCTTTTTAGCTGTATCTCAAGGAACCACTATTATTTTGGGTGCTTCCATGTGATTTTTCTGGTTGTTTTTCTTTGATTATATAGATTACACCTATTTTCACATATTTACCTAAAGTTATTAGTAATAAAGGGAGTGCATTTAATTCAAAGATATTTTCAATATGAACTCTACCTCTTATTTGGTTTTGTGATATGTGTCAAATTCTTCCCTTCCAGTTTAAGTACTTGTATTTAAGATAAAATGACTATTCAGGTTGTCAGACTGGACAGGACTGGTATGGTTAAAATGTTGCAATATTTTAGTGTACTTGCTTGCCCAAACAGATTGTTTCAGGAATGAACTACCAATGGTGCAAGACCTTCAGTGAATGAAAAACTTAAATCCAAGGACTTAATGTTGATTTGTGTATTCAGCAGAGTTGAAACTAAACTATTTGTCTTAAATATAGCCACATCTCTGTTCTTCAACTTACCTGGATTGGTAATATTAATCTCCTTTCCAATATCTTCCTAGGGAATGTGAAATTTAATTCTTTATGCCAGGCCATCTTAGGTTCAAACATCGTTGATCTTTTCCGTAATTTCTGAAGAGAAGTAGTCATCACAGACATACCCATTGCACTGAGGTAAAAATGCACAAGTTTTTGCAGGAATAAAATTTCCATCATAGTGAAGGACCACTCTGGATTCTCTACTGTGAATCAAACACCCTATGTGTATTGTGTTATACCCAGCCTCAGCTACCTACAGACTTAAATTCTTCCTGGGATCATTCCCAGCCCCAGCTGGCTCACTGTAGTGATCCCAAGATGTTCCTCCTTCTGGTGATAGTTTGTTCTTCTTGGATGCAACACATGTGAATCTCAGTGTCTGTTGCTTTGTTCAGGGACTGGCCCCATGGTTACAGTTCTGGTCAGAGCATTTTTGCTGAATTAGGCTGTTCCTTTAGTACAGCTGTGTTCTGCTTTTTGCCTGGGCTGATTTCAGTCTTTTTGCTTCCTTTTAAGTTCCACTTTTTTCCTAGGATTGGTTGCAACGGAAGGGCTGGGACTATGTCTCAACTTGTGTGTGGCAAATCTTCTCTGGAGGGCCTAGGTCAACGAACAACAAAGATTTGGTGGAATATTTTCTCCCAACCATCTCAAGCCACAACCCTGGATCAATTACCCAGTGGTCACAGCAGTCATGGACTGCAGCATTGTCCTCTCCATACTGTTAAACATGGAAAGATGGGGCTCCAGATGTTTCCTGCTTTCTGCTTCAACTCTTTTCCCATGCTATTAAACATTTTTAGTAGGCCTTTGGGAGAAAAGAAAGTGCTGTGATCACAGAAGAAAAAGTGCTAGAAGTATGTGGCTAAACCCATCTCCTGCATTCACAGCTTAAATAGCAGCATGTCCCCCATGTTCCTCTGGAGCTGCTAAAATGCAGCTGGTGAAAGCAGAGTCCAGGCAAATCTGAAATGATGGTGTAGAAAAAAGTACTTTTCATAACTTGCTTGTCCTGTATTTCCTTCCTCTGTTTATGACAGCTGCTTTCAGACTACTCTGGACACTAGTTTTTATTTATTTGGAGACTTCTCAGTGGTTCCAGAAGCTCAGTAGTTTCAGTGGCAGTACTTGTTAGTTCCATCTGTGATGAGTGAGAGGAAGGTTCTCAGTTCAGTGAAACACATCACAGCGGTGATCCACACATGACCCTCAAGTTTGGCTACCACAGCAGGAACTTGTGCTGAATGCTTGTGTGGATATGAGCAAATGTATCAGTAAGTGACTCTATGTGTGTGTTTCAAATGCTGCGTAGCTTTATGACCACCAGCAGCCTCCTGTTTATTTAGGAGGGAAGGGGAGATTTGTTTTGAAAAGTCTGAAATGGAAGTACCTACACTGACTTCAGTTGAACTACTGTTTATTCAAGACTATTTTGTAAATAAGGATATATTGCCATAACTAAACACAGATCATCAAGTCTTCCTTTTTTGTGATTTTAAATGAAGTAACTTAGCTGCATTTCTTAGCTGGGATTTTATTTGACTTATTTGTTCAATACCTTGACAAACCCTGGGGAAACTGCAAGTCTAAAGGTGTATGGCATAATTTAAAAAAAGGCAGGAATGTGATACAGTGATCCTTTTGTGCTGGTCAAAGGGTAAGAGTAGCTGTTTTGACATACCACAAAGGTATATGTATTGGGTCTCAAGGAACTTTATAGCTGGATAATAACTGGCTTTCAAAGGTTTAACATTTGTTTTTCTATGCCAAGTGTGTATGGGAGAAGCCTACAAGGTCAAGAGAAAATAAGCAAAAGTCAAAGACAGATTGTAAGACAAATAGTAACATCTGGTAAATGACTTTCTTCTACATTTGTTGAGCCCTTGTTTACTGCAGTGAATGTGAAATATTTTTCTTGGCAGGATCATAGGATTAAAGTCCACCAGTCTGGGAATAAAGTTCATACAGGTTTATAACATTACTAATAAACAGTAAAAAACACCAAATGTAGTTGCATTTAAAATGTGTATGTCATAAAAAATAATCATTATCAGTGGTGCTAAATGGTTAGAAAATACATAGGTTTTATGATCTTTTTTAATTTTTGAGAGGCATTTTGAATATTTCTACTGGTTCATATGAGTGTATAAAGTGCCGTGACTGTTCCCTCTGTCAACTGACTGTCAGTAAATCTGTCTTTGTGCTCATTAAAGGTCTGTTTCAGAGAAACAGTGGAGCAAAGTAGCTAAAAACTGCTCGTGGTCTGGGCTGAGGACATCACACAAATGAAGGCTTGTGTCTCTCTTATGTGGGACCCCTAAAAGGGAAAAAAAATTGCTAAAGAAAGGTAATAAAAGAGGCAGAGCAGATCTGGTTTGGTGAATTTCTGATAGTTTCCAGCTGATCCCACACTGCTATTCCCTCCTGACAGAATATTCAGGGAGAAATGGTCATGCAAACAGAGCTTGAGTTCTGTGGGAACTGTCTTCTCCGATGAATGTTTTTCTTCTATGAGGAAAAAAAAAGGGAGTATAGATTGTATAATTTTTGATAGCATTGGGTATAGCAAACAAACAACTTGCCCCTTCTCCAATTCCCCATCTTTTTTTGTAAGACTCAGATTCTGCAGAGGTTACAAAAAAGATCAGGGCCAGCTGGACTCATCAAACAGAAGTTGAAGAAGTTTATTCAGTTGTGGGAGTACTTCAGTGAGTTCATATTATCATTAAAAGTTTTATTCGATGAAAATTCATGTTCCTGTGGTATTTTGCATTGCTTGGACTTTGTTCAATGAGAAATAGTTTAACTGGAACAACAGCAGTGATGTCTTCTGAGATCAAGACACTTGGATCAAATGGAAACAGAAAAAAATCCATGGGGCTTGCTGATTGAAAGACTAAAATCAATGCTGTAGTTTAATCTCAAATGAATTGTGGAAACTCCTTTGTAGCTCTTAAAAGTTTTAGCTGTAATACTGACTGGAGTCTCTAAGGCTAGGGAAATGAAGATTTCTTCATGCTTGCAGGAACCAGAATGTCAAAAGAGAAAACAGTTGTTAACGTAAAGCTCCTTCTGTAGGACTCGGTATAGACACATTTCTAGACAGTTCCAAAAGCCATGATTGTAATTTGGCACTATATATATATATCTGGTTTCAAATCATGCTTGCATTACTTGAGAAATCATGCCAGTTTCTAGAGAACAAAACATGTCTCTGTCAAAATTCTAGTTTGTTGCCTACAGATGATTTGCTTGTTGGTTTTCATGCCAATCTACCAGCTTGGCTGCACTGACTTGAACACAGTCTCTCCTGATTTAAACTTGTGTTGTGGAACCCGGCCCTTTGCATTTATATTTATGAAGAAGTCTGTTTATTGTCTTTGATAAAAGCAGAAGAACCCAGTCTGTTTGAAAACCAGTGTGAATTGTTCAGTTGCCCTTGTAAAGAGGGACAGTTGTATTTTGCTGTTATCTTTTGATTAATGTGCTCTTCAGCACTACATGTCTTCCCTGCTGATTTCACCAGCCACATGTCAGCAAGTGTAAGAGCCAATTTCTTGCCCTTTGTAAGTCAGGCCAAGGGGAGGTCTTGGGAGCAGAGAGCCATGATGGACCATGGAAGTCTGAGAGCAATTATTTCTAGCTAATCAAAACCAAGAAATAGCAGGAAGCAAGGTTTATTTATGGAAGAGATGTCTACTAAGAAACCTACAATTTTTATTTACTACTTCCCTAGACCATTACTAGAAAAATGAACAAAATAAAAGCCTTGAAATACTTGAAAATAAAAACAGTTTAAAAGTTAGTCAAAAGAGAGAAAAATCTCATATTTAAAAGATGCAAGTTCATTTTTTCATATCTGCTTTCGAAAGAATATGGGTTTTTTTTAAGGTGATAATGTTATTGGTGATTAGGACAACAGAAAGTGGATATTTCAAGGTGAATTAAGCTTAATTTATTTTGAAAAGTTGTAGTTAAGGAAGTTTTAAGATGTAGACTAAAGCAAGTTATTTATAGTCCGGATTCAGGCCAGTACAGCACTATATCACCCCTGGGTAGCTTAAGGGCAAATTTCACCTTTAGCACAAAAGAACTTTATTTTTCTGTATTGTAAAAAGCTGCCCAAATCTACCCCACTTCAGGGAATAATAGAGTACTAACTTCCAAGATACTGTTGTTCATTCCCACTGTGCTGCTATATTTTTCTCTTTGGGGATGCTGGAGGGGACACTTCCTCCCTGATGTTGTGGTAGAACAAATGTCCCATGCACTTGTGCCCAAGCAGATTCTGTGTGGATTGCTCTTGGTACCCACCTGTCCATTACAAGTGTCATGGTCTGCCTCTGCATCTGGCGTCAGCTTGAAATCAGATGGAGGCTACTTAGGTTGGCAGCAGACTTTTACCACGAAGAGCAAGACGCTGCTTGTTTTGTCATGGGAGTTGTGTCCCACATGTCTTCACGATGATGTATTTGGTGTGTATTGTGTATTTATTTGGTGGGCTACCTAGGAGGAGCGTGGTGATGCTTTCTCTCCTCTTTCAGCGCCTGTGAGGCCACCCCTGGAGTGCTGTGCACAGCTCTCCAGCACAAGAGAGAGATGGAATTACTGAAGAGAGCCCGGTAAAGGGCCACCAAGATGATTGAGGGACTCTCATATGACAGCCAGGACTGTTCAGCTCAGAGAATGCCCAAGGGGAGTCTCATCCATGTATATGAATGTCTGAAGTCAGGGTGCAAAATCAAGAGCTGGTTTTCTCATCTCTCCTGTTTACCATCTGTTCGCACTAGACAAGTCCTTTTAATACAACTCAGCTCTGAAAATATTTGACAAAAATCTCCACCAACCAGTCAATCACAGCCTGAACTAAGTATTGAAAAGCACTAGAATGTCTTGGCCCAACTACCAGACACATCTGGATGCACTGGACTATTGTTCAAAGGTTCATTGTGCATGACTGTGATTCTGACACATGAACAGGCTGCCCGGATTATTAAAGAAAATAAAAATAAAGCTGTCTGTTTATTATATTTGCAGGTCATTTCCTGCATATGCAGTTCTTGGAGATAAATGCTGTGAAGTATGAAACGGGGCCTTTTGTATGTCAAATTAATCCAAGAAAGCACAGTGGTCTTTATGACATCATAATTATATGCAAATTGCAAAAGAAAAGGAAAATCATGCCTTCAGGTGAAAAAAAGCTGACCAAGAAAAAAAATGGTGTGTGAGCACTTGAAATGGCCTTATAAATAAAAAAAATTATTTTTACAATAAAATAGAGCTTCAGAAAAACATGCATGGCTTGCTAAATTGAAGCTTTTTTGAGATTTTTTTTCAGTTACAGAATATGAATGGAAAGACTGTGAGCCTTTTCTGTATATCTGTTTGGTAAGGTTTCTGGTAGGCTTAGGCTCTGTGGATTTCCCTGGTAAATACATGAGCGATTCTGCTCCGTCACTGATGTACTGGGACAATGAGAGCAATTTTAATTGCTCTGTGGTGGCACAGGATGTTCTGCCTCTATCTGTGATCTGTGTTAGACGGACAGTGTGCTGCTCTGGTGACACTACATACTGTGTGTTTATACTTGAGAGGTTTCCTGTGGGTTTCTGGAAGCTACTGGACTAGATCCTCAGAAAACAGGCACAATAACAATTTTATTGGATTCGGCCTATGGGAAGACTTTTTTTACTTGCATTTGCAGTTATCAATGGTTAACAGTTCCATTTTAGTTTGATTTAAACAGACTTTCAGCAAAGTATTTACTTGAAGNTGACATCATAATTACATGCAAATTGCAAAAGAAAAGGAAAATCATGCCTTCAGGTGAAAAAAAGCTGACCAAGAAAAAA
This sequence comes from Gymnorhina tibicen, assembly GCA_013399875.1. NCBI lineage: Eukaryota > Metazoa > Chordata > Aves > Passeriformes > Artamidae > Gymnorhina > Gymnorhina tibicen. Next base: position 2,120,092 of record VXAZ01018984.1, read on the forward strand.
AATGATGTGTGAGCACTTGAAATGGCCTTATAAATAAAAAAAATTTTTACAATGAAATAGAGATTCAGAAAAACATGCATGGCTTGCTAAATTGAAGCTTTTTTGGGATTTTTTTCAGTTACAGAATATGAATGGAAAGACTGTGAGCCTTTTCTGTATATCTGTTTGGTAAGGTTTCTGGTAGGCTTTGGCTCTGTGGATTTCCCTGGTAAATACATGAGCGATTCTGCTCCGTCACTGATGTACTGGGACAATGAGAGCAATTTTAATTGCTCTGTGGTGGCACAGGATGTTCTGCCTCTATCTGTGATCTGTGTTAGACGGACAGTGTGCTGCTCTGGTGACACTACATACTGTGTGTTTATAGTTGAGAGGTTTCCTGTGGGTTTCTGGAAGCTACTGGACTAGATCCTCAGAAAACAGGCACAATAACAATTTTATTGGATTCGGCCTATGGGAAGACTTTTTTTACTTGCATTTGAAGTTATCAATGGTTAACAGTTCCATTTTAGTTTGATTTAAACAGACTTTCAGCAAAGTATTTACTTGAAGGACTGTGTTTAAGCTGCAAGGGAAATCAACATATGTCAATCTATTCTTCTTTGGACACTGGCTTACTACTTTACAGTGCAGCAAAGGATGTATTTGTAAAAAAGTAATTGCACAAATAATCCGAAAGGGGTATCCATGACATGCCGCTACTCTTCTAGAGGAACAGTGTCTCGGTGTATTAGTATTGTCTAACATTAAGAAAGGTCTTTTTTGGAAATTGTTCAATTATAAATTACCCTGGACCCTAAATAGCCTTGACACTCTCTAGCCATAATAATTGTAACTTTTGTAGCCCTTGGAAATACAGTCATGCAGAGGTGGTACAGGGTTTTGCCAATTGCTTCCTTTGTTGCTGGCAGACAAAAAAATAAATTAATGTTGCAACCTGCCTTTCCTTTTCCTTTTTTAAGAGTTTGCTTAAAGGACTAAGACTAAGATCAAGAGCTTTGCAGATGTATCAAGAATTAATGACTCTTGTGTAAGTCACACATTCTGTGCCAAAAAATCTACATCCCAGATGAGGTGATGAGTACAGAGACAAACTCTGACAGGGAATATGTCATGGGAGTAGCAACTGTACAGGAACAAGTATTGGGAATGACTTCTTACAGGGAAAACAAAAGAAGATTATGGATTCAGAAAAAGACATGACCGAGATGTCCATAAAAATGAAAGCTGACTAGTCTGACAAGCCTTTAATTTCAAAGTTTTGTTGAGTGTATATCTAGACCCTAATGGGTCTGATTTTTTTTCTTAGTGTCTTTTATGGCTTTCCTTTGTGTTAGTATGAAATAGAGGTATCCTCCTTTGCAGTGACTCCCTAGAGCTTCTGTTACTTATCTGTCTTTTAATCATAGTGAAGAATACAGGCCTTTTGATATGGTCCCCTATCACAGATGAGGATTAGTCAGGGTTTGAGGGGAATTGCCCACTCCATAGTAGGCAAGGTTGAGATACAGTTAAAGGAAAACTCTGTCACAGAACTCTTTATTTTAGCTGTTTTTCTCCATGTGCTAGAGACCTTTTGTGGAGAGAAGAACTAATTCTTCTGGGAAGTGATTTTGAGCTACCACTCAACCAGTGTCAAATTCAGTGTGGCCCTCACAAGGGACAGGGGGAGTTGCAGCCTGTAGGACAGACCTGAACTTCTGGGCTGTGACAGATGGGTCATCGCAAGGGAAAGAGGTATTAAGCCTTGATGTAGGCATAAAACTGTTTTAAGGTGTGTTTAAACTCTTCATGATAGAAATTATTCAAAAGTCTTATATTTTTTTTCTGTGCAGCAGTGTTGGGCCAGATTGAAGGCCTGTGCCTGGACCCTTACTATGGTACCTTCTGCATCAGACCTTAAATTAAAACCATGTGGGTCATGCCTGTCTGTGCCCTGGAATAAGAACAACCAGTGCTGCAGTATAACTGAGTCTTTTCTAATGTGATTTAAGTATTTAGGAAACAAAAGATATTATGTGAGTGTTGTAGTTGTAAGGCAGCCCCTCCATAGCAAAATGATTGACAACATCAGGAACAGTACTAAGAAGAAGATGTTGCTCTGCTGATACATGAAAATTTGGCTTTATTCACAGCTTAAATACTGCATGTGGCAATTTTCTCTCCATCTATAAAAGGATAGACTGGAGTTAAAATGTGTACGGAGAAAGGAAACTAAAATGGTCAAGGAGATGGGGCTGTAGCATCACAAGAGGAGACTGATATGTCTGGGACTCTCAAATATGGGGTGGAGAAGGCTGAGAGAGATGGAATTGATTTTTACAAAGCTCAAATGCAACCCATTATTCACCAAACCTTGAATTAATAGGACTACGGTCTACATAATTTCTTTGGGTTTAAACCAGTTTCGTTATTTTGTACGCTGCGTGGTTAACTTCCGATATGTGCTGCTCCTGGAGACTGTGGAAGATGACAATATCAACAGATCAAAAAAATTTAGGTAGAACCATGGATTGGAGGTCCATAAAGAAATACTGAAGGAATTAGGCAGGAGGATTCTACAAAAAACCCCAGTACAGGTCTTGAAGGAGAAGCAGAATACTTGGCTACGTGAAACCCAGTAGGGTTTTATATGCTTTTGTGTTCATAGGCTGTCTTATGTGGTGTCTGGTGAAAGCAAAGGCTTAAAGATACAGGTGAATTATTTTCTTCAGCAGAGTTCAAAGGTTTGTTTCTTATCTTTTGGGTAGGCTATCCCACCTTATCCAGTGTAATACCTCAGTTTGTAGGGAAGTGTTTTCTTCTTTCTGTTGTCTGTAAATCAACCATTTCAGGCTAGTGGAAGAGAAAGTTATAGTTCATTCTTTTTCTTAATTTTTTAATTTATTAAATAAGATTTCAACCAATGCTTGTAGTTAAGTACAGTTACACATTGACTAGGGAGAGGTGGTAGAATTGTGTAATTATTTTATTCTTGGAACATAGTTTGCAACTACTCGTGATTACACTTAATGTTGAAAATAATCTATAAAAACTCTGGAAAAATGTGGTTTTACAGCTTAATATAATTGATATTCAGAAACGGCTTAGTTTGGCTAACTTTGCTCTTCTCAACTAGTACACTTTATTTTTTCACATCTTTGATGGGATGGCCTGCTAGATCTGACTAAAATTGGCAGAATTTATCCCTTTTTGGTATCAAACCACTGTATTTTAGATTTGACTTCTTTAAACTCTGTTCTGAAGAAGTTTGTAATTATTCAATTTTTGGTGAAAGAAAAGATTATTTCTTCCATTTTTTTTCTTCCCTTTGAGTAGTATGTTGCTGTCAGGCTTAAGAGCACGGAGTTTATTTCCCTGCAAGCCAAGTGACGTGAGTATGCCAATGCACTTAAACAACTTTTTGGATCCATCTTTGGCTTTGGACAATCTTGCCTGTACTCTGCTCCCTGTGAGGTGGCTTAAGGGAAGACTAAACATTTTTGTACAATTTATACACTCAGCCAACAGTTTGCAGGAAAACAGTTCTTCTCCTAAGATTTGTGAGTTTTAGGGGTCAATAAACACTTTTTTTGCTCTCTAAATACCAGCTTAAAACCAACGTGGCAAAGAAATAACAGCACCAGAATGTCTGCAATTCCATTTTTGAGTTAGTTCTTCCAGCACAAGTTACAAGACTGTGCACAGCCTCAATGACACCCTGGGGTGGCCACTTTGATTCTACTGTTTCCTCCTTCTCTATCTCTTATTCTCCCTTGGCAGCAGGACAGGCCTTTCCACACCAGCATGGGAGAGGAATAGGCAGGAAGTATATACTCCTTTCTTCAGCGTCAAACATCATTTCTTTATGTTTTTCCCCATAAAATGCCAGAATGTTTCATCTGAGGTAAGCAGATCCCAGGCAATGAGTCAGAAAATGAGCCTGTGCTGAGCTGTAGGACCTGGCAGTACAGGAGGGGATGAAAGGTGGGTCTTTATCCCAGTGATGCTTCACATGTCCTCCACAGTCAATTCCTTCTGTAGAGGTCACAGACCCCTTTGCAGCCATTCCCAGTAAGATCAAATTCTTTCAAGCAGGAGACTTGGGAAGAGGAGTCCCACACCTATCTGCAGATACCTAAATCGCTTGGCACTCACTGTTTTTGTGAGTATCACAATAGTTGGTGTTATCACAAGACAGTCATATTTGTGTCGGTAAGACTGAGGATTCCTGCAGTGTCACCCCTGTCACAGCCATTATCACTGAGGCAGTTTCCCAGCCAAACTTAGCTCACTCCCCAGGAGTTTGAGGGGACGTGGGAATCAAAGCTGGTGTTTGACAGCCTGCACCTGGGAGAGTGCATGCACTCTTTTTTACGTTATCACACGGCTGTACCAGCCAAGTCCTTTGTGTGGCAGGAAAAGCTGCAGTGACAGGAGCAGGCTGCCAGTGTTTGACAGGAGTGGTTCAGGAAGAGAACTAGATGGTTAGCTGAAACTGAGATGTTTAAAGCTGTATTTTTATGGTGTTTTATGTGACTATGAAGAAAGAATTAGTGACCTTTGCAGTGCTGCTAAGGGGTCATCAGGTCTCAGGCAAAGTGTTACAAAATGAGGTTGTAGTTCTTACATTGAAGAGATTTTTGAAGGTTAATGTTTGGAAGGGGGAAAACTGTAGGAATATATTTTCAGAAGTCCTGTTTTTTGTTAGCCCTCAAAAATAACTTTTAGAGACTTGGAGTAGCAGCCTATTTTTTTTTTCTTTTTTTTGACTTCCACCAAACTTGTGTGACAAGGCAAATGACCCTGCAGGCCTTTAGTCTCTTTTTTTCATACTCACTGATGGCCAGGCCCTCTTGCTCTTACAGAGACTGATGTGGCTTGACATGATCTAGGGCTGCCTCAGTTATTCGTTCCCAAACAAGTTAGCTTTGCTATAGCTTCAATGCCAGGAAATAAACACACGCACACACTGAAAATCCAGTGAAAGTCAAGCAAAGTCTTTCCAGGGTTTTTAGTTTTATCGCTACAGCCCTGCTCAACTAGGGAGCCTAGAGAACAACTAAAGAGTAGAAGGAAGAGTCCTGCCTGCCTTTCATGTACAAAAACCTGGCTTCTTCATCCTTTTCAAGGCAACAGAATGTCAAGTCAGGTTGTGTTGCCTAAGGCTGCTATGCAGTAAGGGGATTTAAATGTAACCTCTGCATACAGAAAAAGGAAGTCCCTTAATTCATTCAATATTTTATTAGAAATCTCTTAATGCTGGTCTTATTCCTAAAGGTAAACATCTCGGAGGCTTTTCAAAGCCTGTATTTCATTATTTAATAATCTGTTTTCACTAACACAATTCCCTAGCTCTGAGCCTGTAACTAAGTCCACAAGCTGGAAATATCAGCAGTCCAGGAACTGTTAAATTATTAAGCTGTTGGTGCCTGTAAGTGTTAGGGCTTGAATCACTCATATTTTATTTTCACAAACTGCTGGGAAAAAAGGTGTCATTGCAAAAAGATTATTTACTAGCTCTCTTTAAGGACAAAATTACTTTCTTCTGCAATGGTATGGTTTGAAACTGTATGAATTTTTGTTTAGAAGGTAGGATTTATAGGATAACATTTAATAGTGAGCTTGTACAGACCTGGTTCTTTGTTTTTCAGCTTGCATCCAGAGTTATCCCATCTTCTGGACTCACTGGAAATCCTCCATTTAGAGGGTTTTTGTAGGACTTGCATATGACAACATTTTTTAAAGAATTCCCGGGAACAGCCATTGACTGGGAAATAGTGTTTGGCTGTGTGTGTGCATATGTGAACATGAGCACAGGTTTACATGTGTCCTGCCTCTCAAAGCGGGGAGATGTCTCTGAAGGAAACCAAAGGCCAAATATTGGGGTTACTCCTTTTGGCATCTCGGGCACTGAGGTGGATGTGGGCTCATTTTGAACACACAGGTGATGACCCAGACTGCTCTCTAATTTCAAGCAGATGGAGACAGGTCAGTCCACTGAGGGAGATTCTCATCCATTAATGATATATGTCATGATTTTTCTTCATCAGAGAAATTGGGGTTGGTTTTATCATGGTACCACTTACTCTGGAGAAGAACAAAGTAGTACAATCATGGATACAGAGAAAGAGGAGTTGAGGAATAACAATGGGCTTTTCAGAGCACTAATAACGTGATCTCCCTAATTTAGTCCAGACAGAAAACATTTGAGTGCCATAATTTGTTATGGAACCAGATTACTTTCTTTTGTAGACAGTTTGAATCCAGTTGCTATGTGGAGTGAGATGGCTGGATAGAAATGTGACTGGGCAGGGAAGGGGAAGAAAATGAGATTTTGATGAAATGTTGTAGGACATGAGACTATTTTCCTTGTTCTGCTAAATGGAATTCTGCACTAAGCAGTGTAAAAACCAAACTAGTACAAGACAGGAAATACATATGGACTGTCTTGAGTACTGAGGTTTCGATTGTTCTGTTGCATGTGGTGATATGACAGTGTTACTTTTCTGTGTCCATCATCAAACATACTTATTAAGCTAAGATCTCGAAATAAGTGGCTAGAATTAATCTCTTTTTTTCACTGCTTCTTTGTTTGCTTTGGCTTTTTGAAATACCTTGTGACTCTTGTGATCTCTAATGGGAAATCTGTCTGTATTCCCTTCAGAGTTTATTTTCTGTGCTTACCAAGCTTAGACAGTATTGACACAGTTACTAAGGAGAAGCTGGGTTTTGGCAATGCTGGAAGCTTTAGCAACTTTATATACACATAGAAAATTTAAACATACAAACATTAAAGTAAAAAACCTGTGTTTAAATTATTTGATTTCAAAGTACCTGTAAATTATGAAATACTATCATCAAGCTCACATCTATGACCTCTGTTATGCCACTCTGTCTTCTGTATGTTCAGCATAAAATGGTTGGTCATTTTGACTATCAGCACGAAAATGTTTTTCTGGTAACTTTGAGAAGAACAAATTGCCTCAAACATGTAAATTACCAAAATCATGAAGCTTATTTTGCAGGTGACCAAATATTTTAAAATACCTTTCCTCCTGCTTAGGATTGACTGGACTTATTTGCAGCCCTGATTTAAACATCATATTGACATCTAGTTGTGATTAGATGCCAAAAGAATGTGGAGATATTCCGTGATTACCTTCATGATATCCTGTGTATTAAGCAGGCTGTGGACTCTTCTGCAATTGAGTAATGGTGAACAGCAGACTTAAACACCTCTTTGGGGGGTTTTTTGGACTGTTGCAAGGCAATCAAAAAGAGTTTCTGTTATTAGGAAGACATTCCATTTCTTTAATAGCTCTAGCTTAATTATAATGGACCCTTTTCCCAAACACGTAGTGATTAATTGAAACTATGAGTACTGAAACTGAAGCACTTCCTTCCATTGTATCCTTTTGAGTCTTTTTTTAGAAATCAAGGCCCTACTTTATGGTTTATTTTTATCAAAGTTTAGGATTGTTGATTTAGCTAGTAAAAATTAATCATTTATGCAAAATCATGTTTTCACATGTGGAAATCCAGAGTACAGAAAATATTTCTCTACCTGTTTTAAAGAGTTTTACCCCCCTGAACAACACTGTTTTTGATCTTCGTCCATGGAGAAAGCTACCAACTCTCTGGGAAGAAGTTGAACGCACTGCAGTGTGAACTAGGTGATAGAATATTATGTAGGATTACACAAAGTAAAAATATAAAAGTGTTGAGTTTGTTAAAGTAACAAATAGGTAAAAACAAAAAACTCCAAAATGGAAGATTGTTATTGTTTTATAATCTCCTTCTTGTTCTTCATACTACTCCATTTAATGCAACAAAATTACTTAAAGTGATTGGATGGAAAATTCCGCAGTTCCTGTAAACGTTTTAAAAACATTTGTTGAATATTGATAAAAAAGTGAAAATACCTGTCGTTTCAAACACTGATTAGATTGTTTAGCTTTAAAAACGCCGTGTTATCTTGATTTCAGCAGCATTCTGCGCACTTTCCTTAGCGTGCACATCCCTCTGCTGTACTTCTAACTTTTCTGATAAAACTTAATAAACTATCTGAGAACAAAAAAAACTGAATATCCATTAATTAACAAGAATCCAGACAAGGACTCAAAAGTCCTCCCCCAGCAGGGGAGGACGGATTTAAGACACAACAAGATCAACAGGTGGAATTCAAAACAAAATCCCACAAATTGGCGCCCAATGTGAGGCTCGAACCCACGACCCTGAGATTAAGAGATTAAGAGTTTAAGAGAAACTCTTAAGAGAAAAGAGAGATTAAGAGACCAAACACCTCCTTATATTTCTGCTTGTTTTCCAGCATATGGTATATCTTACCTGGTGGTTGTACTTACCTTTTCTGTGCAGGAAAGGGAAAAAAGGGAAGCTTCTAAAAAGTGGCTTAAAACCTCCCAAACTACTAAAATGTCTTCTGCTGTCACTTCTTTCTGATCCAAGACAATTTTCCTGTAGTTCTCATGTTTCTCATAGATCTTCTTCTTTTTATTTTGGCAACTAGGATTTTAGAAAATTGCTGTAATATTCTGTAATGTATCATGTTCAGTGCCACTGCTCTTTGGAGTCACTACGCTTGCTGAAGTGGGCAGCTGTTCCTTTCAGTGCTAAAACTTGCTGATTTGCCTTAGTGAAATAATTCCATGGTGTAGTAGCACTACAAGATAAAACCAACTGTAAGACATAGCAAGTTGACTTTTGTTTCTGAAGGACTTAATTTATTAATAGGAATGTACACGTATGGTATTTACCTCAAACCAAGAGGATTCTGGCTCTAACACAATGTTGTGTTGTATTAGATATCGGGTTTAGAGCACAGGATTTTTTTTTTTCTTCCGAAATAGCTTAGTCTGATGCAATGACAGTATATTCTTTAGTTCTTCAGATGACCTCTCTGAACGTACAGTGCATATTTTAAAATACCAACTAGACAAAAGATAGGATTGAAGCTTGTAACATTGTGATTTCATTTGAGACTGGTACTTCAACATTTTGCTCTTTAAATAACACAAATATTTCCTTTTGTTTTTTTAATAGTTGCCAAAGAGTTGCATCCCCAGGCACCTCACAAAAATATCCAGTTCCTTGTATTCCCTGTATTAAAACCACAGCAGATGACTTATTTTAAAGACGTTTTATCCTGGTGTTTTTAGAGGAGCAGAAGCATTAGTGTGAGGGATGAAAGATTACTTATAATAACAAGAGGATACTTAATCCAAGGTAAGCAACCTCAAATCACCTCCGATTTGCAAGAGGGAAAGCACACGTACAGTTGGCACAGAGCTGCTAAAATGAGGTAGCTTTCAAATTTTCTGCCATGTCCTTGTTCACTCTGTGGTAAAGATGATTCAACTTGCCTTCCTTTCTTTCTTCACTTTGGGGATAAAAGAACAGCAACATAAGAGGCTTCTGATAGTTTTTAATAGATAGGTAAATTCAGAATTATCTGGGGAATTCATGTCGCTGAAGAACAGAAGGAAGAAAAAAGTAGCTCATCTTGAATGAGTATTCTTACAATAAACACTTGTGTGAATAGGCATGGTTTAGTGCACATTATTCTTTAGAATTAAGATGTCCCTTTGGAATCAGCAGGCAATTAAGTGTCAAATTTGAGGCAGAAATTGAACCAAGATGCGAATACATTCTTTTTTGTTGTTTTTAGTCTGTTGCAACAACTCTCATTTACTTTTTAAAAATCTGGTTTATTAAGCTGTTTCAGATGTCACAAAAGGGCCTGGACAAGTAGCTTTAGGTGCCTGCATTAGTCTTGATAACTTTGGTATTGTTGGCTTCCTGTAAACCACAAAAATTCATACTGTTGTGTGTCTGCCCACAAAATTAATCTCAACACCACACTGCAGCTGACTTTAGAGGCCTCTCCAAACAAAAAATAATTTTAAAGAATCCATCAGTTACAACTAGAATTTTAGTGTATCTCTAAAGAAATGGGAGTGAAAGTCAAATGCAGCTTTTTAATACCTGTTGAATTCACACCTTACTGGAATTCATTATTTAGGTCTTTGTTTTAAACCACTTATTAATGATGTGATTGTTTTATAATTATTTAATTTATAATCTGTTATTTAAATATGTAATTATTTGATTTAATTAATCTATCATATAGTTATAATTAATTTTATATATGTCAAATAATTGCCAGTTAATATTAAATATTCTGCATTAATATGTAAATTATTCAGTTCTTGATCATTAAATTTCAAGACATTATGAATTTCCAACAACAGCTATGCATTTTCAGTACTCTACACTTTATTGGTAACAGATCTGGCATTTTTCTTCAATAACAATTTTTGGTACCACTTGGGAATTTTTATGTTTATACATAACAAAGTTTTCCTACTGCACAAGTTGTAAATTCTTTCTCTACTACAGTTTCGGTGTTTTAGCTCTTGCTGCCACAAATGCTGCCATATTACCTCTCCTCTGAAACCTAAGTGATGGTCCAGTGAATAATTTTAGGAAAGTTTAACCCCAGTAAAAACCTGCTCAGAATAAATACGCCTTGGGAAAAGACACTGAGAAAGAAAAATTTGTTTGTTTATGTTTCTCTTAAGGCTTTTGCTTTTACAGCTTTTTTAAGGAGCAGAGTTTATTTTAAACGCATTTGTTCAATGGCAGATCATTGAAAGAGGATTCAAAGAGATCTAATTAAATTGTCCTTTATAGTAACATCTTTATGGATAATATGTCCTTTCTGGTTTTATGCTCTGGGTGACCAAATTTCATTTTAAGGTTTCATGGAGTCATAGAATGAATGAATTCCAGGACTGTTTTCTAAGTCTTGGATTCTCTTGCATCTTGGCCAGGTCAAAAGGTTGTGGTTCTTAAAGCTTTTGTTCATTTTTTCCTTGATGTCCAGAACAACCAGTAAATGGCTAGAACACACTTGAATTTGTTTGAAAATGAGAGGGAAATAAAGTAAAATATAACAATAATAATAGTAAGGAAAATGGAGATGACAAAAAGAGAGAGGAATAAAACTCAAGAAAAACAAGTGATGCACAATGCAGTTGCTCACCACACGTTGAACAATACTCAGCCCATCCCTGAGCTGTGATCAGCACCTCCCCAGTTAGCAGACTGGGAATGATGCTCTGTGGTATGGAATATCCCTTTGGCCAGTTTGGGTCAGCTGTCCCTCCCAGCTTCTTGTGCTTCCTCACTGACAGAGCACCAGACACTGAAAAAGATTCATCTTAGGGTAAGCACTACTTAGCAACAAGCAAAACCTCAGTGTGTTATCAACAATCTTCTCATGCTAAGTCCAAACCACAGCACTGTAGCAGCTACTAAGAAGAAAATTAACTCTATCCCAGCTGTAACCAGGATGCAAGGAAGAAGTAAGTGGCTGATTTAAGCAGGAAAGAAGAAGGTATATCTCAAACTGGATGCATTGTCCTAAAGTGAATGCGAGTGTATTTTGAACTTCATCTTCCATTTGCAACATTTGGAGCCTGTCCTAATTAGGTCTAAGCAATCTAATAGGATTATTGTGGTAGAAATGTGGCATTGGAGATTTTTTTTTTTAATTAGGCATTTTAGCTCTGATATCCAGGACAAACACAAATCTTGTCAGCCTCTCTATGGCGCATCCACTTCTATTCAGTTGACACATCTGTGTATTCTGGAAAAGAAATCAAATGATAAATGACAGCTCACAGAATTCCCCTTTGCATTAGTTTGAATGAATTGAATAGTTACAGAACTAAGTTTTCTTACAGCTTTTTGGTTGAAAATTATTGGTTTTGCCAGATACTTGAGTTCCTTTGTCTGAGGCAAGGGGTTTCTGCAAATCCACATTACCTTAAGGAGTGTTTAAAGAATTCACCAGTTCCTAGAGGGTCTGTTGCTGGATCAGTTCAATGAAAGACATAACAGGAATGCAAATTACTTCCATTATACAATTTTAATAAATATGTTTCAAAGACAACTGTTCCTGCGGCTTGTCCAACAGGAAAAAAAAAAACCAACCAAGCCAGCTGCTGAACAATAATGCCAGTAGCTGTGATGAATTATAATTCATTTTGGACAGGAAACCATAAATATATGACCTAAAGGAAAATTTTAGGCAATGTAGTTAAGAGGGGGGAGGAATCCCATTAGTAGTATGAACTATGGGCTGAGCAGGAAACTCTCAAGTGTTGGGAATGAGGCTCTAAAACTGTAATTGTTCAAAACCAACCTAGAAATGTGTACAGGAAGGATGCAGCAAGTCTTGCAACAGGTGAGGGACAATTTCTAAATGCTCGTCCAGAGAAAATTCAGAAGAAGTATTTTATTTCACAGCTAGCCCTAGCAATAACACAGTCACTTCACTGTTAGGGTCATGTTCTTGCCTACAGATGGCCAAACAGATTGCTGCTTTCCCATGCTTGAAGAGCATCTTCAGTTTGGGACCTATTCATTTGTTCTTCAGGGTGATTTGCATAGCCTGTTGCCTTTTCCTGTGTTTCTTCTGCTCTCTCCTCTTCTGCTTTTAGAATGTAATTCCTCTTCTTGTTTTCCTTCTTACAAGGTATTTCTTACCCACTAAGTCCATGTGAAATTGTCCCTAGTGTTCTCCTCACTGTGTTTTGTCTGCTATAGGGGACATCCTGTGTCTGTGACATGAAACTTACTGTCATTGAGTTCAAATCTGAGATCACCCATCAATTTCTACATATCCATTCACTGAGACATTCTTTCTTCAGTGCTACAGTGTATTTTCTCTTTTCCTCTCCCTGTTCAGACCATTCCACTTTCCATGGGATTAAGAATTGTTGTGGTTGTGTCACTCTTCTAGGGCCTCGGTTTAGAGCTGCAGTGCCACGCAAGGAGGTGTGGGGTCCTTGTCATTACTCTGCTAGCTTCAGATCCTAGAATAAAAATAATAGTCAAAGATGGATCCCTGAATGTTGAGAGGTAACAATGTTACAATGTTAAAAGTTAATTTTGTTACTCACCATTTCTCTGTTCTTAATCTCATAAGGGTTTGTTTTAATTATGGAAGATAAGTCATGTTATCGCTGGATTCTAGTAAAATTACTGCTGTGTAATGGATTCAAACCAGTCTTAACTGTCCACTGTCAGTGAGACCTTCCTCTGCAGATGTGTCCTATTGAAACTAGTAACAGCCTGCAGAACTGACTGATGTGCTATTATTTCAGATGTACATAGATTGCAGTTTGAAGTGGTTGTGTTGGTTTTTACTGTGTGTTGCTTGCATGATAGTATAAAGATTGAAATTCAGACAGGATATGCAGTAACAAAGAGTATGTATATTGTATACTGGTTTAGGGTCTTGGTTTTTTCTCTAACCAGTGACTAAGGTGAAATGTGCAGAGGCTGGAGTTGCAGGACTACTGTCTGTGCGTGGGAGCAGGGCTGTGCTGCCGTGCCCAAATACATAGCAACAAACAGCACACAAAATATTAGAGCGGAGTGAAAGCAGAGGAGTGACCTTTGCTCTGCTGGCTGCCAAGCCCAAGCTCTTGGGGACTGATGAAAGGAATGTTCTCCAGAGATGAGGCCATGCCAAGTGAGATAGCTCCTCCATGGTGCTTGGGAAGTTCCGGAGAGAGACAGGGAGCACGTACAGTCTCCATTTGATGTTTTTTCCTGGAACTGTGAAATGGAAGTCTAAGCCTAGGAACTGAGGTGGTGTCAATGGGTTTGTATGATCCTTCTTGACACCAGTGTACTCCAGCAGTCATTTTCATCATTTATCAATTGTATTTCAAAATAAAAGACCTTTGAATTGCAACTGAAGTGTGGAGGGACAGTACAAGTGAGCCCGTGCCAGAGTATAATGTTTGAGGGGAATTCAGTGCTGTGAGTGCCAGTCTGACCCAAAGGATCCTTTATGGGCAGTCCATGAGTGATTTCTGTTGTATCCATTAACTGTTACCCATCTCCTGCTGGTCTTGTTCCTTCCTCAGCCAAGGCCATCCAGGTAAATGTGGAGCACTGTGCTGGACAGCTGTGTCCCTGCTTTTGTGAGGGTGGCAGGAAGATTGCAGTGCCTGCTCTGCCATCTCCGGTGTCTAGCCCAGGAACCCAGTTAGAGGTGATTACTGATATCTGCTGAGTCTGATACTCAGATTAGCAAAAAACAAAAAGGTGGCATCTGAGTGACATCTGAAATTCCAACTATATGACTCTAGAACCAAAAACTCTCTTGTTCTGATCCAGTCAGAAGAAGGGACTTTGGATTTAAATGTTGAATGTTAAATTAAATATTAAGGGCCTGATTCTTCATTGCATTGCACTTGTCTTATTCCAGGATCGGTATTCAAACTGCATCTTTAAATAATAAATTTCTCCTGACAGGATGGAAACTGATATGCAACCTCTGACACTGGGCTGCCATGCTGTTTCTTATGTCACAGGTGATGACAGTTGCCAGAAACAGTGACTAGCAGCAGCAAGAGACTCTGCAATATTCACCTTAATTGCATTCTATACTTTCAGACCTAATTTACAGTTTTAAAGTGTTGAAAAATGAGTATCCTGACATGAGTGCTCAGTATCCTGTAGCAAGCCACTGGGAACAGGAAAGTTTTCCTTTCAAGATTCAACAAAAACAGTCCCTTACTGTGTGACAGAAACAAGCTGCACCAAACCTGCCAATGATTCAGCATGTTTTTCTAAATTCAAACTGGGCTGCAGCCTAAAGTTTGCAGTCGAGATTCAAACCCTGCCAGGAAACACCAGAGGCTCAGGCCTTTCTCCCAGCATCCGTCATGGTGCCAGGTAGGGAACCAAACGAGCAGCAAAACACTCTCTGTATTAAAATAGCACAACAAATGGCTCCAGGGCACACAGAGAGGGGCCAATACACAGCATTAATTAGCCTAAAAGTAATTAGCGAAATATTGCTAAAAAATCTTAAGTGGCACAATTGAGAGCTGTATGAGTTTTTGAACTCAGGAACATTAAAACCCTTGTGCAGTAGCTGTGAATTTGATGCACATTGGGAGGTTTCAGTGACAAGCAGTGCAGTTTTGACTGGAAGAGAGGAACACAGCATAAAATACAGTTTTGTGTGGAATTAAAGGTTTTGAAGGAAATGTAAATTTTTCCAGCAAATTCTGGCCTAGGCAAGACAGGGAAGAAATAGACGTTACCCTTTACTAGAATTAATCACATTAATTACAGTGAACTTATTTCTGAATTTAGCTGTGTTTTGTTAGATGGAAACTGTCTTGAAGTGAATAATTCATTTTTCGAATATTTTCATTATTCAAAAGTTTTGGACAAATATTTATTAGATTAGATTTCAACATATGGATCATGCACGAACTATTCTTAGTTTTACTTGCTGCATTCAATATTTAGTATGACATCTTTGAGCTATGTGATCCCTCCCATAAATCTTAAGTTTTAAAATATTTTCCCATTTTTCACTGTACTTCTGCTTCTGGCCAGTCGGAAATGAAGAATATGTTTATCATACTTGGCTAAACACAAGAGTCTGTTTAGTCTTCTCTGTTTAGTCTGAGCACTACACAGAAATTGTATGTGCCAGAAATGAAACCAGGTTGAAAACAGCAGAACAACCTGGGGAGGGATACATTTGTATGCCTTAAAATCGCCTAGGCAGCATGTAGAAGAATTTGTTACCAATATAAATTATGTAAATGGAAATTCAATTGCAGTGATTGTGTAGACATAAGTGGTTAGATTGTGCCAGCATCCATCATTGTAAAAGGTCTTTAAGAAGGAGACACTACAGAAGTTTCAAGATGAACACAGAGACAAACAGTATCCAGTGGAGATGCCTAATTTAGGTCCTGGAAGGGGGAGCAGTGGGTGAACAGAGCCTTCTGCTCAGCCAGCCCTGCCCACAGCCTCTGGAATCAGACAGTGGCTCAGGAATGTTTGATTCAGGAGAGTTTGTTCCACAGGCTGGCTGCCTTGGGGTCTGCTATTTTAGGTAGCCCTGGCACTTCTGGAACACCATTATCAATTGAATTATGAATCAATATGTCTTTTAACATAAAATAATGTGTTTATGTAAAAATTAATGAAGCAACCTTCTGACCCCCCCCAATATCAGCCACTTTTCTCAGATGTTCTTATCGCCGTAAGAGTGGTAATATACATTCAACCAAGCAATAGAAGTGGAAGTGGCTGTCCAATGTTTATGGGTCTTCCTGAAAGCACTTTTATTTACAGGTTTTTGTTTTTCTGGGAAGTAGTGGAATTCCTCAAGGATCAACTGTTTCCTTTCCATGCAAAATCTGGAAAGCTATGAGTTACTCAAGTGCTTTGATTTTGTTACATATTTTAAATGTCCAAATGATGAGATCTGAAACAGTATTTACAGTGGAATATACTGAGAGCCAGAATATTTAGATTCAAGAGCTTCATTTTATTTCTGTTGAAATGTAGACAGGAACAGCTATTTATACAGTTTGTATGTAGGGTAACATTTGGATTTAAATTACCTTCATTATTTGTACATTGAGTTTTCAGTTTACACTTAATCTTAAAAAGTCCAAATAAATATTTTCTGTACAAATGTTATTATTTACACACAAGATTTATCAAGTCTTCTGTGATAATGACAGAGTGAATTTTTTTGCTATTTGGTAATTTTTAAATAACATGATTTAAAATATATAGGTTTGTAATTGTATCCAATTTTAACCCTTTGTCAACATTTTGGATAAATGAAATTCTCCGGTGTGTTGTTCATGAAAAGAGGCAAAGCACCTACCTTGTTCTACCACTGCCTATCCCCTGTGATCTAAAACATTTTCTGAAAAAGATACGGTAAAAAAATTGCAAAAATAAACAAAATAGTTGGCATTGACAAAGGCTGGATTTTGCTTTTTTCCAAAGACTGTAAAGCTCTTTACAAATAGTGCTGAAAAAGCTTGACCTCAGAGCATCTCCCCTTCAGAAGATAAGTAGAGGTGTTTTTCCATTTGGAAAACATTGGATGTATCTGTCAAATTACTGGAAAAAGTGAACAGATTATGTGTTAATTGATGTTGATTCATGTTTGCCTCCACAGACTTTCCAGGTCTCCAGGAAAAAGGCTACTGGGCAAGTCTGAAGTCTCATCCCTCTTTTTGAAGACCTGCAGTGGTCTGATCCCAGTTGTATTCAAGACCAAAACCAACTGTCATTTAAAGGCCTGAGATGAACACAGGAGTTGGTGATTCTGCTCCTTCTGTAGAACTGTCTTTTTATTTTTTGTAACAAGGTTCTTTCTGCTCACTCTAGACACCTCAAGGGTCAGAAAAGTGACCACCTTTACTCAGGAAAAATACTTGTCTCTGGCACTATTTAAGCAAAAGCGGGTGTTTAAGGGACAGGTATAGTAACGTCCTTGGAACTTTGTCAAGCCCCTAAGCAAATGTGGGATTAATACCCTGCTAAATTATAAGCGGCAAAATAGGATTGGTTACACTTTCTTAAAATAGCCCATCAAGTTCATTTCAGTGATTGAAGTAAATTTGGAAAGTGTATATACGGCCCTGCTTTAAGGGACTAGCAAAGGAAGGGGATGCTGCCAAAGTCTTCTCATGAGAACATCTTCATGTAGGACTCAGCTTTGAGGGAGATGGGCGGCTTTGGCCACAATTAAGCCAATTCCAAAAGTTAGGTTTAGGACTAAGGATGGCAGAGAAACAAAGCCTAGCATTCCAGTTGGAGTGGGACTGCAATAAATCTGCCAAAGGAAAGAACAGTCTGCAGAAAGACTTCTCCCAGCAGAAATTCATCATGTGACGCAGAGATGGGGACCTTGGGCTAAGACTCAGTCTGTACCTTGACCTCCGAAAATCGAGGATTATTTTTAGGTTTGGGGATGGCAGAGAGACTAAGTTCTGGGATCATTTGGAGTGGGGATGCCAAAAACATTGTCTGCCGAGGACTTCATGTGGAACTAGACCTAACTTCATGTGGTTTAGTCCATGCTAAGACTAAACCTAAGTTTTAGTCTATGCTAATGCTTAGGATTAGGGTGGTGAACTGAGGAGAGAGAAAGCTTAGGGCTGTGGGGTGACTCAGTCTGGCTGTAAATGGGCTGATAAAGAAGGGGAGAAGCTGCCAAAAAAAGTCCTCCAAGAACTTCTTCGTGTAGGACTATGTTGTGGAACTTGGGCTACAGCTCAGCACCTGCCTAGGCCTAAGGCTGGGGTCAGGTGAGAGACCAAGCGTAGAGCTGTAGGTGAAGTGGGGATGTAAAGACACTGTCAAAGGAATTGGCAGTCTGCAAGCAGACTTTTCCCTTTGGATATTCTTCTTGTGGAGGAAGGCTGTGGGGCTTCCCATGTGGCTCAGTCAGTGCCTAGGGTTGGAGCTGGGGTTGGTAGAGAGGCAGAGCCTAGAACTGCAGTGGGCTGGGACTGCAAAGGGGCTGTCAAAGGATGGAGCAAGCTGGAGAAGGATTACTCCTGCAAGAACTTCATATGGGACTTTGTGTGGGTTTAACATCTAGAGTTCCGTTCCAACCTATATTATTCTGTGATTATGTATTGACTCTGGGAAACAATGCGAAACGAAAACCAAAAAATCTCTGTGGCTGCAATTCAAGTTTCAAAACCAGAAAATTCAGGATTATTCTCCCATGGTCTTCTCAACATGAAAGAGTCAGATGCAGCTCTGCATTGGCTACTCTCCAGTCTAGTTGGGAGGTAAATTGTAATCCTCCTCCAGGAATCCAGCCTTCACCGCCAGTGCCCCCGACCCCTCTTCGCCTGAGAGCTGAAGTCAGCCAAGAGGAACCACAAACCCTGCAAGAGACTGACATTCACAAACCAGCTCTCCCACTTCTCTACCTCAACACGTCCCTCGTTTGCTGAATTTCCTTCTCATCCCAGACAACTCCAGGCTAGACAAGTCTTTGCTGTGGCCAACCATCGAACCCCTTTGGGTGCAGAGAAGACAAAGAGAATTTCCTGGCTCCAGCTTGCGAACAGCTGAGACTTCATCGCACCAAAAATTCAGCTGTTGATGCTAAACATGTGATGCTTCTAGCACATGTGGGAGAGACTGCCTGGGAACTGGGAATGCTGTGTTTTGAATGGCTGAGCTGTCCCTCCTTGGGAAGGCCCTTTGGGAGTCAGCTGACAGGTAATTTTGTGGGGCCATTCAAGAAGTCAGTCTGGTGTGTCAGGCCTGTAAAACATTGATTTGTCAGCCCAGTTTACTGCTCTCTTTCTGCAAGAATCCTATGTTAGCCCTTAGAAAACATCTCTCATAAGTTTGCAGCTCTCTGTATAAATCAAGGAGTTTGTAGAGATAAGAGCCAGACCATAGAATAAAATATTGCATTAAGTACTAAAATATTGCATTAAGTACTAAGTGCTAAATTTTTAAGTGTTGACCATTTCAAGGGCCAATTTAAACAAGACAGGATTAAGCTGAGCTGTTTACCTTCCTAACACTGCTCACTATAGCATAATAAATGATGGGGCTGTAAGCCAAGGAAGGAGACTACAAGAATGTTTTGTTTAGACTACTACAATAGCCAATTCAGCATCATGAGAGGAATGCAGGATGTTAGGAGCAATCTGAACTAGCAGAGCTACCATAAAAGTGATGAGTTACTGAAATGTCTGAAGACATTGAAGTTATGCTATATTATTTGAAAATTTTAGAAGTGGGAAAGAGATTATCTTTGTCTCTATCTCCCTCTGGTTTTTACAACATTTGTTTTACATGGATATTTACTTCACTGTTTCCAGTTTTACCGCTGGCTAAGTGCTTTTTGAGAAGTCACTTCATTATCCATACCACTGTTTTTCTTTCTGTAAAACAGCAACAGAGCTTTCTTCTTTGTCTCTGGAGCTTCCAGCTCTCCAGCAGCTCTAGAGAGATTTCATTATATTTTTGTTTTATTGGCAGCAGGACCAGCAACTTCAGAACTGCACAGAGAACAAAGCAAATTTAGCTTATGAAAACACTTGTATCCAATACAGTGAGAAAAATTCTCCAAGACTCATTTTGCTGCAGGCCTAAGAAGACTGGGGAGGTGGGATGAGAAAGGGAGAAACACCCTTTTACTGCACAAAGAAGTGCACCCTTCTCCCAGAACCTGCCTACCTCCTTTATCATGTCAGAAGCTGACTTTCATACTCTTTTCAAGCTCTTTATTTCTCTTTGAAATGATTAATAATGATAGACAAAACGGAATTTTTGTCCTATTTCTGATTTTTTTTTTCTACCTCTAGATCCTTCTCTGAAGGCAGGAATGTGGAGGGAAAAATTAGAACTATACAACTTAACTGAGGTTTGATATAACTCTCTGTATTAAAAACTGAGAGTATTTGGTCATAGCCTGTAAAAAATCATATCCTAGTTTAAATAATCTATATTCAAAAGAAGGAGAAGAAATTGCATTTGAAATACTGAGGCATTTTGCAAATGAGGATTTACCAAGAGAAAGTATTAGGAAAGACTTTATTCTGATTACTATTAAGTATGAACTTCTCCCAGTTTATGTCTTTATACCTGTATGCATTCATCACTGTCTTCACTACTTCTAAATAATAACTAATGATGGTAGGTTTAGCTAAAATGAATATGAAAAGATTGCCAATATACACAGAACAGTTTTGAAGACCAAATTAGTTAAGGTGTAATCCTCAAAAATCTACGATTTCTTTACTAGGATATCAGTGAGCATCTCAGCTAAATATACTGAGGTTTTTTTACGGGAGGAGGGGAATACCAGAGGCACTGAAGTCTTTCAATGAGACTGAGATTCTGAAAAAAATAAATGCCAGATCTTTAAAAATATTTGGTACTTTCCAATAATTTCTCTAAGAATGTGGACTAGAAGAATTTTTGAAATTGAGATATAAGGTCAACCAAAAGTTTTATCCATGATGTCAAAATTTTTCTTTGAACTTTTTTGGGGAGGGTCACAGCAGTCATAGAAGAGACAACCTGTGAATTCACAAATCTCTGGTGAAAAATCCACAGTGTAAATAAAATGAACTAATTAAATTCTTGTTGCATATTCTTATTGGTGATACTACAGGAGAGACCGGCCCAGTGGTAATTTTACACTTTGCTTCATTTAGGATTTCTTGTACAGCTTGTTTTCAATCATGCCTACAAATGGAAAATAAAATAGTTATTGTGGTTAAAGATTTACTTAGAGGTTAAGAAGTTGTTTTAATGGTATTTTAGGATTTTGGTAACTTTTTCTCATGTCTCACTTTTTCGCCACAGATGTAACCAATTTATCCCTTTTCTATTTCTCAGACTAAAAACCAAGCAACCAATGGAAAAAAAAAATCTGGTTTATTGTGCTGAACAACACATTTAAGCAGTGTCACTGATTGCTAACCACTTGTTAAGTAATGTAAAGTTAGAATAACTTTTCTTATGGTATGATTGTTATTCATGTCCATGGAAACCGTGGAACCGTGAGGAGTGTCGCCCTTGGCTGAAAGCTTGATCTTTACAACGAGCCATTTTCTGCTTTTGTGAAGATAAGTGTGTTGGTAGACCTCTGAGAAGGTCATACAAGCAACATATTGGATATGCATTTTTATAGTACCTTAAATGTTTAAAAAACGGAACAAATTTGCATAATGCTTGGAAGTATTGTTTAACAATCTCACGTCATCTTTATCATGGCTAAATTCTAAGTGTTCTGTTTTGGTTTTAGAAGGCTTTCTATATGGCATTAATTGTCATTCAACTTCCTAAAATGTTCCAGTGTTTATCTTCTGTACTCATGCCATACTTCTACCAGAAGAACTCTGACATTTCATACAAAGCTGGGCTAATAAGCTTTTGAAATTATTAGACAAAGCAGTACCACTGCAAGTACGGAACAATTTGAAGTGGTGACTCAAATCAGCTTGCTCTGAGCCCTTTGAAATGAACAAGCACAGTGTTTCATCAGGTCTCCTAAGGAGTTCTCTGTCCTTATCATAAATATTCATCTGTTCTATGAGGCATTGTTTGAAGTGCTTTTAAACCATGTTTAGTATTCTAGTAAAGGATACCTAAATTAGGTTCACACTGTGTTGTTCTGCTGCTCTACGAACCCATTGGAAGAGTGGGAGTCATTGCAAAGAAGAGTTCGTAGTTTAAATAGGCAAGAATAAAAGAAGAACAAAAAAAAGTGGGTACGTGGGGACAGTAATTTGGTCGATATCCATCAGACATAGCTGGAAAGACAGCTCAGGCCAGGACTTGCTCTGATACAAGACCATGTGTTTCTGAACAATAAGAATCTCAAATTAAGAAGGAACAACACAGTTCTGTGAGGCATACCTTGAATTATTCCATTAGTTTGAGTGAATATGTATGGTTACTTATACTCAGGCTATTCCTCTTTGTTTAAAGACTTTGTAGTATTAAACCAGGCCATTGGGTTTTTTTGTTTCCTGTAACAGTGTAATGTTATAACACTGTGCAAAGCAGTTCCTTTCTTAAAAGGCAAAAGCTTCAGTTGGTGAAGGTTAGTGCTTTCTCCAAGCCTGAAGTTACAGTACGTTTTCCTATCCTAAAATTATTGTCCTAGTCTTTTAATCTTTCGGTATCTGTTAAAAATACTTGGCTAGCACCATTTACTTGTGGAAATAGTAAGGAGCCTCCCCACGTAGGCTGGATTCATGTCTTTGCTACTTTGAGAGAGGCCTTCAAGAAATTTAAATTTGGTTACACGTGTAGTACTTGCATATAATGCAAAGAAAACGTTACAGCCTATTTTTCTTAGCTAGTGGATTAATATCACTTAGGAATACTTCATCCTACAACAGCCTTCTCCCCTCTGGGCTGCAGCTGAGCTGAAATTGCTGGGACTGCTTCAGCTTGGAATGGTAACTTTGCCCACTGAAGAATTTAAGACAGAGGAGAAGAGCTGAAACCATTTAACTGAGCAAGAATCTGGGCCAGAGTGTGCAGGAAGAGTTTTGATACCATGAAGGTGTCTAAATTTGTACACGTCCATAGGTAATGTTCATTCCTGCCCTGTAAGCCGGCATACAGATGTGGACTACTAGATCAGGCATGTAGCAATTCCAGTCTTTCTGGGCAAGAGCAGAAGTATTTTAACTCCAAAAGAAAGTTCAAGTGTTGTGCAAGATCTTATATAATATTGGTGATTCCAAGTTTGCAGCCTAAGGTAGGAACCCAGTGCTGATAGCCTATCCTGTTGATTCATACTCAAGCCAGACACGAATGTGGATTTTATTTCAGAACCAAGAAAATGGAACAGGGAAGGCATTGTTCAGGAAATAATTACAAACAAAAGGAGGCCTGGCTTATGCAGAAGAAAAACACATTTGTGTTTGATTTAATTATTTCTTGAGTTAAGAGTGTGTTTCTTATGGCCAAAATATAGAAGATCTGGAAGTTTTTGCTTTTTAAGTGCCAATTCCTGAGGATGACTGTAAGCTGCTGTAACTTGCACAACTAACTTTTGGTAAATGGTGTCTTTGTTCTCATAAATCCATGCAGTTTTTTATATCTTGTACATCTTATTCTCTCGTTCTTCCTTATCTTGTGGTTTTGTCAGTTACCACCCATGACTTGCAATTCAACAGTTTCTAGTGTGTCACATTAATATAAATATGTAGTTTTTAGCTGATTCCTGCTTCTACTGCAGCTGCATCTGGTTTTATGCTGTGCTTACAAACTTTAATTTACCTGAATATTAATGCATGATGTCTATCCCAATCACAGCTGTGACAACTATGATCTTGCAGAAAATGTATTAACACATTTACCTCTCCTCTTTAAAGTCTACAGTTTGTCTTATTTTTGTTTGTCTTCTGGTTTCAAACTTCAGTTTGCTGAGAGGACGTTCATTTCAAATGAAAGAGGATGTTCCTGGGTATGGATTTGAGTGCAAGAGCTGTGTTGTTTGTGGGAGGAATTTTATAAATCTGGATGGAAATATGAGAGTTGGCAGCTCTGATCACAGGCAGAAAGGATCCATAAAGAACCAAGTGCTGGTTAGCTGCATCTCCACTCCCTCTACCTTTGTTTTGCTTTTCTGAAACTGTCTAGACACTTACTGGAAGAAACTTTCACGGGGCAAATAAACTGTAATTCAGTGAATTATGGTGGGAAATTAATTTGGAATTCATCAGTAGAAATGCTAGTGTATTTCCATGAGAAACCTGGCTGTAAGAGTTAGTAATTTAATAAGTAAATCATAACATTACCATGTGGTTTGCATCAATCTAACCAACGTAGCACACACTTGAAAGCCTCTAGTTTAGTTGTTGATAAACTATAAATCAATTGTTGGTAGACATCATTGTGAAAGTAATTGTTACAGAATTAAAAAAATCAATAATGGCTTATGCTACTCACAGGATAAAAGGCTGCCTTTGCTGAATCAATTACTCCATGACATGCTATTCTCCAGTATGAAAGTATTTTTAAAAAAATGCTTCATAAAACAAAATCTTTATGTCCTTTTGCCATATTTACTTCCTGAAAGAGAAGAGGGCTGGAAAATTGAATAAGCTAGAGCTGGTTTCTATATTCATGGGGATACATTCATTGATGCCAAATATTGATTGGGTAATAGAAAGCAGAATTCTTCCTGCAGCCCTAAGGGATCCCTGGGACTTCTCTTTGTTTCCTTTTAGGCCTGTTTCCTTTCACACCAGCCATGAACATGGACACTGAAGCTTTTCTTCACTTCTCTTCCTTGCATCCTACCCGATGGTCCAGAACTGGCTGGCTGCTTTTCTACCATCCACTCACACTGTTCTTTGCCTGTAGTGGTTCTTTGGTTTTATGCTTCTAGATATTGACTAGAAATTGATCCATTATTGACTGCAAGTAACTGTGCTTTTCTAGTATGATGTGCACCTTGACATAGGAGGAAGAAGAATGCATTGCAGGAAAAAAAGGTGTTTTGTGGAATAAATCAGAAGGTATTTCTAGGATAGGGTAAAAATGCTGAAGATTGTAAATCCTCCTGAATATGCAATCTGATGAAGCTCATGAAATTACACCAAACATTGCCAATTGTGAGAACACAATAAATGTGCTTTTTTTGTTTGTCCTGATGTAAGAACAATTGAATATTGCTTTGCTGAAAAAAAGGAAAGAAACAGAAGGAGCTGGTGCAACGTGACTCCTTCCATGTGCTGGAGTCATGGGGTAAGAAATTATGTTTCTGTATGATACTGTGTGACTTATACCTTTGAAATTTCCATTAAAATGGATTATCAGTTTGCCATGAACGTTGTAGTCTTTCTAAGTTATTCATACTGACTGATATATCTGCTCATACGTTTCTGGGATAGATTTTTGCCTGACACTTTCTATGCCTGACATCAGCTATAATATCCAGTCTTCAGAAACCTTAAGCAAATTACACTCAGCTGTTTTGAAGGCAAAATTTGAGGCAAAGTTAAAGTTTTCATGTACTCCCAGTGACACTTTTGTACTTTTGTAACTCGCACAGCTGCTGTTATAAATCTTGAAGTAGGATTGTTTCATTATTCTCAAACTAGAGTGAAAAACAAGCTGAAATTCAGAAATGTGCGTTCATTGTTTCAAAAGCTGACATTTGCAAATGCACAATAGAACGTCCTTTCTCTTTTTTCTTTCTGGTTAACAGAACAATTTAAGATCTTACACATCAACAAATAGTGTATTAATTAAGACCATCTGAGGTATAGAGGCGAATTCAAGTAGAGTTTTCTCAAGACTTTAATTCAACATTCTCAAAGTATCTGCTTTAATTTTGGTTGAAAATATATCTTTCGAGTTTATTTTAACAATCACATGCTTAAGTTTATTTTTTTTAAAGCCAAATATCTTTTTTCAGCATTAGAACTCAAGACAACCAAATGCAATTATAGGGATTAATGCTGTGACACTGAAGTACAGCATGCATATTCAGAAATAAAATAGCTTTGTTCAGTTTATCATAATTCACTTCCACAATTAATTAGGATAAACACATATGTGCTGGGCTGTTTAAAGTCATTCTACAAAGCTATTTCAGAAGTTTATTGAGATTATTTTCCAGAGTGTAAGTATACAAGTATATCTTAATTTGAAAAGAGCTAGATAACTATATGGAGCAATTAACCTCCTTTGCACTTTCATTGTTTTGTCTGTGTGGTAACAAGAAGTTTAATTGCTGTATCTGCTTCTCTGTTTAGCCTTATTGCTTTTCTTGGTGGTTTGTATCTTAACAGTATCAGTAGAAGAAAATTTTTCTAAAACTACAAAACTCAGAAAAGAACCCAAGTATACACTTTATGAAAAAACCCCAATTGTCTTATCTTTCATTATAGATAAAATTTATATTGTAATGTGTCCTTAGGTCTTATTTCTCAAATAGTTCAGGAGCATGAAGATACTTTGTGTGGGTCTTGTATTTTTCATAAGAGTTAGAGAACATAGCTTTAAAACTATGTTCAGATTCAGCCAACAGCTGAACACTGGAACCAGGTCTGTCTCTCAGAAAAGGTTTCTGCCATCCACCACTATAAACATTTTTATATATCCATTTTCACTAACAAATCTGAGCCTTGGCTGCTTTTAGATACTTATAAAAAGAGCATGGAGTTTGGTAATACTAATTTTCCTCTTCTCTATGTAGAATGGAGGCACTATAATATTTGGAATCCCCCTGGAGTCCATGGTTTGACACTGCTTGACATTAATGTTTTGTTTCAGCACAGTAAGATTATAAAACTGAAGCCAAGATCAGTAATAGCATCTCTCCAGACCTCTTTTAAAATCAACCATATTTGGGATTATTTTTCTTTCATAAAAATATTTTACAATAATTTTGCTTTTCTGTCTTCTGTGGCACTCTGTAAGCATGCCCATAATCTGTGCCAGTCCTCTGCTGTGAAAAAATTAAAATCTGAGATAGATCAGGTGTTGTATAAGAAGTGAATTTTTCCTTTTAAGTTTGACACTATCACTAGAAAAGACAATATCATTATGGAGAGAGCTGCAGGGAAAGCTGACAAAAGGATAGCATTGATCACTCAGGTTTGGGAATCCTCTGGGTAAGAATATATTCTCACCATCAGCCAGCCTTGATTCAAAGCTTCCTAGCTAAATATCAGTGGTTTATTTGTCCTTGTAAGCACACTGTAACAGCCTCACCCGTGGTGTTTATTCCTCCTTTGGCAGTTCCAAATCGTGGTGCTTTCATGCTGAATGTGATTCATGGTACACGTGAAAGCTGAAGCCCACCCTTCACTGGTGCAACAGAGCCTGAACACAACTGATCGCTTATCCAAACCTACTGTGCTCCTTCTTAGAACTTCCTAGAAAAAGTGGATGCAAAATTCACTCATTTAAGAAAAAAAATGGGGTGCATAAAATATGTCCAGCTCAAAACAGGACCCCTGCTGAACAGTGGTATTAAAGTGTAGTGTTTGCTTCATTTTACAGTGCTAATTTTATTTGAAATGTTTTTGTAAATTTTATTCTTTTTACTGTATTAGAGGGGTAATTTATGTGGCTTCAAAACTGTCTTTATTTTTTTTGTCTTACCACTGATTGATTCTTTTCTTTTGGGGGTTTCACTCATAATCTGTATTAACAGAGACATGCTAATCACTTCTAGCTGTCACTGAAAGAAATTGCAAATAGCACATGCTCGATACCTGCCTGACACCTATCTCAGTTTGAACAAGGAAGAGGGGAGCAATTACTGGTGGTCATGAGTTAAAACTCTCCCAAGGAAAAGCATGGCTTGGTTGCTGGTTTTACAGGGCATAAACTGCTTCTCATACTTCCTTTCATCTTCCTCTTGCAGACTGAGTTGTGTGTATGTCAAATGCTGCTCTTGGCCTCGTGTCTGAGAAATCTGCTGCTTCTGACGTATTTTCCCAAGGGAGTTGCAACTGTTTGTGCTTGTCCTTTGGCAGCCTATGATCAGAATATTTTAATTGCCTTCTAACAGCTTTAAAATGGGACTCACTAGAGATGCCCCTTTCCTTTGCTTGGCTTCTTTCTTCTGGAAGACAGTCTGAGTATTTTTGAGGTGCATTGGAAGTGACTTCCCCAGTACTGCAGAGCTCTATGTTTCTCTCATTGCTAAGGGCTATCCAAAGATGAATTCGAGTATAGAAATTCCCATTTCGAGATGTTCTTGAGAATTAAAAAAATAAAAGAATAATTATTCTCTTCTTTAATAATGCTGTATTAGTTTGAGTCTGGGCAGGGAGTCTTGGCAGATAAGCCAAGGTGTGAATTTATACAGCACAAGTAAACCTGTCAGAATTTGCTGTCTGGATGTTTGTATCCAGTGATTATACAAATTAGACTACTACCACTATTCAGAGACTGGAAATTTTTACTCAATGGGGGAAAAACAAGAATGTAGTTAGAATGACTATGACAATTCTCCTCCTTGCCTAATAAACCTGAATTTGAAAGGCACCATCAGCATTGCTGTGTACCTGCTCTGGTTGCACGTCAAGCAATTCTGACAGGAAAATTCATTGTAATTGGCAGTCAGTTTATTAGAGTTTTCTTAGGGATTAGTTTTTTATTTAACAGGGTTGTTATGATAAAGTTCTATGGTTGAGGAGGCTGTTTTGTCATCCAGGAAAGGTTTCAAAAGTTACAGGCTGCACCAGGGGTGGAAAGGTCTTTATTAAACTGATGCTGTCTAGTCAAACTTGAAAACGAGACATATTTGCTCACAGACTAGAGTTTATCAGGCAAAAAGAGTAATTAAATTTGAATTGTGTCAGCCAACTACCTTGAAATGAAGAGAAGTCAATGTACGTTGCTCCAAGGAAAAAGAAGGAAATGATTAGTTATAATTATACTCAGTGTCCAAGAGAATTGCTTCACACCCCTTGAATCTGTTGCTAATGGAGGAAAAAAAAACTAAACAAAAGACCTCTAAATCCTTGTCTTAATGTCTAAAATTTCTTGAGTTCAGGATTCCCTTTGGGAGTTAGAAGAAACCAGATACTACTGAACCATAATATTTTAAGGATTGACAGGACTCTTAGGTGGATGAGGAATGGGTTGGATTGTTGCATCCAGAGGGACAATGGCTCACAATCCTGATCAGGGACATCAGTGACAAGCAGTGTCCCTCAGGGGTCCATAATGGGACCAGTGCTATTTAATGTCTTCATTAATGACATAGACAGAGGGATTGAGTGCAACCTCAGCAAATTTCCTATGAAGACAGGCTCAGAGAAGTGGGATTGTTCAGCCTGAAGAAAGGAAGACTCCAGGGAGACCTTGTTGTGGCCTTTCAGTACTTAAAGGGGCCTTATAATAAAGATGGGGAGAACCATTTAGTAGGGTCTGTTGCAATAGGACAAAGGGGAAATTGTTTTAAACTAAAAGATTTAGACTAGATATAAGGAAGAAATTTTTTACAATGAATGAGGTGAAATACTGGCACATGTTGCCCAGAGGGATGGCAGATGCCCCATCTTTGGAAACATTCAAGGTCAGGCTAGATAGGGCTCTGAACGACCTTATCTGGTTGAAGATGTCCCTGCTCATTTCAGGGGTTTGTACTACATGACCTTTATAGGTCCCTTCCAACCCAAACCATTGAGAGATGCTGTGGGCTCTCAGTAACTGAGTGCAATCAATGAGACTCAGTTAAAAATACACTTACAACAAACTTGCTGATTTTATTTTAATTTAGGAACTGTTTAACAAGAGGACATCAGAAAGGGATTGCATTGAAGCCTTGGCTTGCAGTTTAATCTAGAAGAGCCTGCATGAATCGTTTGTAGAATGTCACACAGCGTGAAGTACGTGGTCCTTTGCTGAGAAAATAAAATACTTTACTGTTAAAATTTGTTTTAGGTGAAGCTGGCAAATGTGGCTGTCATTGAAATTATGTAACACATTCCTTTATGAGACCTTTTCTACGGTAGTGTATAATTTGAAAAGTGTGGACCTGATTTCTCCATGGCTACCATCAGCCTTAGGCTGATTTTCTGGGGAAAGTTTCAGTTGACAAAGAACAAATTCAAGGCAAAACAGAGTCTACAAAATGGTTTAAAAAAAAAATTCTTATAACCACTTTTTTGAGAAGCTGGAGAGCCTGGGGTCAGGAATCTCTGTAAATCTGAGTGTATAACAAGCCTCTGAAAATTTCCTATGTAGTCTCTCTGAGAGTTTGGCAGCAACAGTCCCTGGAGATTCCATCTGTGCTGGCCATACTTTCGAGCCCAGGGGGTCTGGGCTGAATAGGAGTTTTCTCCATGTTTGACATCCAGATCTCCCTAGTTTCCTGTAGTTTGTCCAGTTTTTCCAGTTAGTCCCTGGCTCCTGTAGTTTGTCTTTTCTCCCTTTCTAGCATCTTTGTGGCTCTATTTTATTCTTACTGGACCAAGCAGCGCTGCTATTAAGAAAGGCAGACGAGAGGGATTTGCATCAGTGAAGCTGGATATTCATGGCACTTTGGATATCAGGTTTTACTTACAGTGGTGCAGGGTAGAGGTCTGGAGTTCTTTGGAGGTAAAAACAGCAGGATTGGAAATGATCCAAATGTGGGATTTGGAGGAAAGAAGAAAGGAAGAAAAAAAAGCAATCACAAAGCTTAAAGACAAAAGTGATTTTTTAAGTGACTTTGTGATGAGAGTGAAGAGGAGGTCTGGATTAATTTTTTGTTGAGTTTGAAGGTGTGGTGTCACAACAGAACAAAAGGATGGAAGAGCACAACTGAAGGGACAATTAGAGCTTGAAAGAAGGAACAAATTTTTAAGTCATTGATGTTTATAAGGTGAAGGTAAAGACAGTCTTGTCAGTTTGTTGGCCTTCCAGCCCCAGAGACAAGGTACTATATTGAGCTCCACATTAAAGAGCTTGCTGTGCTTTGTACAAATGCTTGACTAGATAAAACAAGCAGCTTGCCGACCTGTGGGATTCGTTGTCAAAAGCTGTGTACCTTTTATTTCCATAACATGGATTTAAAGGGAAACTAACAGGTAGCTGGAAGAGATACCTGTTGGGGTAACTGAGAAGGAAAACCACAGGAAGCTCAGAAAATGCCCTAAATGGCTTCTGCTTGGCTTATACTGGGTGAGGTGGACGTGATCTGCCATTCATTTACTCTTAGGATGTCATTTTTGGAGCCCATGTTTTGTCCTTGCACAGTGTTAAGGTTCAGGAGCTTTAGGGAGGAAGGGAGAAGACCATTTTAAAGTTTCCCAAGCTGCAGACAGAGCTCAGCTGAGATATTTAACAGGATTTAAAGGTCTTCCAGGGACCTTCCAGGGACCTGTTTCCTGACCCCTGGGTTACGTTCCTGTACTGTCTGGCACCTCTCTGTTGCACTTATTTTTGCTGAGTGCAACTGGTTGGATTGCTTATTTATTCCCCTATATACCCTTCCATATAGCATATAAATCACCCTATGTCATATTGTCTTACAGGTCATGCCTCAAAAATATACATTAACTCTTTAATTTTATAAGGGAAGTTTTCTCTCTGAAAAGTCAAGTGTTTTTCCAGCTATTTTACAGACTCAGAACAAAAAATCAGTGTGTTGTTCAGATGTAATTAGTTGCAATAAGCTGTGGAAAAATAGGACAGTTTGCAGAATTGTTTTGTAAAAACTGTTGTAATTTGATGCTAGGTGGTAATACTAATAGCTTGGGAAATAATTTATATTTACTCTCTGTTTTTTGTAGCAGTATCTCACTTTAAAATTATTTTTATCTTTACAGTTTTTTGTTATGGTTTTACTTCTTGGCAATGTGGTAGGAGGGAGAAAGAGATCAACTGCAGGACATGAATAGGTTGTTCCTCCAGCTCCCTCTTTCCTTGCAAAGAAAAAGGCAGGAGACAGGTAAAGATCTGACCTGGTGCTACATATTGTGAGTGATGGCACGGAGAAGAAGCGGTTGCAATAGTTAACCCAGCAAAACACAGATGAAGTTCAGTCACAAGTAGATTGCTAGTGGTCCTATAATCAATAAAGCATTTGCTTTCACTGTTTTTGGTCACCCCAAGTTAAATCAATGATATAAAATGTGCTTCCCTAATAGTTACCATCACACTGGCCAAAAATCGATTAGATTTATCAGAGATTCTGGTGAAACGTTTCTCTCACAACTACAACAGGTGTTCTGTATATAAGTTGTCTCCAAAATTTAGGCCTCCAAAAATTTTGCCCAGGATAAATCATCATTTAACCAGAATAATGGTAACTCTTAATTAAAATGTATGTGGCATATTTAAGAAATGAATACCTGAAAGTAAATACAGTAAGGAGCTCTATTTAGGTATTGGAAATTACTCAGTCTGAGAAGAAAAAAAATTGCAAATGTTCATTTATCTTTTTTAATGATAAGTTTCCTTATGTCATTTGTAAACTTAAAATTGTTTCCAGTTTTAATTTAGATCTTAACTATGTGCTTAGATGCCTGCACTTCAGAAAGATATTTGATTTGGAATTGTTATGTTTGATTTTCGAGTTATTATGAAGGGAGAAATTATAAGGGACACATTCAATTAAACTTCTATTTATTTTTCAGAGCTGAAATTTAAAACAGGAGATAGCCCCAGAAAATGTTTTTTCGTGGATTCCTTTTGGCTGTGAACTACAGATGAACCGGAATTCACTGTGACTGGTGGGACAAAACATTTACAAGTAGTTTAGTTATTTTTTCCACTTTCACTTATTTAGATTATGTCTGAGAAATTAATTCCTCGGATATAACAGTGCGTGTAATTTTATTCAAAATATGCAAACTAGGGCAATTTCCAAGCCAGCAGATTAAGCACAATAAGTGTTTTATAGCTTTCAGTTTAAAGGCTATTAAGGTATATACAAGTATTTCAAAGATAATCCAACTGGCAAACGTTAAACTCTTCAAGCAAAGGTTTTCCTAGATGGCAATTTCTTCACATCCCCTCAAAACCCCATTTCACTTTTCCCCACTGAGAACCATTTGATTTACCATCAGATTCTTCCTTGTGCGCCTGCCTTCCCCACCTCAGCTGAGGGCATTTCCTGGGAGGTAACTGCAGTCACCTGGGCTCAGGATGCACCATGGGGAAAGCACTTCATTTCCCCTCCTGTGTTGTAGGGATAGAAGCAACAAGGTGCATTTCTCTTTTCTTCAGCCATCTGATTTTTCTCCACGGTATGTAACTGATATTTATAATTAGGTTGTTTTATTGGTTTTGATGTGTTTCTGAAAATTTGGGTTTAATTCTTTAATTTCTTGGTCTTTTCAGCCTGTGTTTGTTTTGGTGGGCAATGTATTAAAAGGGAATAGAAGTTTTACTGAGAGTGAAATGGTCTGCCCAAGTCCCACTATCTTGTTGCCCTCCAGGGAAAAAAAATCTTTGCACTTTATGCAATTTGGATGATTTTATTGCTGGTGTGTTTAAAAATGCCTTTGAAATTAGACACAGAAGAGTTTTCTGGATGGAAGAAAGAAAGGAATAATGTTCTGTACTCTAAATAATGTCAGTATTCTGCTAGAACCTGAGAACTTAGAAGAATACAAGAGTAGAAGGGATCTCATTTTCAGCGCTGTTGCCAGTTGGGGTAGGAAACTTGGTATTTTTAATTGGAAAGGAGCAAAAAGAGGCTACGTAGCCTAAGAGAGAAAGGAATAGTATTAGAAAAATAATTTTAGAGTGAATTTTCTTTCAAGCCTTTCTAAATAAAGTGAGCTTTCTTGTACATGCAAATAGAGAAACCTATTTGTGTTGGATGATGATGGAAGGGTTTATACCAGTACTGTTTCTGCAACTGATTTTCCATCAGAAACATGGAGGTGTGTTGTGTTAATTGATAGTTTAGTGCTTTGAGGACAAAAAAAAAAAAAAATCAATTACCTGCAATAGTGTGATTTTCATGTATACTGAGTATGGATTTGCTCCATGTAAATGGACCCACTCATGTGTTTTTCATATATCAGCTCTGGCCTTCATCATCTTACAAATATGTTTGAAAATGTTGCTAAATTTCATGCAATTGGGAAGAACAAAGCATTAAGGACAATAATTTCATGCTTTGTACAGAATAAACAAAAAGCCCCAGAACTTTCCAGGCAAGGGAAGGGAGTGTGTCAAATTAATCTATAAAAGTCAGACAAAAGGACTTTGCTTGGAAAAGAAATGCAGAATGGTTTTAATTAACATTTTGCTTCAGGTCATGCCATGTTCTTTCAATTAGGACTTTGGTGTAAGAAAGACTGTCTCGTCCTGAAATGTCTTTGCTTCTTTAAAGGGAAAAACTTGGTCATTTTCCAGAGATGGGGGAATGGGACACTTACAGTTATCTTTAGTTTGGGGGGGAGTATGGATTATGATTCTTTTTCAATTTTGAATATAACTGAGAAGATTTGGGATCAAGTATATTTAAGTGTCAGTCTAAACTCTTCATTTTTTCTTTCAGTTCAGCTCTCTTTCTTCAGAATATTTTTCCATTGCAAAACTCTGACATAAATAATTTCCCTTCATGCTGTAGTCACTGTTTTTCTCTAATGTTCTATATATTTATTTAATAGTTTGTCTGCAACATTTAGCTGCAATGGGAATAGGTTTCTGTGTGTTGTCACTTAGTTTTATGTGTAAAAGCATCTGTATGTTAGAGTTCTAGGGTTTGTAAACACGTTGCTCCTTTTTCATTATAACAACTCCTTTTTTTAACAACCGTGTGTTTCCTCTGT
Source organism: Gymnorhina tibicen (assembly GCA_013399875.1). Taxonomy (NCBI): domain Eukaryota; kingdom Metazoa; phylum Chordata; class Aves; order Passeriformes; family Artamidae; genus Gymnorhina; species Gymnorhina tibicen. The sequence continues at coordinate 2,154,687 of VXAZ01018984.1, forward strand.
CTGTGCATGTGCCCTGCAGTGGGCCCCTTTTGTTTGCAACCTCCTAGTTCTGCCTGGAATGAAGTACTGAGGCAAACAGGAAGGTTTGCTGAGGGAAGAGTTTCATGCTGATTTCCCATTTCATCCAAGGTACATCCCACTTCCAGCTGATGCACACAGAATGAGCACCACAGTTCCCATCACACCTGCTGAAACCAAAGCTAAGCGAGCAAGAAGGATAAACTAATGTGTTTCCATTTTTGAAGAAGACTGACAAAAGACCTGCAGTAATCTTATTCATGAATATTTCCCACGTCAAACACTGTTAACAAAAGATGCCTCACGCTGCCAACTATTGGGCATTGCCGTCCATCCATTGTTTTAAGTAGTAAGACCCATTTTTGGGGAAAACAGCATCTACATCAGGATACTGCTACATGAGTTCAGTCATGAGGTCATATAAATATCAACCTAGGTCTTTAATTATGTACAAGATATATTAAATAGTCATGCCTTCCTTAGCATGGAATTTTGCACTAATGGAATAGCACTGTAGATTAGCAGCAGTGTGGGATTTTTTTTTTTTTTACTACTATGTGGTTTGCAAATTGAGCCCCCAAATGTTCAGAAATTCCAAATTCAGAATTGCCCTTGCTGTATCATTGGGCCACTCTACACCGTCCTACTCTCCTTATGAGAAAAACCTTTTGCAAAGAAAATTTATACATGGTCCTCTAATCAGAAAGGATCATAACATCTTGATATAGTGACGTATAGGTAATTGTAAATCTACTATTTCCCAGTGTCTGGTTTAACCCACTAGACAGAGAGAATTACTGTTAGAAATTGTCTTTGAGCTACTTTGTATTTTAGAAGAGAAAAAGAAGTAAAAAGAAAATTTCCTTGGCACTCTTGAGTGCAGCATGCTGCAGCTGCTGCCCCAGAAGTGGTGTGAGTCCAACTGCTTCTCATAGTTGGGGCCATCTTTTTCTTTTGAGATGTTACTAGCATCTTTCTGTGGAAGGGGTGTGGCAGGGGAGATAGCTCTTTTGAGCACATCACTCACTTCCAAAACTTCAAATGTTTAATGAAGATGATGTTGGACATTCTCAGGCAAACGTCAGAGGAAGTTTTAAGACTGAAAGATTTAGCCTAAATATAGGGCTGTGCTATGAGATCCCAAAATAAGTGAAAAAAGGAAATAGTCTCAGTAGTGTTATACAATAGAATGTACTTTTGAATGCACTGGTTTGGGCTTTGGTGCTGGCCAAAAGCTTGCTAAATACTTTAACTTATTAACAATAGAAAGTGAAGAAAGTTTGGGTTTGGTGGAAAGGATATTATTTACAAAAATACAAACAATGCTAGCTCTTGCAGTCTGTCAGCATCAGCTGTCAGGGCCTGACATAATCTAATAGGCATGTCATAATACTTCACACTCTTATACTTACAGACCAACATACTCAGGGCAAAAGAGTCAAAAGAGTTCAGTTTTTTTGGAAATACTGTCTGGAGATGCCCTGTTATTCACAGTATTGAACAGGAATGGTCAGAGCCATTCAATAGTTGTGTAGCTGTGTTCCCTTCAACTGTGTTTATTCCATTTAAATAGTGATGGCCAGAATTACTATGTTGTTGTTCTCTGAGTACTTAGCCAATTACAGGCATTTGCAGCTCTAAGCTGGATCCCGTCTATTTTTTACCATTCAGCTATAGAATACTGTACTTCACTGTAAATGAGACTTGGACATGAAATCTATTTGTTGAAAGTATTTTGTACTTTTTAGCTGTTAGGAAATGCAGTATATTTTTGGTATCGTGTTTAAGCTCATAGGCTGAGACAAGTGCATTGAATTAATTCCAAAAATGAGGATGACTGTTAACAATGCACGGTGTCGTGGCTTCAAATCTGTATGGATTTGCTTCCGGTTTGCAGACTCCTTGCAACCCACTGAGTGCCTGAGTTTGTCAGTGCAGGAGGAGGTACCATTAGGTGCACAAAGCTTTGAGTATTACGTGTGATTTTCTAAACAGGCCGGCTACATGTGAGTCCCTGTGTCTCTAGGGGACAACCTGCTAGAATCCCTTTAACTCTTCTATTAAGAAACACCCGGGGGGTGGCGACTGCATGTGGATCTCTGGCATTAATGTGGCTGGAAAAGGAGAAGGTAAGTGTGTGGTTAACTGCAGACCCAAACACAGGGAGTGGAGCTGCAGGACCCCATCGGGAGAGGGGTGAGAAGAGCTGCCAAGGGGGTGCCTTCCTGGTGCCCTGCAGTAGCCTCGAGATCCAGCCTGAAGGGTGGGAGATAGCAGAGTTGAAACTGCTGGAAAGAAGTTGGATCGGGCCCCTCACTGAGAACCAGCACTCTGCAGAGAGCTGAGGGGAGAGATGGGAAGCAGAGCTTGACCCAAACAAATCTCAGCCCCAGCACTGGGACAGCTTGGCCTGCAGGGAGGCTGATCCCTGGAGATGCTGGCATTGCACAAGAACGCTTTGAACCAAACTCAGCGCAGAGAATCTGCACAGCTCTGATTGAAACAGCCTTTTGTTGTAATGAAAAGAAAGCTGCAGAAGGGACGGTAAATGATGAATCCTTTCCTTTTATTTGGAGCCCACCATTGGCCTGCTAGGGTTATACAGAGAACGTTCTGCACTCCAAGTCCATTTGAAATTTAGTCAAGCATTGCAGTAAATGACGTAACTCACTGCTGGGAGCTTCTCCAGACCTCTACTGTTTTACTTGTTAGTAAGGCATGTTTCACAGTGCAAATCCTTTTTTCCCTTTCTCTTCCTTTTTTTTTTTTTTAGTCTACAGATTCTACATTTGCTTTTCTCAAACATTTCCTGGTTAGGTTTTTGCTTAAAGCAATTCTAATCAAATGATTGATTTCATTTATATCCTTTAAATCATGGACTGGGATCTTTTTGGCATATAATAATATTCCACATTCATTAAACCCACAGCTCTTCAGCTTTAATAATTGCTTCCAGGCTCTTTGGAAATAAATAAAGGCTGGACTCTTCCATTTGATGCATTACTATATCCTTTATCATGAGCTGTAACTTCTACTATTCTTTCTAGTCTTCTGCTTATATAGTTTTAAATACCTTTTGATCTCAAGTTTTACAACACAGTAAATTAGCTCAAGGGTATGCAACTGAACTTTGACCTTGTGAAGACATTCGGTCAGTTGTGTTTATAAAGAAATTTAGGATCATTTCTGGCTTTTGAAAGTAATTAGGAAGCTACGGCTTTCTTTTCTCCTTCAAGTTACATATAAACATTCATACACATATCCTGGTTTCCCCTGTGTGTAAGGGATGTGCTTACTGGTTTTATGGGAGAAAAGTTTGTATACATTAGAAACACTTGAGAAAATCTGTTCCAAATTTCTCTTTGGTTGCTGCAGTTTTCTGCAATACCAGTTAGAGGGTTTTTTTGCTGAGCCAAACCCATGGTTTTGAGTTAACTGGAATTTAGGGGCAGATTTAACTGGTTCTTTTCTCTACCAGCTACATCCACCTTAACCAAGAGGCCTGTGAACCCTTTTAAAAGGGACTCCATGGCCTATTTATCTTTACAGGAGATCAGCCTTTAAGTTCTAGCTTTTCTTGAATGCTGTGTGAATAGAAAACTAGTCAGGCCTTAAGTCACTGCTGATCATGTTTTGTTTGTGTACAAACTGGTCCCAGCAGTCAAACTTCCATAAATTACCTGCTACAAGAATATTGGTCTGCCTTACCCAGTCTCCCAGCTCCAGAGATTTTCCAGAGCTTTGCTGATCCTTTTCAGCCTCCCTGTAACTTTTGAAGACACCCATCAAGAGATAGCAGGGCTGCAGAGGCAAATGTGGAGATAAGAAGCCAAGGGTTATATAGTCAAGGTGTAATATTTTGCAGTGTATTGAGATCTGCAAAGTGTTGGCGTCCCTGTAGATCCTGTTGAGCACAACAGAACCCAGTCTACGTGTGGTACACTGTCTCCAAGCTTCCTAAATTCCATTACTATTATGACAGATACACAGATATTTGCAGTGGGGAGGATTTTCAGGAATATCTGTATCTTTAATTTCCATTGGAATTCAGGTTTTAATGTTTAATACTCTCTTGCCAGAAATTACGTACTTGGTTTGGAATTTTTTTTTAATCATCTCTTAAGAATTTTACAAAATCCAAGTGGAACTCAGAAATTTCAAATGTAGAACGTTGAGTTGACCCACAACAGTTCTGTTCATAAGTATATGATCATGTAGAAGATGTGTTGTGTCCCAAAATGATGGCTTCCACATGCAAGAAGTCTTTGTTGTAATGCTGTGTGATTTTTACATTATTTGAGCTACTAAGAGAAGAGATTGGATCAGATGCTATGGGGGGATCCTTGCAGCTGGCTAATAGATGTAGTTTGTGACTTCTGGGAAGACTTGTGTCAGAAAAGGGAAGGTTTTTTACTACTTGGTGGTGTGATAATGCAGGACCTATGTTGTATACAGATGACTGTCTGCGTTCCTATGCTGTTCCTTTTGTTTGAAAAGGACTGGTTTGTGTGAATATTATTTTGTTGCAACTGTTGTGGCAAAAAGGGACTTCTCCTGCTTGGCCACAACAGCAAGAGACCACACAGGACAGGAGAGCTATCTCAGTTATCTTAGCATGGTAGTATCTCGACTAATGTCTCAGGGTTATGGGTCTGCAACTCAAGCAGAAGTTGGCCCACTGAAGGAGTTCCAGATGAGGACAGCAAAAATGGTCCCAAGTCTAGAAACCATGAGCTATAAAAAAAAAGTCAAAGGCCACTGCTTAGTCTAGAGAATACTGACTCCACCAGTGTAGTAATTGTCTAATAAAAGGCCACTGCAATCACGGATGGTGACTTTTCCCCCACATTTGGGTGGGGTAGGAGGACAGTAAATTCTGTGGGCTGAAACTGCAGCAAAGACGGCTTGGATTAGGCTTTAGGAAACCTAACAGGATGGTGACTCACTGGAGCCCTGCAGACTGTCTGTCATGGGAAGGGCTTTTGAGAACAAATTAAGCAACTGTTGGTCAGGAAAGACATAGGTGTAACTGTTGTTCCATATGGTGTACTTGTGTCAAAGAAATAGGCCAGATGACTTTTTAGAGGCTCTTTTTAACCCCATGATTTCTTTGAGGATCTGATTTTATTAAATAACAAGAGCCTCTCTCTCTGGAGATCTTCAAAAGCCATCTGGTCCTAATCCTGAGAAAAGTGCTCTAGGGAAGCCTGCTTGAGCAGCGAGGTTGGACTAGGTGGCCTCCAGTGGTCCCTTCCAACCTTGCCCATGGCAGATAGTTTTCCAGCATGGCACAGACTGAGCACTGAACCTTGTTGTTGGCAATTTGGCATGTTTTAGAGCCTGGAGCTTTCCAGGAAAGTATATCTGCTTATTAACCAGCAGCTGGCACTGCCTCCTTCCTGGCTTCTGAGGGAGATGCTGCTGACCAAAGGGAATGGGAGCTTCTCTGATTCTCTGCTTTGAGCAGCCATAGCACTCCAGGCTTCAAAGGGAGAGGAGGCTGGAACACTCCATATTCAGATATTAAATATTGCTGTCTAATAAAAATCAACTGGAAACACATATCAGAAGCCAAACTCTTCTGTTGGAAGTAGTGGTTATCAGACCATCAGTTTGATGCTTGCCCAGTTAATATATGCCTGCTTTAGCTTATCTGAATTTAAGTCTTCTCAGAGAACACTGCTTCTCTCTCAACCTTTTTAGTATTACTGCTCTTTTCTTCCCAAATAAGGAAGCTTTAACCACAGTGTGTGCCTGCCAAACTTTAGCTTTTTGGAGCTGCAAATCTGAAGCAGGATGCTATCTGTTTTTATGAGGTCTTTCTGTTATTTCTATAATCCTCAGCCAGCCAAGAACCCCTGATTTATCCTCCTGTTTTAATCCTCCTGTGTAAACAAAAGGCAGACACGGTCTTGGTTCCAACTCAGCTAAAAATCGAGGCAACTCAATGTGCAAATACAACTTATAGATGGACCTATTTTCCAGAAACATGTATGTTACTTCAAAGAAATTGTATTACAGTCCTCTACTGTTTGAGAAACACCTGGAAAAATGTTACTTTCTCAAATACGTTTTAATTTGTGTTAAAGGAGAGTCCAGAGGCCTCACTTACAATTAGGGTTTCATTATGCCAGATGTTGCTGAGCAGTGCCTATGCTGAAGAATTTGTTTACTTTAAAAACAGATGAAGGTTTGTCAATGAAACTCAGAGCATGACAGTGAAACAATGAGATTATGTACATAAACACTTACTTGAAATGAGATGAAGTCATATTGGTAAAATCTGTAAGATTTAAAATGAAGAAACAAAAATAAACAAAAACCCTCACATAAAAATGTTGACATTACTAAATCTCTGATTTGTTTTTTGTGGCCTAGTCTAACATAAGAGGCATCCCAGCATTAATCCCTGCTAAGTGAATGAGCACATAGGCAGTTTTAAACTCTTATTGTCAAACAAAAATCCCTGTGTGATAGTCTAAAGGTTGATGCTTTCCATAGTTTATCACTTTGTTTAAATGTAGGGCTTTTAAAAATGTGCTTAATGACTTTATGGTGCCAGTTATAAAGCCTTTAGTTTTATAAAGAGGATCTTTTGTAAATCCAGAATTCTCGGTTCTTCCTCCAACCCTTAAATGTTGCAGATACTGAGGTGAAAATCTGACCAAATCAGAAGTTAAATTTCCATTAACTTCATGAGGGATTTTTCTCAACAGAGAAACAAAAGTCACACTGAGATTTTTGTTCTTCTGTAAGAAAATAAGACTTCCTTTTTTGCAGTTAACATGTCCATGAAGTACCAAGGGAGTCACAAAGCCCACAGTGAGGCAGGTTATCATTTGCCTGTAGTACATTAGATTTGATTACAAATTGAGTTAAGAGCATGAGAAAATTATTCTTATGTCTTGGTTACCCATTGATAGTGCACCGTTGTGGTTTCCCCAGTTCCCTGGGTGGATTTAAAGTAACATATCCTTTTCTGTGAGTTTAATATAGTAGAAGGGTACAGCTGGTTTTGTTTTGCTTTAGTCTACAAGTGACATTCTCACTCATTTAAAATCATTGAATTGCAAGGCACCTTGTTACCGTGGATTTGTAAATGAACAGTAGGTATAATCTCATAAAACTAAACAGCGAGGTTGTCTGAAAAATGTAAAGCAATATAGTACATGAAGTAGCATCCTGGGAAAAGAGCACAAAAATAACTGAAAATAAGTCTTATAAATGAGGCTGATTCTTATATTGAGAAAACAACTTGGAGATAAATGGTATCTTAATTCTTTCAAAGCAGGCCACATAGAACACCATCTCAATAGTGAAAATTTTGTAAAATTACATAAAATCAATTGAAATAATCAACATATGAGAAACTTGGAAACATTTGATGGCATAATATTTGTCAGCGATCAGTAAAACCCACTTAGTACTCTGTCTTTTGAAGAGGTTCCAGAAGCTGCACGATTTCCATAGTCCCTGACATCTTAGGGACAAATATTTTCATTGGATCTGTTTTCTACTCTTCAGTAAGATTTAAATGAGTAACAGTTCAGACTTAAATATATTTGTTTGCTTGCCTTTCTTCTTAAAGGCAGAGAAACTAATCTTTGTCTGAAGTAAAGCACTGTAACCTTGAAACAACATTCATCCTATGCCAGTTAATGCCAGCAGAGGATTTAAAAATTTATGGATATTAAAATGTCTTACAAATATAAAAAAAATTTTAAAACATGGTCAGATAATAATGGTAGACTATGATCCACAAAAAGAGCGAAAACTGGTTTGGAGATAGTTTGCATTCGGAAAACAGCAGATAATACACAGATCCTACCTAAATACATGAACCGAAACAGAATGAGAGCCAAAACAACTCAAAACAAAGAAACACTAGAAAAGGCAAAGAAGCCAGGTAGATAAATCCACTGAATAAACCATTAGTGAAAGAACTTGCCTTTTAAGAGCTGGACTAATTGCATACATTCCTCGAGCAAAATGGAACTTGACTGTGAAAATGTGAAGACTGACAAAAATCAGGACAAAATGAATCCAAAATATCAATAAACCTATTAAGAGGCATGTGAGAAACTAATCGATAGGGCAGGCAGTAGGGCACAGCTGCTGAACAGTCCATTTTACTGCCATCAATAGCCCATGGGGACAACTCAGCCTGATGGTTTGGGAGCATGAAAGAAAAAGATTAAGAGAAAAGAAAAAAGAGGAAACAAAGTAAATTCAGTGTTTTGGGGGGAAAGCATACTCTTTGCAAGAATTTAATTTATGTACGATTTAAGAGAAGTATCTGGTGCTCATTTGAGAGATTTTTATCATCTGCACTGAAATTGAGAAGGGAATGATGGTAATCTTAAGGTAGATTGTTCAGAAGTCAAATGGCTGAGTTCTGGTCCTGTTCAGTTTCAGTGGCAAAAATCCAAAAACTGCAGTTAAAGAAGAAATGGACTGACCCTTGGCTCTGCAGTGCTCCTTACCTTTTTTGTTTGTTAATTTAATTGTCATGCAGCAACATTGTGGGTTTCTTTGCTAAAGCACTGTTAGCACATTCCATGTGTCAGAATACAGAGCTTACATTTATTTAAAAATTTGTGGAAGTATTTTTGAGTCAAACACACTGATGGAGATGGGGGGGGGACTTGCCAAATAGCACTAAAGTTGGTAAGAAAATGGGCTTCACAAACATGGTGTGTTTCAAATCTGTCTCTCTCTATCCAGGTAGTTTCTTTCACTGCCATGTGCTTTGCTCCGGAAGTGTCTTCCTTGTAGCTCCGTAGGAACGCAACCCAAACCTTCCCTCTGCCTGTGAGTTCTGGCAGTCCTGCAGCTATTCCATTACTGTTCCAAGATGCAAAGCCCTCCCTGTGCGGACTGTAGATTTAGAAGTGGCTGCTATACATCCTTACAACTTTCTTTAGTTCTGTGTTGAACCTTTTCCAACATCAAAACCACAAAAGGATAGAGTTTTGACTCTTTGCAAAGTAAGGAGGGAGGTCAACAAAACATCTATCTTGGACTTCCAGAGGGTGGACTTTACCTGTCTTAGGTCACTGGTTTGGAGGGTCCCTTGGGAAGCAGTCCTCAGTAACAAAAGGCTGGACATACTTAAAGAAATCTTAAAGGCGTAGGAGCAGGATATCCCTATGTGCTGAAAGAGGAGCTGGTGGGGATGAAGACCAGCCTGGCTGAACAGGGTTAAAAAAGAGGCTTTACAACTTTTGGAAGAAGGGGAAGGCAACTCAGGAAGAGTACAAGGATGTTGTTAGGTCATGTAGGAAGAAAATCAGAAAGCCTTAATCTGACCATCACAGTGAAATCTAATAGAAAGTGTTTTTAGAAATACATCAACAACAAAAGGAGGGCCAAGGAAAATCTCCATCCTTTTTTAGATGTGGAGGGAAACATTGTCACCAAGGATGAGGAAAAGGCTGAGGTACTTGGTGCCTTCTTTGTCTCAGTCTTCAACAGAAAGACCGGTTATCCTGAGGGCAGCTGGCCCCCTCAGCTGGTAAACAAGGACAGGGCTCAGAGTAGATCCCCTGCAGTCCAGGAAGGATTAGTCAGTGTCCTGCTGTGGCACTTGGACACAAGTCTGTGGGATGGATGGCATTCACCCAAGGGCACTGAGGGACTGGTGGGGAGCTCACCAAGCCACTCTCCATCGTTTATCATCAGTCTTGGCTCACCAGGAAGGTCCCAGGTGACTGCAGTGTGACACCCATCTGCAAGAAGGGCTGGAAGGAGGAGCCAGGCAACTACAGGCCTGTCAGCCTGACCTCAGTGCTAGGGAAGGTTACGGAACAGATTATCAGGACAATCAAGGGATCAGGCCCAGCCCCCATGGGTTTAGGAAAGACAGGTCCTGCTTGACCAAGCTGATCTCCTTTTATGACCAGGTCACCTGTCCAGTGGATGAGGGAAAGGCTGTGGATTTGTCTACTTTACTGTTTTAGTTCTGTACCTCTCTTGCTGGCTCCCACAGCCTTCAACTATAAATGGCCCTTGTATATCCCACATCCTTGGCCTTATTGGCTCGCCTGAAATTTTGGATTTTGACCTGCCATGGCTCTGCTGTTTTCTTGGGCAAAATCCCACAGGTGCTGATCGGAGTAGTGTAACTTTTGCTATCACAAAATTTTAAATTTGCTCTTCTTGGTGACCTTTCCCCTCTCTTGCTGAACAAATGCCTGGGACACACCTTCTTGCATCACCATTTTCCCCATAATATTTATCAGTTGTCTTGTGACACCTGGATGGGAGCCCTTCTGCTAACTTTGCAAGCATCTTTCTCTTAGAAGTTAATGGAGAATATTTGAGACCATATTAATCTGTCGTCTACCAGTCATGATTCAGTTTTGATTTCCTCTGAGCAGCCGCAAATAGTACTGTTGAATTTATTCTGTATTTTGCTTTTAATAATAAACTTTTTAATTCATATACCAGTGGCAATCAACATAACTGGCACTGTATTCTGTCAACCACAGAAAGAATGATAATATTGGAAACCTAATGGATTATTGTCCCTTTGCTTATTCTTGCTTGTTTATTCTCTCTAACAGGAGAAGTCCCCAAGTTCTTAGGCTTCTTTATACTTCCCAATATTTAGAAGCTAAGTGTTGCAAAGAAAGTTTTTTCAGGTTTCTTTTTTTTCCAAAGGTTTGGAAACAGAATCTGGAGGAAAAAGGTTTCAGATCACTTCATACTTGTTCTGTTTCTACCTAAATTTATTTTACTTTAATAGGGTTTATTTCCAATGGAAAAAAATCTAATCTCTATGGGTATCAGAACAAAGCACCCTGACAATTAATCTAGGTCATAAAAAATCGGATTTTATTTAAATTTATTAACCTTTTTTTAAAAACTACAATTCTTTTATTCCAACAAAAGAAATAAACTAAAAAAAAACCCTGCAGATATATCTTAGTGGAGATATATATATATGTGTGTGTGTGTATTTTTATATATTTTTTTTAATTTAAATTATTGACCTTGATAACACAATGTCAACAGCTGACACATCTAGAGGTCCAAATGTTTCTGAGTGTGAATCACCCTGATATGATTTTCAGATCATATCCCACTTATGCTTTTGTGTCAGAGCATACAGCTTTAAAGAAAATGTGTTTTGTTCGATATCTCATGGCGCTTTTGTTTCAAATGGTTTTGTTTCTGTGACTATTAGTGCAGAATTTACTTTTCTAGCACATCTTTGCTGAAGAGAAAGCTAAGTGTGTCTGTTTTGTTTTATCTTTTAAGTTTGGTTTCCAGAGTTCTCTCTTCTGATAAAGTTTGTTTCCCACAACTGGAAGCTGTGAGTCCCGCAGGACTTTACAGCAACATCAGTAAAAGCTCAAACTCGATTTCTCATTACCGAAGTACTGCAGTGAGATCTGTATGTCTCAACGCTCCCAAACAAATTCCTTGTTTAAATCACAGTAATTTTTGACCCACCTCGCCACCCAGATTTATGTGCATCTCTAACATGAGGACTACATGCAAGCCCAGCTGAAGGTTAAAGCACTTTGTGCTGACAGGACACCCGGTGTGTCAAACAGCAGCTCTGGCTGCTCCGATCTACAGCCTGCTGGCCACATCTGCTAAACATAGCTGGGCTTATCACAGTCCCAGTGAAGGGAAGTGTGGCATTCCTGGGGCAGGGAGCCAGCACCGGGCACTTCAGACATGCCTTTCGTCACTCTCTTGCACTGGGATAGAAGTGGCATTCCTGTGTCTATCAACTAACATCAATTTTGGACAAGTGCCTGCCATGCAGAGCCCTCACAGTTGTTTGGCCCAAGAGCTGCTGAATTTATTGTGTGCTAATCAGTTGTGTTATGACACTCTGCAGTGAAAGAGGCAAAACAAGGCTGGAATAATGCAGGAATAGCTAGAATTAGTGTGTGTGCAGCTGGACAGATCTAGCACTGCATGTCACCGTGACCTGTTTTCACTTGGTGAAGCCAAAATGACCTTGAAACAGAAGGTCCTGCAGTGTGTTAAAACCAACAACAAACTGTGGAGAGCCTGGAGCTTTGAAAGATGGTCATTGTCTCAATTTCCTACTTAATTAAAAAAAGGGATTTGAAGGTGATTAGGATTGTAACAGAATTGGTGTCCTGTGGGTGATACAGACTCTGAATGCCAAACCAAAAGTGCAATTGATTTACGATTATTTGATGTATTTATTTTTTTTTTAGCATTAGGAAATTTGGACACACAAGGAGTTTTACATCTCCCTTTCCATTCGTGCAGTGCTGAATTTGCACTTTCTAAAGCCACAGACAGTGCAAATGGCAATGGCCATTGTTGTCTGGGGCATGTACTGAGGCCCTTGTAGTGAACACCCAGCCCGAGTGCTTCAGGTGCAAATGCCCTCACAAAGGGTGGGTGCTGTGTAACTTGTAGGGCAGCGGAGTAAGTGCAGGATCGGATCGTGACAGGGGTTTCACAAATAGTTTTAACAAAACCTATGCAAGTCACGCTTGACCTCCTTCAATTTTAATATTGAAACTTAATGACAAGAAAAAATTATCCCATTACATATAATTTATATAATAATATATAATAGATATATATTTAGGGTGCTTCCTGCTTTTCCTGAGTTTATAAATAACATGAGGGCAAGCTAGCTGAAAAGCAGGAACGTGTGTTTGAACCCTTGTTCTCTGAAAGCAGCACATCATCCAGCAAATACTATTTTCAAGAAATTAATTTCCCATCTGTACTATTGTGGTACTTCTACTACATCTATGGTAGAACCCAGATACTTAAAATTTTAAAAAATTGCAATTTTTTTTTTATCTGGTAAGCAGAAATTTGTATGGCTTTCTTCTACGTGTAGTTTGTACTTAGGGACAAAAATGTGATAAAAGCTCCTTCTATTTGAGCTACCACATTCCCCTGAGAGAATTTAGGCCATAGAAGAAAATAGAAAAACAGAGGATTAATCAATATCTAAATTTGATTTGACTCTGTTCTGCATCTCAGCAGAGAGGAACTGCTGTGGGGCGGTGACTGTCCTCTCCTGGGAAAGGGACTTGGCTGCCTCTCCTGCAGGGGCTGGCTCCTCTCTGGCCACAGGAGAGGTCCTGGTGCCAGCTACAGAGGTCACTGCTCATTTGCCCTCTGTCTTGAAATGGAAAAAAAGAAACATTGCCAAAGAAGAAAAAAAAAAATGCAATGGAGAGGAGGCTGTGTAAGGCCAAAGGCAGAAGTGTGGTTTGTTGTGGATATGCTGGAGAGGAAATGGCTGGAAAAGAAATGTGGCAAATTAAGACATGGATTGAACGTCCTGGGGCAGGATTGATGGTGCTGGCAGCCAGGATGTTGACAAACCATCCTCTTAAAGGGAAAGATCAGAAGGGGCAGAGAGCAGGAAAAGGGAGGGAACACAAGGGCAATGGAAATCTTTTATTCTTTAATGATTATGTCTGTATTGTATCCCAATGTGAACAGCATTGCCAGAGAGGTAATATAATGCTGTTTCTGGGTCTCTCAATACAATATGGTATCCTTAGGCTGTTATAGCCAGGGCTGGAGAAGCTAAATTGAAATTGAGTTGTAAAATATCTGTTGTTTTTTGAAGGAAAAAAAAAGAGGAACCTAAATGTATATTCAGTATTTAATGAATCTCAAGGAATTGCTTGTTGAGGCAGTAAGATTGTGTACTCTGGGAAAGCCATTAGCAAAGCTTCTGGTATCTAGCTTTGACAAGGAAAGATGGGTTGCTCTGCAGGAGCAAAGGAGTGGATTAGAAAGAAATTGGAGAGCTAATAATGAGTGGAGAGAGACAGACAGGTGAATATTTGGGTGCCTGGGGACCTGCCCGAATACTGTTGTCACGTTTTGTTCTGTCAGATTGGTCTTTGCCACCTTTACTCTGAATATGAAGAGTAAAATTCCAGCTTCTTATTATTGTCTGCCTGTGGCCAGCCCCTGAAGTTTTCTGGATGGGCAAGTTCTAAGAACATCAGTACTGTGAAGAAACTGAGCTTGTTAGTGTGGGCTGGGTGTTTTGGGATAGGTTGGACTCCATGGTAGCACTGCCTGTTCCTTCTCTTGGCTCCAGAAGGAATCGAGGTGACCAGCTCGGATGTGAGCTTCTTATATTACAGATACCTCAGGAACTGCTCATATGCCCCAAATCCTATCTGTATTCAGACTCAAATCATCTGGCACGCAGCTGAAGCATTAGCAATATCCATAGATATGGACAAAAATGGCATGGATGGAGGGACGTCTTGCATGATTTTTATTCAGCCTTTGGCGGCTCTTGATAAAGTGTCTTCCCATGGCACAAAACTTAACAACTTTCAGCTAATATTTGTGAATTAATTTTCACTGAAATAAAACCTCTAGAGAGACTTCAGGCCTGAGTGGGTTTATTCTGGGCTTATAAGAATGAGGAAATACTAACTGGCTTTTGTTCCAGAGCTATGTGGAAGAACTGGGCAATTGAGAAAAAAGACAAGGTTTTGGGTATGCCATTCTGAAATTAAAGCAATGAACTGGAGGGGAAGCAGCCATTGTCAAGCTGACTGTTTTTCCTATCTTTCTATAATCCTGTCAGTTCTGGCAGTGTGGCTGTGCTGCGAACCAAGTCAGGGAAGAGAACTCATTTTATAGTAAGATTTCTGGGGCAGCGGAAAGAAGGAGATGTTCTGTATCTTTACTGAGCCAGGTCAGCTCTCCAAACTGGCTGATAAAATGGTCACCCAAAAGATACCAGTTTTGACTGGTGGTCTTGGGAGACAGCTGGGAGGAGAAAGTGGGATGGACAGGGCAAGAGCCTCTCCAGCTGGTGCTGCTGGCTAGGAAATGTCTCATTGAACTTGGCCTCAACTCAAATGCATTTCTTTCGAGGCAAGAGTGGCTTATAAAGTACTTGGTTCCATCTGGTTCCCAGCTCTCCTTCCTGCTCCCAGACTGTCCCTGGCATCAGTGTTTGTATAGCCACATGTTAAACAGATGTGAACTGAGTGAAAAATACTGTTTCTGTAAGGATGAATATATGTGAGTTCTAGACAATGGAGAGAAACAGGGACTTGCCTTTCTCAGGGCTCACACAGACACATCTGTACTAGACAGCTAAAAATTGATAACAGAAACTCTACCTACTGCTTCTGTCACCCAGCCTGGAGGATCCTGCTTGCACTGTGAATGTACCCAGAGGGATAGAGAAGGAAAAACTGTGGAACAAGTAGTAGAAATGGAGGTTTCCTATCTCATAGAAATCTTTCAAAACAGGTTAGTCAATCCTTGCTATGCAAGTATCAGAAAGATGATCTTTGGGAGAGCCCTGAAGATAAGAGATAAAATACAAGGTGTCTGAGACATGAGATGAGCAGGAACACAGTGGGTTTTTTTCCTGGTATAGACGGATCCTGGTGACAACATTCACTACAGAAGTGTTACATAGCAAGGATGACTCAAGAACTTGCTTTCGGTAGCAATTTGTCACTGCAGCAGAGCTCAGAAAAGGACTGTGTGAAATTAACCTTCAGGGAGAAAAATCATTGAGACTAGACCATGTATTTTGAATTCAAATGTTAGTAGGATGTGTTCCTTGAACCAGTAATCATCATTAAATGGGTGAGAGGGAATTTACATCTCTGCTCCTGTACACTGGCTTGTGTCAATGATTATAAAGAATTTGAAATAAAATCAAATCTATGTATAAAAGGACTGTTTTTTGGACAGACACAAAAATCTATGAAGGATTGAAACTTGGATGGTTCTCCAAGCCTACAACTGCACATTTATCAGCTGTGATGTGATGTTTACTTAGTGTGTTTTATTGCTAACCAAGCACTGTGCGCTGGAAAATTAGACCATTACCAGCAGAGCAAATGGACAAATATCAGCCATATGAAGGGGTGGGAATGTGTCTTGTATTGAAAGCTGCCTGTTGTTCATGAAGCCTTGATGATGTCTGTCTGCAAGGTGGGGGAAAGGAAGGCACTCTCTCCCCCTAGGAAGTAAGTGCTTGGCATGGCTTATTAACCTGACTGTGAAAAGATGCCACTTGCTGTTTAGTGTTCCTGAGACTCACCATGGGATCTTAAGAAGCCAACAGGCTTTTTGTCTCACTTCCCATTTCTGTCTTGTGAAAGAGTTTATTGATTCATCCTAATTACAAAAAAACCCAAAAAAACAAAAAAAAAGTTTTCTTTTTCTTGCCCTTCCTAAAACTGTAGGAGACTGAAAATGAGATGGTTTTTTACTGGGACTCCAAAACCCTAACAAGGCTCTGAGCTTTTTCATGCATACAAAGCTGAAACACAGAACCTGAAACATATTTTGCCTTCCAGCCTGCTTAGAGCTGTTTTTCTCAGACATTCCCAATTTTCTGTACCTTCCCAGCTCTAGACAGAATTGTATTTTTGATCAAGATGAGAATATGAGTTTGCATTTGCTGTTCTTTGAACAGACTTCTACTGACTCAAACTCTGATAGTACTGCAGTGTTGAGGTGGGAGGTAACAAGGATGTTTCTGGGACAGAGGAAGAAGCTGTCTGTACTTTGAGCAAACCAGAAATGTTGTGGATAACATTAGCACGGTACTGAGCCCTAGAAAGCATCTTCTAGGGGCAGGATGAGATTACATGAACTTGTAGTAGGCTCATGTCTGTCTGAAAAATACTACACTTCCAGAGATGGGAGCAGGAACAAAATGCACAAGGTTTTTCTTCTGAAATGTAGCTGTGAATTGTAGAAGTAACACACTGGTAATTTAGTGCACCCTTATGGCTTTCTTCCGTGACTAGAATGAATTTTATTTGCTGGCGGCTAAATCTGGATTCTGCTTCCTGTTCAGACTTTAATGGAAGTAATCGTGCCAAATTAAGGGTTTTCATGCAACACACTTTAAATATCCAAAAGTATAAATTGAGTACAGGTGTCCACAAAAAAAACTCTGTCAGGTTTCTCTATCAATATCTTTCCCTCAGGCATACCCTAGTATTCATTCATTAGCTTCACAATAGATAAGAAAAGGTTGGATTATATATTCTGTGGATTTTTTGCTTGCTTGCTTGCTTTTTGCCTGGCCTGTATTAGATTTGATGGCTGACAAATACATGAGGTGGGATACCGAGCTTTTATCTGTGTTCCATGTTTCCACTTTATATCTGCTTAGGAGAAGTCAATAATATTTCTCTAGAGACTATCAAATGCTCAGTTTTTGGGGAGTGTTTGCACCTATTACCGTAAGTCAACTAATACCTGGAAAAATATATAGTATTTTGGGGAGTAAAACTGTGTAAAGATGTTTTTAAAAGCTCGATATTCACACTCAGTTCCTACTAGTTCATAATTGACATTGTATGGCTTAACTCGTTTTTGAGGAGGCTGTTCAGAAAACAGAACAAATCAAAGAACAAAATGAACTCTCTGTGCTTTTCTGTATTCCCAAAGACATGGCTCTCAGCCATGGCTCCGCATAAAAAAGTGTGACTTAAGGTGAGGAGTGAGATGGTCAGAGAATGTTCAGAAGCAGGATGAACAGAAAGGTAGAACTTGGTCTAGAGACCTGAAACAAAATCAGAGGATCATTTTGACAGAATCACATAGTCAAGATCAGTATTTATAGGGAGGTTTGCGGGGCTTTCTGTTTTATAGTAGTAAGAATGGAGTACACCCTGCTATGAACATCTCACAGACATCTCCAGAGATTAAAGCAATGAAGAAAAGAGAATCTCTTCTGAAATAATAAAATCTTAAAAAAAATCAGAAAATGTCTAGAACAGGAGAGCTGTTCACATACAATGGCTTTGTTCATGCAGAAACCTCATAAGAGCTTAAACCTTTAGAGTTTCAGGGCAAAATTCTCTGTGTGGTTGACCTGGGCACCTTTTCTCTGATTTTCTGACATTCCTAATATTAGTTTACAATATCAAACTGAATTGAAAGCAGAGGTTGCTCTTAGTTGTGGAGCTTTCCAGTGTCTAATTCTATTCTAAGTATTCAGAGATGATAAATATTTCCCAATTTCTGAAGGACATGTTTTCCTGACTTTAAGAAGCAATAAAATTTGATACCCACTGAACTTCCAGTATTTCTATTTCAGAAAGGCTATGAGTAGATGCAATTGGAGATTGATGTGCTCTCTCCTACCTTGTTTGGAAAGATGCAGCTTTTTTTTGGATGAGGATATTAAATATTTAAGTGGATCTTATAACGCTTTAGATGGTAAACATTTTTTTGGCAAAGGGGTCGAAATTCTTAGAAATAATATCTCAGCTACTGTTAGAAGATGTTTCCTGTATGTGCCTCCTACTGCTTACTCATCCCAGCACAGACATTGCTGTCTTACAGTTATCCACTTTACACTGACAAAGAACCTTTTCCATGGAAAAATCTCCCTTTAAAAATCCCCCAAACATTCCTGTGAGTTCACTGAAACTTACTTTGAACTTAGAAGACAAGGTGCTGCAGTTCCTAGAGTCTTAATGAAACATTTGAAGTATTTGCCTGTCTCAGACATGAGAATTAAGTCTTACAGTTTCACAGGGACACTCCCTTGTTTAAAGTTAGGCCCTGGGCTTTAAGTATTCTTACTGGGTTGTGTGTCTATTAAATCATGTTCCAGCTGCTGTCTCTCACTTATGAGACTCAGTAACATTCTTCTGCCTTTAGGAGCATACTTAAGAGAGAAAAATGAACTGTTTAAAAAAGGCTTTAAATTAGGATGTGAGGTGGGTTGGTTTTTTTGTTGGTTTTTGGGGGGTTTCTTTTTGAGATAAGGTAGCATCATCTTTTATGTGATCTGGCTAGACATGAACTTCAAAGCTCTGTCAAGATAAGGAATGTGATGCCCAGATTATACCAAAAGAATGTTTGCAATAAACCAAATTACTCAGTGCAGTCACTCGATCACATTGATACAATCTATCTCTGCTAACAAACCCTCTGCACAGCACCCTGCTGGTTCTCATCTCCTACAGCATATGCTGGTATTGCTCGTACATGATAACTTACTTCTTTCCAGTTAATGAAAAAAAATGGTGATTTTGTCTGGTTAAGTTAATTCCATCAGCTTTGCATTGATGCTTCCGTTTTGGAACACGTTCAGGTTTTTTCTTTATACTTTCAGAAGAAACCCTTTTATTTGTTCTAGGGGATGGGGCCAATGGTGCCCCTTACTGCTAATGAGGACCTAAGAAAAGGCAGAGCAGGCTCTTGCTGATGTTCACAGGGAAAGACCAAGCAGAATTAAAATGTCACATCAAGAGAAGCTCTCATTGTGCTATCTTTCTTTACTGATATAGAAGTCCTTACTGTCAAATGAGTCCCTCTGCTTCCAGAAGGGTTTGCCCTGTAACTGTAATTCGTAGTCTAGAAATTATGAATACATGTTGGAATATATAAATTTAACTGCTGTATATCAGGAAGAAGAATCTAATTCTGCTTCTTAATCTAACCTGCGTGAATAACACCGAGGGGAGGGCAGCATGTCCAAAGGAAACCATGCAGTTAAATCCTGAATGTCCTGCATGTGGCTGATTAATTTTAAATTGTTTTCATCACCCTGAAAACTGGCCCAGTCTGTTCTGGCATAAAGAGGGAAAACAGCTCAAATTCGAAAGATAAGTCAGTTGTTAAATGGTCGGTGTGGGGACTGTGGCTTTGACTCTGAACATAAACAAGCTTTTTCCTCATTGCTTAATGCTGTAAGGGCAGTGTAGCTGTTCTAAATGGGAACCATGTGGACGAGGTTAAGGAGGCGACTTCTAATCTGACAGACTGATTTGTAAGTATGTGATGATGTCTGATGCCAGCCAGAGTTGCCCATAGGTATTGCAGGGTGAGGGTGGTTGGGTTTCATTTTTTTCTCCCCCTTTCTCTGGGCCTGAGAACGCTGTTTGTGTTGTTGCTTGTTGTACAAAATTATGGGGAACAAGAGGGGTCTTTTTACTATTCTGTGTGACAATACCTGGAAAAATCTTGGTGTACTCTTTGCCTTATGCTAGCAATAGACTTCTGCGAAGTTCTTTGGCATCAAGAAAACTAGGGCTGGCAGTTTTGGCTCCGTGCTTGGAAGATAAATTCCTGAAGTTGCATACCTAGACTTCCCTTGTGTTTGCCTTGATTAACAGGCTATACATAGCACAAACCAGGGCTACTAACCAATGCAAAGAGATCTGAAACTTGCCTAAAGCTTGATTCCTGCAAGTGTCTTTCTTATAACTTTAAAAATTCTCCTAAACAAGGACCAAAATGGGCAGGTTAGTTGGGATCTCACAGATTTAAGCAGTGCTACACTTAAGGGGGCATCAGCAGAGCACTGGTGTATGTAAGAGACAAAATATGAGGTGTGGTTATTCTGCCTTGCATTTTAAAGACATTAAAGGGAATAAAATTGACTCCTAGGTGAAATATAATCTGGAAGTATTTATTTTCACTGGCTCTCAACTCATTTTGGCTGCCAACTATAAAAGGTCGATTGATTTGCCTTCAAAGTTTATAGCCAGCTGCTTGAAAGGAAAAGTTTTGAAAATCTTAACAATAACAAAGGGGATTCACTTCCTGGCTCCTCGAGAAGAAAATGTCAGCAGTGGTAGAAGCATTATCATAGAACTGCAGTTTTCCCAGGCAGAATTCCTGGTAAGATGGCGTTAACTCGTGGAGTAACCCATGAGAATTCCTCGCAGTGCTCCACTGCACTAATGCAGTGTTAAATTTCTATCATTCTACTTGCTACAGTAAGGCAGGTTAAGGGACACGGTTCTGGAATTTTGAGTCCACACAACTGCATATGTAATATTATCCCAAATTTGCATGTGTACCTAATGAACAGGTGGGTTGTCAGGTTACTAATGCCCACTTAGGCATCTAACTGCACCACGGATAACTTGGGAAACCAGAAGTATAACCTTGGAATGCCCAAACTGCAGGGTTTAGTGGGATTTTTTTTAGCACATGTTTTGAACTTGGAGGTTTCCGACATCCCTCTTTAAATGGCTGCATTCCTGTAGTGGTATGGGGGGAACCAATCACAGGAAAAACATAGTTGATTGATTATTAAAATTACAGTTGTCTGAAATCATGAACAGGTCAGCAGCATTTATGACATCCCTCAAGCATTTCTGGTAAAAGGAGAGTAAGTTATTTACCCCAGAAGTAAAACACACAGGTTTCAAAGGCTGGTTCAGTATCTCCACACTTTAAAGGCTCATTTTCTTTTCTTAGTAAAAAGTGTTGTGAGAGGCCCACGTAGGTGGAAGCAATACATTAACACTCAGAGCTATGAGTTATGTAACACTTCTTACTTTCAGCAGTGTTTGCTGCACTTGCTGGTTGTTTATATTGTGATAAGGCCTGGAGACAACATGTATTAGACACATAAAAGTGTGTGCCTGCCCTTAGGATTAGGAAGGAATGAGAAATAGCAGATGTCCAAGACAAATGTGTGTCGGAATACAGAAAGTCAGAATAAGAAAATTACCGCGATATAGAGCGTCTTACCTGTCAGGCTGAAACACCACAGCTCGTCCATCGTCGTGTAATGGTCCTGGTTAATTGTGTCCCTAATGGAAGCTACAAGATGGAGTTTGAGAGAAAACGCAAGCACCTTTGCAACACTGGCTCCAGTAGAAGTGCTGTGAGAGAAGTCACGATCCTGCTTCTTAGGCAAATGTAGAAATTTGTGACCACTGGTGATAAGCCTCTGTCAGGTGTCACAGCAGGGCTTGTCACTGGGGCTTAAAGGAGAATCACCTTGTGTTGTGTTGGTCTAGACTGCCTCTAGGAATGGATAAGCCAAACTGGCTTTCAAAAAAATGTTTCACTAATGACATTTTCTACCCACTGTCCCCTGTGTAGTTTATCTTCACAGCTTAGTTCAGTACAGGTACACAAAAAGAGAGAAAATAGGCCAATAGGGTCATTATCAATTCTTCTTCTCATGTCAGAAGAAAATACAAAGGAATACCTACGTAGCAAGATGAAGGGAAAATGATCTCTTGATGAAGTTTTTCTGTGGTTAGTGAGGGTGAGTCCTTTGCTTCTTGCTGGAGTTAAAAGACCTTTTCCTCGTGTAGCTCTGCTAACCATCTAGAAATGGTATTTTCAAAGGCTATTTTTTCCTTTGAAATTCGGTTCTGTTTAAATGAGCTACTGACACAATCCTCTTTTGTCCTTTTACTGATGATATTGAGCAAAGACAAAAGTGTTCTATGTTTTTACTCCTAAAAACAAGTGCCAAAAGTGAAATTCAAGCTGAAAAGAGAAATAAATTAATCTCCCAAATTTTCCTCTTCAGTGAGACGAAGATATGTGAGCTGAGTTGTCAGAGGGCTGAGATAGCCATATGTCATGCATTATGTCCTGCAGGACACACTGCAAATTGAAATTCAGAATAGGTTTGTTTGGGATTTTTTTGCTTTATTTGAACAGTTGATGCAAGTCTTCAGATAAACATCTCTCTACAAGCATTGTATTTCATTGTTCACTCTAGCTAGGAAGACTGGGTTTACACTGCCTTTTTTTTTCCATTACATTGAAATTAGAATAGTACTATGGGGAAAAAAGCAAACTGAAAATTACAGGAATAGAATATTTATGTATTTAATGCAGTGGTCTTTCCCTGAGGGCTGATTAAGGTAGGTGGTCTAATAGATGTACTAATGTGACTGGTCAGCCTGCATTAAATGCATTCTTAACTGTGTGATTAAAGAAGGACTTCAGTTTCGTTCCACTCTCTTAAAAAAAAAAAAAAAAGAGGTGATGGTGATATACTACTACTTTGGCTCATTTCTTTAGTTAGGTTTCCTTCCAAGAACTCTCTTTTACTTTTCAAAGTAAATAAGCACCTTGATAGCAGCTGTGGTAAGAGGTAAGATCAGCTACAAACTGGACTAAATTTAGGATGGCCAGAGAGAGAATAGAACTGAGCATTCTCCTTGCTCCCTCACAGACGCTGTGGTGTGATGTCTGCCTGACATCCATGTCAGAATAAGCACAAGACTATAGGTGCCCCACGTGTTTTCCACACTCTGTGACTCATCTACAGAGGCACTATCTAGAAAACGGGTTAGAACTCCTTTGGACTGAGGGCAACACTGGCTTTGCATCTCCAGCTTTTGGGGGGAGCTTTCTCACCACCCACCTGCTCTCGAAGTGGTGATCTGGCCCTTCACAAAATTAATGTGATTGGGTTGATGTCTATTTTAGCTGTGGCCTGTGCGCAGTGAGTGGTGCGAGCTTCTTGGGGATTCAAGTGCCATTCTGCCTGATCTCCACATCTGACTTCTTCATGCACTGAACTTTTTGGTTGGATATTACTAGGATCGTATGTACATGGATGGAAACAGAAATTGTCTGCTCCTGTCAAACTCTCATAGTGACAATAACCAATGTCCTCGTTTATGCCTGTGCTATGATTGCCAGCCCAGTGGGGATGTCCAGAGCAAGCAAAGGTCCTAAGCACACAGCACAAACCATTTGGGTAAATTGTTTGTGTACAATATGGATTTATTCACTTACCCAATGCTATTAGCTGCCTATTATACAGTTAGATTTTCATGGCTAATAACTGTCGAGTGACTAATTGGTTTTCATTAACATAAATGCCCAGCTTTTTGAATTTCTGTCAGAGACCTGCTAACAGCTTTAAGACAGCTTATATGGTAACTCAGACTCTCTCACAAATTACTTATTCCCTTTTCCCACCTCTCCATTGTGCCATTATAGGACAATATTTTAATGCAATTGCTCCATTGCTCGCTTGCTCTGATTCTCTCCATCAGCACTTTTAATTTTTGAAATTATGCTTATTTTCTCTGTGATAAAGTTTCATAAGCGAGCCTCAAGGAACTGAGAAAATAGTTTTGGGTTTTTTTCTGTTAGCCGAAAGCTGCCTAGCATTTTCTTAAAGTGAAATGTACCTATTTATATAAATAACATCAGGGACTGTGTGAGGGAACAGCTCACAATTTGTATTGTACGTGTTGTGTTTCATTTTATATAACTACCACGAGGCTTTCTCTTGGTATAAACAACGCATTTCCCTTAAAACATTGTTTTCTGAGTCTGAGATGTAAATTATTTATGAATATTATTCCTGGCAATATACATAGGCAATCATATGGGATGCTGCATCAGGAGCAAGATACCAAAATGTGACCAGATTATGCAATAGGTAGAACAGTGAAGATTACAGCATGAAGAAGAGATGATTTCACAATGTACTTTAGTTATATCTGTCAATATTAAACAAGTCAACTGAACTGGAAGACCTTTGTGGTGGATAGTCAAAGGAAAGTATGACAATAATACAAAATACTATTAAGAAAACTGCTGACAATGTTGTTTAGTCTGCCCAAGGAATAGCCCATTCTCAGAATATTTGCTTCATGGAGTTTTGCATCCTCTCTGCAGGTTAGCCAGAGAGAGAAATAAGCTTTTTGTGACACATGTTTGAGTCAGTCAGACCCCTCAATAACTTACCTAGTAGAAACGTGTTTGCCTCTGCTGTCCACCCCTTGGAGCTCATAGGTCACGGCAAACATTCCATGGGCAGTCCCATAGCCTCCTGCTGACATAAACGAAAATGCTCCCTTTGAGCAAAAATGCCAAAACATGACCTCACTGACTGAATATTTATAGAAAGATGCTATCAAAAGATGAAATAAAGAAATTAAGAAAGAAAAATAAAAATATTTTTGGAGGAATTTTTAGTAATATGTCTTGATATTTGGCAAAAATTTGGAAAACATACCATGCGGGACCTTGGAGGGGTTGCTCACAGAGGTAGAAATATTAATGTAGTTCCCCAAAATTCCCAGT
Source organism: Gymnorhina tibicen (assembly GCA_013399875.1). NCBI lineage: Eukaryota > Metazoa > Chordata > Aves > Passeriformes > Artamidae > Gymnorhina > Gymnorhina tibicen. The sequence continues at coordinate 2,179,497 of VXAZ01018984.1, forward strand.
GGGCCTGTTCATGTGGGCACCCACTCACTGCTGTTCCACTGAAATCCTGGCAAGAATGTGGCCCTTTATTTTAGACAGTGGTTTTTTAGCAGCAGAAGTTAGTAGGGTACATTCTCATCTTGGTGTACACTGGGAATGATGACAGATGCAATCTGCATAATGTTATTCTATTTATTCTTACTTTCAAACTAAAAAAGTGGACATCTGTCTGCTAATGCTGCTGCTCACAGCTGGGCTCCAGGCAGAGCCTCTCTGAAGGTGAAGAGGAGACATAAAGTGGAAAAACTGTAACTGAACTTACATTTTTAAATGTTTTTTAAAGGGAGACATGTCAGGTTCCCTTTCTTTGTATGCGTTTTTAAGCAACTACAGACATATACTTTTTTTCCACTACTGAGGATATAATTTGCATATTGAAAATTTCAGTCTAAATCTATCTAGTAATTTAGTAGCTGAACTTTATAGCCTATAAAAGGGACTTCATGAGAGCATTTGAAACTGGGATCAGGAATAAAACAGCACTTGTCAAAATGAACAAAAATACATTTTGTTGCACAGTTTGGGGTATTTTCTTACTTACGTACTTTTTCTTACATAAGTATCTGCTCACTTAAATGTTGATTTACAAAATTTCTGTGGCTCACAATGGACATAAAATCTGTGGCCAGTAGAGGGTTTTCTGGAGTAATATACTGCTCAGAACAGTTTAGAAAGGAGACATCTGTTTCTAATCTCAAAAAGCAATTGCAGAATGACCCAAGGCTTTCAAACATTAATTTTCAATAGGTTGCATATTTTTTTCCTTCTATTGGTTCTTAAGTGTTGGGCCTTTTCTGCCACAAAACATGCATAAATTAAAATGCATGTGTGAAAACATGCTTGCACTGTATGATGTGTGCATTAGTGCTTTTGGAAACAAGGCAATCTTTTCCTGGAGTCAAATTTTCGAGGCTTACCCCTTGACATGAGTTCACTTCCTGCTCTCCAATTCTCAGACAGCATAAAGCTGGGATTGGGCTTTTTTTTCTATTATTTTAAATGAAACATAAGGAAATTGATACCATGTGATGTGAAAACTTCTCAGCATGTAAATATACTTATTTCTTTTGAGCTGAAAAGGATTGAAGTTAACATTTGTTTCAGATTTCCAGCAATACCATCACTGCTGTGTAATAGCTGAAATGGTTCCATCCATCCCATTATGAAGATACTTTACTTCTTGACAAGAAGACATTAAGTACAAGGCAAACTGGGGGTAGGGAGAATCAAAACTGTGTGAATTGTTTAACCTTCCACCACAGTTCAACAAAGTTTAAGAGAAAAAAAAGAGCCTTTGGCAAAGTGCCTAGATTTTGTAAGGCCACTCACGCTTTGTAAACCCCCAAAGATCACAGTGTTTCTGGCTCAAGGCTGAAATCCCATTGAGCCAGGGCTGAAAAAAGCCTTTCAACTGTGTTGAGTAAACACTTCAAGAAACAGCTATTTGTCATGATGGTCTTAAATGTTGGATGTGAGGTGACTGCCACATCTTGGACAAAGATGAACAGTAATCATGAATACGTTGTTTGACATCAAACACTTTCAGAAGGCATGGTTGCACTCAGTGCTAGGTGGAACAGGGTGTCTGTTTTTTCTGTTGAAACCGTGTGCTGGAAAAAGGAGCAAAATGATGCATTTGCTAACTGAACACTAATAATCCTTAAAACTCAACTGCATAAATCATCTTGGAAAAAAAATTGAAGCAAAAGCTTCATCCTCTAATAAGATTTCTGATTTCTAACACCCAATTTTCTACTTAGGAGCCTAGAAAAAATCATGTCTCCAAGAAAAATACTTCATTCTGAAAAATTGGGACTACTGATGAATTCAGTGTGGGGGTCAGCTAAGAATGCAATTGGTGGTCTTGTAACCATTTGTGTGTGTGGTTTTGGTGGCTTTGTTTTGGTTTGGGGCTTGTTTGTTTGGGTTCTCTTTTCGTGGGAGAGTTTGGGGGTTGTTTATCTGGTTTGTTGAAGAAATGCTGGCAAACTCGGAAGAAAGCACTTTCAGTGTACCCAGTTCTGTGGGCTCAGGCACCATCCACAAGATCCTCTCAACCTATACAACAGTTTACAGCGCTAAGATAATATCCTTTTGCTCACCATGATGTCTTCAGACCATTGCAGTTTTATTTTAGCTGATTAATTTATAAACTAGAAAAAAAAGTTTATGCCATATTCAGTGCTTGAGGGCAACTAGGGACACTGAAGACTGCTCAAAATCTTATCATCAGATGACTGTTTTGATATTCATGCAATTAATTTACTTAGTATACTTCAAGATATCAGGAAATGAGTGGTCATCAAGTTACCCAAGCTGCAGTGATGCCTCAGTCTCATGTATGCAGTAGCATAAGTAACAGCAAGCTTAAAACTGCTGCTATTTTTTTTCAGTAGCACCCCTATCCTGGCTTTACCTTTTATATGGTAATTTTATACATGGATTGAGTCTCTGTGCTCTGGAAATCTCTATCCATCTCTCTTTAATTAGAAATATGTCACCTTTTCCAGATAAGAACTTTGTGTCCTGTTAAAATCAAGAAGCGTGGGGATTTGTGCAGTTTTTGAACTTTAAAAATGTTTGTTTAGTTTGCATTTCAGGTTAATATTTGACATAGGGTTGGAGATAAGCTAACTAAAATATTATGGGCACATTCCTTTATATCTTGCCCAAGGAATATGAAGTTGTAACACTTGGGCACATAATAAAGAACAAAGAGAGAAGGAATGAGAGTATTCTGCTTGGAAATGGAAGCACCTACTTAAATGTTTGATTAATATGATGACTTCTTTTCAGTTTTATTGTAAGCTTAGATTTATTGGCAGATTTATCATAACTGGGAATGAAATTGTCAGATTTGTTCCTGCAACACCAGTAAAAGGTATTTAGTTATGTCGCCAGCCAGTTCCAAAAAATAATTTGGCCAGTTTAGGTTCGAACAGCCAGTATAATAAAGCAAACAGTACGAACATTAGAGGGGGTGTTGAATTATTAGTTACATTTGAGAGGAAAAAAAAAAAATCAATGAAAAGAACATTAGAAGCTTACAAAACTGAGTTTTATTCATCACATGGAAACTATGCTGATTACATATGTATATATATATATATATGTAGTGAAGTGTGGTATTTGATGGTGTAACATCTACATGGCTCGATACCACAAATATTTGGTCTTCAGACTCACTCAGCCAAACATTCCTGAATCCTTCTGCTGTAACACTGCAAGACACACCTTGTCATGTGTTTCCACTTAGAATCTGTGTCACTGGACAAATGTTTGTTATTAGCAAAATTATCTACAGATGAGTTTCACCATACATTTTCCGGTTCATTTCAATTTAACAACAGTTTTATAGTTTGCCCACAGGCTAGAAAGCTAAGTTTGTGTCAGAGACTTCTACTTTAGCTATCATAGTCCAAAGTGAACAATTTGTTTTAAAAAGAACTTGGAAGAATTATTGCAGAAAGGAGAATGTAATTTATTTTGACATTTGAAAAAATAACTCTAATAAACAAATATTTGATTTAGACTGCGCAATAAGTATTCAGTTTCACAGCAAATAGCTGAAGATGGGCTTGACAAAGTGCATTGTTTTTATAGTAAGTTGTTATGGTGGTCATAGCAACATCAAAGTTCTTTGCTAGATTTTAACTATTTTGTGTGGACTGCAGTCCAAGTTTGGATAAACTCCAAGTTTTCTGGATAAACTCTGTAGCTATTGTGATTGCAGGGAATAATTCTGACACCCAATGGCATCATAGGAAAATACTAAGTGTATGAACACTGGTCATACCTTAGAAGTGTTGCCAGAGATGTGCTGAATCAGACACTTTTACATAGGGTTTGCAGTAAGATTAAGTATTTTGTCTGTAAACAAATACTGGAGTGTCCCAACTTCATACTTAAGTAGTGACAAAACTGATTTGGGGTGTGCAACCTTTTCTGGTTTAAGTGGTACGGATTAAAACTTCTGATACATGTGCACAGAGGACATGTCCAGTTTACAACATATCAACTAAGTTTTGATCACTAGAGATTAAACATGTGCACAGTTAAAATTCAGGGCAGGTAAGGTAATTAATTTATGGATGTCAATGTAACTGATGCACTCTGGAAGGCCTTTGTCCTAATTCCCATAACAATCTCTGACACTTTGAGGTTTTCTGCTTTCGGACTAAAGCTTCTCATGTTTCATTTGAACTCTGTTTGATTTTTGGACAGAGAAAATGAAGCAAAGGGAATGTAAATGGGCTGACATGTTGATGTTCCTCCCACACATCCCTTCTTTTTAATGCATGTGTAGGAGGGATGAAGAAAAAAGCTATAATTTCCTTGCTACAGCTTTCATTTCCTTTCCCAGTGTGGAGGCTGAGACTGCAAGAAATAAAAAAATGCTCTGCACTGTTTGCTGGGATTTTTTGTTAAAAGTTTTAGTGTTCGGGTTTTTCTTCCTCAAAAAAGGTGCTAACTTGCCTTATAGAAAACACATGCCTAAATCAATTCCTCCTTAGTCATCAGTCTCATGCAAGGACGTGTGTCTAACTCTAGGAACATACTTAAACATTTTGCTGAAAGTTTGTTGAATTGCAAGTTGTATGAATTTTGATACAAGTCTCAGTCTGTGCTTGGGCAGGAAGGCAATTTATTAAGACTTCATTTGCCTAAAGATAGAGCAAAAAACGAAAAGATTTACTGAAAAATAGACTAAAAGTAGACCTCATGAGATCACAGGCAAGGCAGGCTGTGCTGTAGCTGTGGCATTCCTGAAAACACTTCCCTCATCTTTTCTTGAAGACTTCTGATGCCAGAAATTTTATGACTTTAGGTAATCTTTTCCAGGCCTTCGCTAATCAAGCCATTAAAAAGGTGTGGTTTTTTTTCCCCTATATGCCTGTGTAAGTCCACTATTTCTTTTCTGCCTGCCATGGGCACAGTCGACAAATTAATCATTTTATTCATTGCAGCAGCTTGTCTGCTGTTGAAGATTGTGATCTTGTCTTTGCTAAGATACAGGCTCATTACTCAAAGATTTTTCCAGGTGGTATTTTCAGCTGTTCCCAGAGTTTTAAAATCTCTTCTTAACTTCCATCTTTGGTCCTTCAGGAAGGATGATGGCCCTCTTCCAAACAAGTAAATATAGGAAATGGATCAAAAAGTACTTTCAATAAGAGGGTAGAGCAATCCAAGGAGACACCTGCCATCCAAGTAAGTACGGCAGGCAGCCATCTGGCAGCCAAGTATGCCAGGGGAGGAATTTCAGGTCCTAACCCTAGGATTAGATACCAACTGACCATTGAAGAGGCCTCAGAGAACAAAAATAAGCTCTATAACCAATGTCAGTTAAGTCAGAATTGATTTGTGTGGAAAGTCCTGTAAGACTTCAGTAATTACAGATAGTTATTTTAGAAAATAAGTTATATAATAGAAAAATCAGCCTGAATGTGTTTTTTCTTTGTAGCAGAGGGAACTCAAAACACACAAACCAATTCAGGACCCTGAATTTTTTGGCAAAGGTCCATTGGCAGGTAAAGACACATGCGTGCAAGCGTCCTGTAGTTAGTTTTAGTACAGTGTTAAATTCTTCAGGATAGTAACCCTTCTTTTACTCATCTGGCAAGATGCTGAAGCACATACATAATTCCAACCTTGTGGCTAGTCCAGTTAAGTCAGTAAATCTGTTCATGGTCTGTATTCTGTCAAACAAACAAAGAAAACCCAAACCTAGCAGGTTTCTTCTTAGGAAGGAAAAAATAATTTAAAAAGATGATAACCTTCTTTAAATACACCTCCCTGTCTTCTTTGAAGGGAAAAAGCACTCATCAGTCAGGAGTCTTTCTAGAGGGTGCTGTAGGATCTTATTCTTGTTATTTAATATTTAAAAGCAACTAAAAGCTAACAAGTGAAAGAATGGGAACCTGTAAGTAAGGAAACAGATGGATATGGATCTGGAAATGGGATCAGGAAATGATTGGGGTTGCCTTGGTCTGAGCAACCAAAAGATATTTCATACAACAAAACATTATTTAGGAACTAAGATTGTTGGCTTAATTTCCATGTGAGATTTCTCTTCCGAAGCAGTAATTTTATGTATCATGCACTCCAGGCCTTCCTCATTCAGCTTTGCTGAAGTTCCAGGAGGACTTAGAACAAGTGTGTATAATAAGCAGTAGAAATTCTTGTAAGAACAAAGTGATAAACATTACTGTGTTTGGTGCTAGTTCAGCCACTATTGGAACACTGTGTAATGTGCTGGAAGCCAAACTCCAAGAAGTATTTCCATAAACTGAAAATGGCTCAGGGAGAAAACACCAAGGTAACTTGACAGATTCTTGTAGCTTGAAAAAGGTGTTGGATGGTAAGTGGTCACATTTACTCGAGGACTAGACAGTCAGAGGCTCTGTTATTTATATGATTTATTTCTCCTGTCAATTTTTTCTCTCACTGGTTGTGCTAGATTTCATCCAACAAGGTGGTTTGGTTATTTTTTTTAAGGGATCCAGACAAAGGCTGTCCTTCAAAGATAGTTCCTCTTTTTTGTAAACTATTTGCAGTTGTGGATCATGCCTGAGCTTACCTTTTGACACCAGTCCTTGAGCCGTCACTTGATCCTGGCTGTTTTGTCCTGTCTTCATGCTCCTTTTGGAGAATTAAAAAATATCCACAGAAAATTGTCTTAGCCTTCCCTGGCTTGCATGTATTCTTCATCTGCTTCCATTGCTTTGTTCCATTATCCCACCCAGGTTTTTCCTTAAAAGTGGTTAGGGACTTTTGCTTCAGTTCATAATTGTTTTCATTTCACAAACCTTTTTTTTTTTTTTTAACTATTTCCAGCTTTGCATCTGTTTTTAGATAACTTGTCTCTGTCCTTGTGCCACCCTATTCGTTTAGCACATATAGTTTTTCTCTGTTCCTAGAATTTACTAGAAGTTATGTCCTGTCATCCAAGTTCCAGTTTATTAGGATAAACAAATTAATTTAATCTCCTTCATTAGGCTTATCTTGGTAGGATGGGTGAAATGGGTTTATCAGATCACTTATCAAAGACTTTCTTGTGCAGAAACATTCCACTGCCACATATAAAAACACTAGTCCTAAAAGAAAGCATAAAATACATCTAGGGTTATTACACACTGGAAATCCAATGTGTTCATTGACAATATTACTGGCAAGCAGCTTGCTGCTAGGGGAAGAAAAGTTCCTTGCTTACAGTTAATCTGTGCAACACAAAAAATCCATGGTCCTATATTAATATGCGATCTCTAAGAATTTATTGGAGAGGGATTAAGCAACAGTTTTTTAAAAATAATAAATTTGCCTTCAAAAAGGGCATTTTTTTACTAAATGGTAAATGGTTGCAGCTGTTAAGTTCCTCCTAATTGTGGGAAGAACAGTGAAAGAAGTGGTATTTTTTCATTACACTACCCTTTTTTTTCTCCTTAAATTCTCAGGCTCACTGGGCGAAATTAATGTTTTCATTTCCAGGAATTCTTGCTTCAGACTCCTCCCGTGTATTTGGAGCTGACTTAAGACCAACAGAAGTCAGAAACAACAGCCCAATGCAAGTCTGTTGTTGTTCAAGTAAAATTATTTTTTGAAAGTATATTATCTGAGGCCCTAATTTATTAGGCAGCTGGAAGAAGGAGCAGTGGAGTAAAAAATTAGTTTTTGCTGTAGACAACATTAGACCTGTGTCACTTCAGTAGCAGGTCAGCCCAGCTGGGGAAGGAATTCTTGCTGTGGATTCAATTCCCTTGACCACGTGGTAATCCATTGAGCCACTGCTGACCATTCCCTCTCCATACTTGAGCCCTTCCTTGGCAGTGTCCATGTTCACTGGCACTGGGTCTGTTCCCATGTGGATGTTTTAAAACTTTCACTCTCATGTATATCTGTGAAAGTGTGGGATCTTTTTACATGAGGGTGTAAATCCTAGGATAAACTGCGATGCAGAAGGCAGTACTATTGAAAACATAGCTAGAATTAAACTATTTCTGTAATTTAAAGAAAAATAAGTCTTATGCCCTCCCGCTTTACAGAGATGTGTATACAGCCTCATAAAGCATGTGAGACAAAGTTACTTCAATCAGTAGTTTCCACTGCAATCTGTAGGAACTTTTGTTGATTTACTCAAAATAAAAATGCTTATTTAACCTTAAAAATATCAAGAACATAAACTCATGACTTGCCTGTTTTTACTGGAGATTCCTCTGGATGACTGGAAAAAGTTGTTCTGAGTTAAAAAAAGAATAATATGGAGAGAAAGCCAAGCTCATGCCAGAGGACAGTTTAAAACTGTTGAGGACAGATGTTTTGTGTGTTCTCTGGGTCACTTTGGGGAAAAATATGCTGCTGTGACTCCTCAGAAACTGAGTTGATACTGACAATGTGGTTTGTTTCTTCATAAATAGAAAAGCACCATATCACTTACCAGTAGTAGTGGTATTTAAAATTTATCTATTTAGTTATGATTAATTACATCATTAGTTTAGTCAAGATTTAGCTAAACTGTGGGCAATCAGAAATAAAAAAGACAAAAACGGAAAGCAAAAATAATCCCTGGAAGCTGGGCCTTATTGAACTGGATGAAAGAAAACCAAGGAGTACTTAGAAGTTTTTTACCAGGACAGACAAGTGCCTGTGAAAACATTCAAAACATCACCTTTAAGGTTGTTTGGTTAAGCTCTGTTCTAGTATGGGTGGGACCGGGAGTAAGAAGTGTGGGTGAAGAATATGACTGGAACAGAGAGAACCTTGGGGCTACCCCACAAAGAGCCCTGTATTTTAACCATGTACTGAAATGGGTGATTGTCAGCGTCCAGAGCAGCGTAGGTTTAGGAAAGTGCAAAGTGTGCTGCCTTCAAGGACAACGAGCATTGTAATGTCCCTATGTGCTGTTCAATAACATGTCCAATGCCTTCTTTTCAGTGAGTTTTTGGTCTTTCTGGATTCCATAGGATCATCTATGAATGACATGAAGGTGGTAAATCATCAACTAAGTGATGGCAGAGTAACTCAAGCGTCATAGCACTAGGAAGAAATCAGGACGATACTTGTGTGGAAAAAGACATTAAACAGTACTCCTTACAGCTGACAGTACACACAAGGCAGAGGGAGGGGTCTGTCACTGAAGGTTTCAGAGTTTTTAGCAGCTCAGAGGACAGTTGTCTTGAGTTCCTCAAGGGGAACCCTGTGAAGAGCCAAAAATATTTTTGGCTAAAGTTATGGTGCCTGCAGAGCACTGATGGGTTGTTGTGGGTCTTATGGAGGCTGGGAAATGAGGTTTGGAGCTGGGCAAAGAGGAGAGCCTTCAGAAAGGATTTTCTGCTCCAAACAAATGTTCTGGGGAGCTGCACCCATTGGGAATCAGAGGATCTGCTGGGGCTCAGTAGTTCAGTCCCTGAGCTGAGAGTGGTGCTGACAATGTGATTTTGTCTGCCCTGTGGTGTCTGCATAGGTTATACACAAATGGGGACATTGCCTCCCTGAATGGGCTCTGCATGTGGAAGAAGCATGTGGTGCTGGGCAGGGCAATCCTGAGGGAACTCTTTAATGCTCAGTAGCTGTCCAGTATGTGGCCTGGAAAGTGGTGTCTTTGGTGCCTAGAAAGCAAGTACCTGGCCCAAAACCTGACTGTAAAGATTCATCACAGTAGGGTACTGATCCTCCAGGATAGCATCAGCTCTCTGAATCCTAGTGCTATGTCCTGACATATTCAATCTTTCTAAAACTCTTCCCAACGTTAGTCTTTCCATACCTGTTTGAAAACACTCTCTTGCTAACCATCCTTGGAAGGCAGAATTAATGAAGAAATGAGCTAAATGTTTTCTGACTGATCTTCTGGCAATGTGGATGTGCATCTGCTGCAACTGCACCTTATAGGCCAAGTATACATCTGATCAAAACCCATCAGGGAAACAAAGGTGTGCAGCCCCTATTCCAAGGTAGTGGGTATTCGATTCACCTGGAGAAAGCAAACATTGAAGCAAGAGTTTTCTTATTATTGATCCAAGTTTGACAACTTGCACAACAGGGCAAGAAGATAGCAGAAGCCAAACAAACACGACGTAACCCTGTCAGAACAGAAGATGCAGCTCCTCCCCTATGATCAAATGTATTGTTTAATGATCTACTGAATCTTCAAGTTTTTCTCTTTACCCTGAATAGTCCTGAATCTCCTATAGAATGGTACAGTATAACCTGAATATCATGGCTGCAAAAACCACCAGCACCATCTTTAGGGCCGCCTTCCTTGACGTACCCAGTTCTTTTAGTTTTCCTTAGAGAAATGGCTTTTATGAACATGTCATCTTCAAACTGAGGCAAAGCACTTTCCAGACTGTTGTTGACTCCTGCAATATGAACTTCACAGTTAAATATCTTCTACTGTAGACAAGAGTATAGACAATACAGACTTTGCCTTAGAATAAAGGTTCCAAGGAGAGTTGTTGACTTATTGATTTTACAGTATAGGGCACAGTTACCACATTTGTTCTTTGATTTGACACTCTAGATATCAACCACTACCAAGAAGAGAAATAACTGTAAGAAGCTGATATTTATAGTGATACTCTGCCCTGTCCAAGTAACAGACTCCTTTGTCATGGAACAATGACACCTGCTAAAGCAAATCACTCATTGCTACTACATGAAATAGTAGCTTCCTCTGAAATAAGCAGTTCCAAGTGCTGTAGATGAACTGTACTGAGACGAGTTAGCAGGGAATGCCATGCATAAAGGAATACCCTTCTTTCTCCATGCAGTGACTGTGATGTGGGGATGCCCTCTGGAAACCCTAATAGGAGTTTCCTGCTGACGCTGTGGAAAGCAGCTTTCCCACTGGGTGACATTTGAACACCCAGAAACATTTACAGAAGTGGGAACGCTGTGGGTTTCCCTTAAACTCTAGGAAAAACACCTTCAAAGTGGTTTATTTGCATAACTTGAGAATGTAATTTCAAAGGGGGAAGACGGCTCACAGCTGTGTATTCTTACTGACCCTCACCTGTGGTTAGCACAGAGTGCCTGGTCTGTCCACCAGTGCATATAAATAGAATCCTGTTATCCCAGAGCACGGCAAACACTCCAGTGATATCAGTACTGCTGTGGCTTTTACCCCTTAGCAAGCAGCTCAGTAGTTTTTATTAATAACCACCAGACATTGTGCTTAACTATTTCAGTTGCAGTGTTGCACAGCTCTCCTTTAAGGGACCATCTCCATGTTTTCATAGCAGTTTTACAGCCTTAATTCAGAGCTGGTGATAAATAAAGCCGTTCCCAAACTTAGAAATGCTGAGAGCCAAGAATCACAGTTTCTCAAATCTCCAAAATAAATAAGTCATGTGTCAAACTTGCCTATCCATTGGCAAGGGAGTGCCATGAACACTAATGTCTGATTGTTGATAAGGGAATGTGGATGTTGTGAAGTGTTGACTGATATAGCACTCAAGGGAATGGAAAAGAGAAAGTGGTGGAAGGTGCAAAAATGTGTCAGCTGATATCTCAGTAGGGCTTTTTTTTTCCTGGTTCAGTGAAGATACTGTTCTGATGGGTTGCAGAGGAGAATAACTCTCTAACTTCCAGCAAAATTAGTTTTAGGAGTTTTATTCTAGTGGTTTTGTGGTGATGCAGAGTCTGAGTAAGGTTTTATAAGTGCATATCAGGTCTGGTACCCTTGGCTTTTTTTTAACTTATGGATGCTTTTCACCTACGATGAATTACGACCTTTGTTTTCTTGATTAGAACATCCAAGAGCTTGTGTAACAGAAATTATACTTTGCCTTGCTCTTTACTCCATTTACTTGTCTGTAAATGAATTCAAAAGAAGACTTTTCCATCTTTTTTTTTTGTTTTGAGTACCTTTCCACACATCTTAAGGCTTCTCTTTTCTATTTGGTACTTCCTCTCTGGAACTGTACTTCTTATTCTGATAGGATTTGTCCGTCACTCATTCTTTTGCCTGTAAATCCACCAGGATCATTTCCAGTAACAGAGGCCAGTGTCATGATGCACTAGCACTGGTATCCCACAACTATAAATAGATTCTTCCACGGACCTCAGAAGGGTAAATAGACATTCAGGGCTGCTGCAGTCATATAGGAGAAGAATAACAGCTCTAAAAATTAATGCCAGGACCCAATGTTTGGTTATTCAGAGGGCTGCTTTTTCTCTCAAAGGGCTTGGCTTGTGTAATTCTTTAGACATTTTTAATATCTTTTTAAAAAAGTTTTATTTTATTTGCTTTCTTCTGGCACGTGGGCAAACTGCTGGTACCCAGCATGTGCTCTAGTGTTGTTATTAGTTTTTAGGAGGAAAAGGAAAGGTTTCGCTGTTATGGTCATTTCTGGTTTTCGTGTGTCCTTTTCACAGCTTCTGTCTCTACATCTGCACAGATGTGTGATGTGTGTAAGAAGCTTCCCTGTATGCTGTGTATAAGAAATCTGCTACTTGAATCAAGCAAGAGTCATTTCAGTTGGGAGGACCCAGCAAGTATTTGAAAATGCTTCATCTGGGCTTCCTTGAGTGCAGGGGCTGTTGGCAGCACATTAAGGATACGTGTACTCTTTTTAAGGAAAGCAGTTGTATGGTCAGAAAACTACTACTTGCTGTGATATACATGCTAAGCCTGATTTCCCTGCTTGCCATCCTCTAGGACACAGTAAATCAGGTGGATGTCTGTAAAAATTTCACTGTTTTTTGATTTGGGCATTTAACAGAAAACTTCTGGTGAATCTTGATATGGTACCTTTAACTGTCTCCTTAATCTGCAGCTCTCAGCTGCATGTCTGCTGGAGGTTTCTGCCTCTAAGCAGAGTCAGGGAAGTGCTTGAAGACTCAGCTGTTGTAATGTGAAGCATTTTAGCTTTAAGCAGTAATGAAAAAGTGCACATCATCTTCTTGTAAATCAGATTTGGGAGTAATAGTTTGTAAAGATGCAAACCAGGGATGGTAGAGAAGTGTGACTGGGGATTAAACCATCACAGCTCTATTTGCCTTTTGCTAAAGTCTGTGACAGGATAAGCCTTCTAACCTTTGTTCTGGTACAAAACCAAAAAGATGCAGAAGCCTCACTGACTGTAGGGATGACTAATAAACACAGGGCTCACAAAAGTTTGGGTTTGGCTAAAGAAACTTCCTGTGACACACTTTCAGAGGACTTGATCCCATCTACTAATGGAGGCATTATATTGGACAAATCCTCAAAAGGTTTTTGTCATGTACTTAATGTTTCCTATTTTTCAAGGACAGTTCCAGCAACTGAAATTTCATTTCTTTTTAGAAATTTTGGGTGGGCTTGCATGGGTCTAATAAAACACCTGGGCTGCAAAATAGATCATATTTAATTTGATCTCCTTGTGTAGCCTGTATAAGCTCTGGATTAGAACAAAAAGTGACCACGTTTTGCATGTGTTTGCTCAGCGCTCCCATTTGTAAGGGTCTTGTTTCAACTGATTACGACGTGCCAACTTTAAACCATTTGGCCTTGGCATTTCCATGGCATGTTTTCCCATTAAGTGTCACTATTAGATTCAATGAAGCTTTCCAGAAACAGCAAAAATTATTCAGCTTTCTGAGATAGAAAGGTGGAAAAATACATTTTGCTGATATGTCCAGAAAATACCTCATTGTCTCTTCAGTAAGTGGTTCTTGATATTAATGTATTTATTTATTTATTAGCTCACATGTGAGGTGTTGTGGTGTTAAGGATTTCCTTTTTTTTTTTTTCCTGAAAAAGCAACTAAACATGTATCCTGACTGGAGCCTTTTTAGAGTTTGTCATATTAAATTGGCATCTATGGACAAAAGAGACGATGCTTTGAAATGCCTGAGGGATGGGATGTTTTCCAGAGAGACCTGGACAAGCTCAGAAGACAACCCATGGGAACCTTGTGAGGTTCAACAAGGTCAAGTGCAAGCTGCTGCACCTGGGCTGGGACAAACCCTGGTATTAATACAGGCTGGGGGATGAAGGGATTGAGAGCAGCCCTGCCCAGAAGGACTTGGGGGTGTTGGTGGATGAGAAGCTGGGCATGACTGAGGAACAATTTGCCAATTGTAACGTCATGCGAAAAAAAAACCCCAAAAGCAGCATGACCAGCAGGTCAAGGGGAGGTGATTCTGCCCCTCTGCTCTGGTGAGATCCCACCTGCAGTGCTGCATCCAGCTCTGGGGTTCCCAGCACAGCAAAGACATGGACTTGTTAGAACGGGTGTGGAGGAGTCCATGAAGATGGTAAAGAGGACTGGAGCACCTCTCCTATGAAGACAGGCTGAGAGAGCTGGGATTTTTCAGCGTGGAGAAGGCTCCAGGGAGAACTTACAGCACCTACAATACCTAAAGGGGCTACAGGAGAGCTGGGAATGGACTGTTTAGTAGGGTCCTTTGGGGTAGGACAGGGGACAATAGTTCCAAATTGAAGGAGGGTCGATTTAGACTAGATATAAGGAGGAAGGGTGATGAAACTCTGGGACATGTTGCCCTGAGAGGTGGTAGATGCCGCATCCCTGGAAGCATTCAAAGCCGGTTGGGATGGGGCAACCTGATGTAGTTGAAGGTGCCCTTGCTCACTGCAGGGGGTTGGACTGGATGGCCTTTAAAGGTCTTTTCCGACCCTGCAGCCCGGTCTGTGACTGTGACACCCGTGGTGTCCGTGCCTGTCCGTGAGGCACGGCGCTGTCGGGGGGACACAGATCTCCCTGGGGAATGCAAATCTCCCTGGGGACACAGATCTCCCTGGGGATACAAATCTCCCTGGATCGCCGCTTCCCGTGGCGGGCCGTGAGGCGTGTGAGGCGCCCCGTCGCGCCGCTAGATGTCGCCGTTGCTCTTCGCCGGATTTTCGGCGCCCACACAGCGAATTTCCAGGGAACGAGGTGTCCCGTGGAATCGCAGGGTCTTCAGGGCTGGGAAAGACCTGTAAGACCACCGAGTCCAACCGTTCGCCCAGCACAGCCAGGTCTGTCACTAAACCATGTCCCCAAGTGTCGCATTTACACGTCTTTTAAATACCTTCAGTGTTGGTGACCCAAACACTTCCCTGGGCAGCCTGTCCCAATGCTTGACCACCCCTTCAGGGAAGAAATTTTTCCAAATATCCGAAGTTAAACCTCCCCTGGTGCATCTTGATGCCATTTCCTCGTCCTGTTGCTTGTTATCTTGGAGACGACACCGACTGCCTCCTGGCTACAGCCTTTTAGGGAGTTGTAGAGAGCAATAAGGTCTCCCAAGCCTCCTTTTCTCCAGGCTGAACAACCCCAGCTCCCTCAGCCACTCTTCACAGGATTTAGTCTCGAGACCCTTCCCCATCTCCGTTGCCTTTCTCTGGACTCGCTCCAGCACCTCAATGTCCTTCTTGTAGCGAGGGGCCCAGAACCAAACAGAGGGTTTGAAGTGCAGCCTCACCTGTTCCAAGTACCAGGGATGACCACGGCCCTGGTCCTGCTGGCCACAAACCACACCTGAGGAGCAAAGTTTCCCCACAGGCTCCAGGCGTGTCTCACACAAGCACCCATGCATGGGGTAGGTTTCCCAGAGGTGCAATTTTTGTTGGTTTTATCTAGAATTGTAAGGGTTTGGGGGGAGTGCTCCTGCCTATGGATAAAACATCTAAAATCCATGTCCTCAACTGAGTTCACTATGCCTGAAAAACACAAGTGGAAATAGTGGACTTGCTTGATTCTGTTCTTACTGGAATGAACTGTGATTGTCTCAATGCCAGAAAATTAGTCAATATCACGTAATTAAGTTTATCTTTGACAGAACTTTATGCTGCCATTTGTTCTAAAGTAACATGTCAGTTTACAGTTCCCAAACTGGTACAGAATCACAGAATTGTTTGGGCTGGAAGGGATTTTTAAAGATGACCTAATCCAAACCCTCTGTCATAAGCAGGAAAGTGGGTTGCACTTTGATTCAAATTTTGAGACTTCGTCTCTCCCATAAATTCTGAAAACTATGTGGATGAATTTATAGCATATTGCATTCAAAAATCTGGGTTAGCAAAGCATTATTAAAGCTGAAAAATCAAGCCCAGATGTTGAAGTTAGCACTGTCTGTGCATCCTGTGTTTTCTCCTTTCTACAGAAATAGAAATTACAGTCTATACAAATACACACAGTTTATATCTGCCATGTCAGTGCATTTTCATCTGCAGCAGGGATGGTCTTTACTTCACCAGCATTCAATGCTTTGTTTTATCTTCATTGAAAAAGATGAGATATGATATTCATATTCTGTCATGATGACTGAATTAGTAATTTCTTGCGGACACTTCTGTAATACTTCACAATATTCATACAAAATCAAGCAGTGTTACTGGGCAACATGGACAGTGCTGAGAGACAGAGTTTAAAATTGTCAAACAGCTATTAATTCTGGTGGTCACAGTGAAACCTCTTGAAAAAGCTTTTCAAAGCACTCTGTGTTTTTATACTATATTAGGCATTCAGAAAACCACCATAATACATTAAACTTTGGCTGAAACTGTGAGTACTGAGCAAACCTGGCCAGATGTTTCACATGGCATGTGTAAGAACTTAGAGAACATGTGGTCATTAGGTTAGTTAAGGTTTCTGCTTAGTCCTGCCTTGTGTTATGTACAGAAGCAGATATGGAATCTCATTTTTTAGGCAGCATTCAACTGTTTTGACCCTAAGAAGATACTTTTTTTTTTTTTGCTATAGTGATCTCCTGATTTGCCACCCATCTTCTGCATTATTTTAAAAAACAAACAAACAAACAGCAAAAGCAATAGAAAAATAAACGAAACAAAATTTTAAGGATAGTAATAAGGACAGTAGCATTTGTTATCACTGTAGAGCAATGTGCATCACAGGGAGCATGCACAGAAGGGAGCACTTTAAAAAAAAGCAGGCATTTTTAATCTTGAAACTGCTTATCTTAATACTTTCTTTGCTTCCAAGCATAATACTGTTTTTAACACTTTGTGTAATTCTCTGGGTTTTTAGCAAAGCAAAGTGAAAACACTGAGCTAGATTTTGTGGAATCATAACACCCCCCAGAGGGGTCATCAGCAAGATGGCAATCTCCGGATGCCTCTGACAGCCAACTGCTACTTGAGCTAAGTGTCACTGACAGCAGTAGCAGGGAGTTGGTTTTTTTACTGTCTGTCAGTAGAGAGGAAAAAGGGTGTGCATCCTGTGTGGATGCAACCTCTTGCCAGGAGCGGAGAAATTTTCCCATCCCATCCAGGTCGCTGGGCAGGAAGTCTTGGCTGGTTGACTGGATCCTCAAAGACTGAAGCTTTCTGTCCTTGTCTGACTACTCCTCCTTTCCCTGTTTCAGCCTTCCCTCTCATTCTCCTCCCTGCCACTGTTATTTTGTCCCAGTATTCTTCTCTGAATCCTTCATCTCATTTCTCTTTATCATTTGTAGCTACCTCAGTGCTCTCTCCAGTTTCCTGGCTCACGTTTTGTTCAGGTCTCCCTGGTTTGCTGTCTTCCAAGCCCAGCTCTCTCCAGCATTATATTAGATCAGCTGATATCCCTCCCAAACCTACAAGTTTCCTGTTACCTCCTGATTACTCCTGATGTCAGGCTCTTATGCCAGGTAGTGGCACACTTGCCCCTCTGCCTGCCATTTTCATTTACTTCCTCCAGCTCCAGTATCAGTTTCTCTCACCCCATCCTGCATAACAGGGTCCATTCTAAATCTTGAGCCATAGGGCATTTTCCTGAACAGGGCCTTCCTTGCAAGCCAAGTTATTATCCTGCCTGTGTTTAAGTTACGTAGTTTTATCTTCAGATCTGATAAACTTTACTTCCATTCTTCAGTGTATTCTTTCCTAAAAGCAGTTCTCACAGAAGACACCTTCAGAGCTGTTTAAGTGAGGTGGGAGCATAGTCGAGGACTGTCTTAGAATCTGTCTCAAATTTTGTAGTTAAATCAGCTTGGTCATATTGAAAGGAGACAGAAAGGGGACAGCACATCTTCCAGCTCCATCCCTTCAGTGCTAGGTGTCACAGTAAGTCCAGAGGGGATGATCAGATCATCTTGTTTTACTCTTGCATGCTGCTAGCCTTTATATTTCACTCCCTTCATATATATTGGAGCTGCTATATTGAATTCTGACGCTGAGATGATCATCGTTCCTTGAACGAGGATTGGAAAGCCTGAGGATAAACACAAAGGCTTGTCTGAGAAACAGTGTGAATCACTGCCTTTGTCAATATGATGGTGTTTTTCTGGGAGCCGACATGATGACAGTGTGTAATACAGTCATGAATAGATTAAATGGGTGATGTCATAGCAGGTATATAGTACTTTCTGTCACATTTCTTGTTGCAGGGCTTTTTTTCCCTATTTTCTTCTATTTTCTTACAGTTCATCAAAATGTAAAACATGAAAATTCTACTAATACTTTGAGTAGTTGTGCAGTTTCCTTTTTTTATACAAGCAGAAGTGAGGAGCAAACTTTATTCTCATTAAGCTGAATTTTATTTGATCCTCTCCTAAGTACAATTGAGTGGCATTTAAATACTCCATTATGAACCTACAGAAAGCAAATAATGCCACTGAGGAGATTCCCTGAAAACACATGAAAGTTGAGGATTGTGATTTGGTTAAACTTAAGTTACAAAATTTTTTGTCAACTTATATCAAAAATGAGAATATGGATATTTGACTTAGAAAAGCCTTATAATATTTAGACATTGATGAGTGGGGTAAATTAATTTAAAGAGGTCTGATTTATATGGTTTTATGCATCATGCCCAGGCAGTCTAACTGATTTCCAGAATTTATGTTCTCTTAAAGCTGTATCATGCTTAATTTAAAACACATTTCAGAATCCGAGTGCTGAGTGCATTAGTACACACCATTATCAGTTCAGGATCTGGGGTGTTCAAGTATTTCTGTCTTTGAAATACCCTTACATTTATGAACTCTTTCAGAAACTTTCATTTTGAAAAATCCTCTTCTGAAACAACTTTCAAATAAAGAAGAAATGTACAGAAGTTTGCTGGCTTTGTAAGAACAAAAAAATTCACATCCAAATTCTAAATAGGCCCAGCACTTTAGATGGATAGAGGAAGGTGATGACTGTGTTTGAGTAAATATTATTATTGCTCTTTTGAAAGAGTACCTGGAGACCTCATTTGTGATCAGCTGCCCACTGAGTATTCCATATCCATAACAGCCATATGTATCCATATGCATACATAACAGCCCCAGGTATGCAGAAGGTCAGATGAGAAGGTGTGCTAGTCCTGCCTGGCCTCAGCCTGTGAATAATAGAAGACATTTGCTGCCCAGTGTTTGCAATGAAAATAGACGTGGTGGATGGGAGGAGACATGGAGGTACCCTGAATTCCCACTTTGTAGCTGGATAACAGAGACTGGTAGGCAGCTTGCCCAGTGTCACAGAGGAGTTGAGTGAGTACCAAGGTTTAGACTGAGCTTGGCCATAAACCTGGTCTTTCTCTTACAGTGTCTCATAAACAGACTGATCAGTACAAAGGCAGCATATGATTGCCAGCTCCTCTTTAGTTCCCTTTGAGGAAGTTACACTGCTGTGAAGCAATCTTTGTTGTCTCCACCTGCAAAGGATGCACCAAGACCCAGCCTTTGGACTCATGTAAATGTGCCGGTGCAGGACTTTGCAATTAACTTCTTCTCCAAGGCCTTAATGAGGGCAGGAAACAGCTTCATGCTGAGCAACTATATTCTTAAGTGCATTTAGCAAGCCAGATAAGATAACTTCAGCAGTGACGTTTCAAGTGTAAGTTCTCATCAGGGACTCACTGTTCACAGAGGTGCCTGCCCTTTGGACTGCCTTTGTCCAAATGTTATATCTTTGCAGCATCCCAAAGTATTCTCACTATACACGAAGTTGGGGTTTCTCTGCCCATCCCAGCTCTTGTGCTCTGCCTTCTGCTGTTCTTAGAGTGGACTCTGCAAAATACATGAGAGAGGGTGGAAAATGCTGCTTCAGCTTTTTGATAGGAATTGTGGTATTTGCCCAGGAAAGCTGGGGTGTAGTAAATGTGACTAAATGTGTCCTGTATCCCAGAAGAATGCTCTAGTTGCCAAGCTCTACATCTCTGGGCTGGGACTCTGCTCACTTCCCTTTATTTGCCACAAAATGCAATGGGGTTCCTGCTTATTATGCTGGGCTGTTTTTTTGAATCTCAATTCAGAGAATCTACATTTCTCCACACAGTAGCTTAAGGAGAACAGCAGCACTTTGCAGGGAGGACCATGTAACCCAGGACTTGTGGCTTATGCAGAGAGTTTTCCATGCCTCGTGTTCTGAAATGTGAACTGGAAACAATGCACCTTATACGGGGGAAGGCAGAAAAGAGGAATGTTTGTTATTCTCCCACACGTATGCAAATCTAGAAAAATCATCTGGAGAAATGAGTGCTGTTAAAATAACTGTACTAACACAAAATGGTTTTAGGTATTTCACATTCTGTTGGGCTTGCAGAGGAAGAGTTGCTGCTTTTTCCTCATTTCGAACCCTAATCTTATGTGATGCAAACCTAAATCAGGCTTTACAGCAAAGGTTTCTGATGTAGTGAGAAGTGAAAATGATGGTGAAATTTTCCAATATTTCCTCATTTGCTTCTTCTGGATCTAATTGCATTTGTTACTGCCTGAGTTGTGTGCAGACTCTACAGCTGGTTTTCCTCCTATGTAGTTGTGATCTCTTTACTATTTATTTCTGAAGTCCCTGCGAATAGTGCAAAAGAGACAAAAGTTGAGATGCAGTTACAAGGGGCCGTTTAAGGCTAAAATCTTTTGTCAAAGCTCTGCATGTCCCAGACCACAGAAGTAACCAGGGTAAAAACTTCTTTCAGAGTTTTTCTCGAAAAGTATTTTCTCTTGCATTTAAACCATGGACAAATCTCTTTGTGTCACAGAAGCAATAGGGTCACAGGCGGGAACTCAAATGACCAAATGCCCTAATTTTCACATTTGAGTATTCTGGGTTTGGGTTCTTTTTGTAGAATTTTTGGAGTTGTTTATTTTTGTGTTTTTCTGGTTTGCCCTTAGCTGAAATCCAGGACATGGAAAAAAGCTGAAGTAAAATCAAACCCTTTTCTTTGAGAAAAATTTGAAGAGTTGTTTTGCACAAACAAAAATGGCGTTATTTTCTCTGCCTGTGCTCTCAACAGACCTTGGTCTTAATGGATAACAGAGTTTGGGATTTCTTGCTTGTTAAGAAAATTTTGAATTTTTCATGTAATCAGAGGCAAATAAACATTGCGCTGAGCTACTTGTCCTTTGATTGTGTGTTTTCCTGTTTGCTTCAGTAAAGCATTGAGGTTGCTTTATGTTGTTATCGTGCAGGTTTGCACCTGTAACTGATTGCATGCTACATTAGGGATGTAGATAAAAACAGGAGTAGTTTGAAGAAGACAAAGATACAGCTGCATTATGTAGAGACACATACATTAAAAGTATTTTGCAGGTTTGATATGTTAACTCCTGCTTAAGACACGTGTGAGTCAATCATTGCAAAGCTGGCACTAGTTTTGAAGCAGCAATTTAAGGTTCAGAGACTGCTGTTCTTTACTCCTTTGGAGTTCCTTTGGGAAAATACCGTGCATTCAAGTGACTTGTGTAGTTTCAGTTGGACTTAGTCTGTGCACAGTTTATCCATGTGCTTGGACATCAAATAAATGTGTGTGAGAGATAAGAATTCAATTAATGCATTTAGAAAAACTCCAACTTCTTCATCTAATTAATGCTTAACTTATTTTGACTGGATAGTTCTGCTTTTAAAAACTTGGCTGCAATTCAGCACCAGACAGTTTGAGGGGTATTAATAGTTCTTAAAGTTTTGTGATGCTGAGTTTTTCAAGATTACCTGGTTCTTCAAATGTTTTTTTTTTTAAAAAAAAAAGTCCAGAAACATTATTGAGGAAGTATTCCATTTCCAGGAGAGGGAAAAAAAGAAAAAGGAAAAAAAAGAAGAGGAAATCTATTATTTAAGAAAGAATACAGCCAGTATGATAAAAGTGCCTTCCCACGTCTTGTGGCCAGGTGCTACGTGCATATAAATGTTTCACGTTAAGCTTTAAGATCAAGGAAGAGTCTGTGGGGAACCTTGTTTCCTGGAGATCTGCTTGCTGGAGTAGCTCCCAAGTACTGACTTCCCATTTTTTATTTGGTTATTAAGGATGAAAGGCTACATCATTTTCTGGAACAGCATTCCTTGTATGCCATTATCTTTGTCCACAGCTACGAAACATGCATTTCTATAGGTTCATGTGGATGCTTAGCCTCACTCAGCTTAGCCACCGTGACTCCTGCTTTATGTAAGTTTAATTCAAAGGATCACCTTTATGTCGTCCTGTAGACTGAACAAAAGATAGATGGTTTCATTAGTCGAGAAACTGTCTTTTTTACATACAGCTGAGTATCATGCATCTCCAGCCTATGTAATGCAGGGCAGTCTCTGTTACTGCTGAAAAGAAAACTTGGAAAGTCTAATTTTCGGCCGTGATTCACTCTGGGCAATGTGTGTGTATGTGCAAATTGCCAGTATGAAGTTTTGCACACTACCAAACATGTACAGAACCAGGAGGAAAAATGTGATTGCAATCCATTTGTACTCAGTTTGCATCAGCAAATCATCCCTGGGATTAGAAATTCCAGCATTTACCTATTTATCACAGCTGTCCTGCATATATATCCCTTCAACAAAACCAAGACTTTTTTTAAAAAAAGACTGGCTGATTAACAGATATTTAAAATACAACAAGTGCAGCAATGTTTGGGTTTTTTGCTTGAAAAAAAATCCCGGTTTAACTACTATTTTTTTTTATTTAGCTAGTTATTATATTTCTAGTAAATGCTATCAGTATGAATGTTTCTGAAGTTAAAACCAGGCACTTGCATTACCTCTTTAAAAAAATCATCTTTAAAAAAGACTGTAATAAAAATTTTAAGCTAAAAAATTACTGCAAAATATTAGTACCCATATAAATGACAGAAGTTATGCTCAGTCAAATGTAACACGCTGCTGTAAGACGGTAAATTATAATCATTATGCAGAGGTAACAAGGGAAGCACAACAGATGCAGAAATTTAAAATGAAACAAAACCCTTCAAAATGAGCAAAACCTGTTAATTTACCAAGAGTAAGGGGAGTAAGAGTAAGAATAGGTTGTTTGGAGTTTTTTAGGAATGAAGGATCTAACCTGTGGATACTGCTTCTACTCTGACCCATGTGCTTCTGTCTCACTCTTTAATGTAATTGAAGGTACTGAAAACAGGTGTCAGGGAGTTGCTTGGGGAAAAGCTAAAAATGGCAGTCTACTGTCTGGAGAGTTTATGCTTGTGCATTTTCTCTAACATGACACTCATATCAAATATAAACTTAACAAGGACTGATCTATATTCTGTACTCTTCAGATGTTGTTACTGAATCCATTTCCTGATGACTCTGGGGAAGAGTAATTGTGTTGCTCAAAACCAGGCACGTGGTTGGTGTTGTACAGAAAGGGAAAGACATTTTTGCCTAAGCCCAAGTTTTCTTTGTGGAGCCAAGAAGCTCACATACATACATACATATATATATATATATGTATGTATGTATGTATGTATGTATTTATGTATATGTCTGAGTGCATCTATATATATAAAACTCACGCCTCTTAACCCTTCTGACGCAGACGTCCAAGTGCTGCCAACTTTGAGTTTAGTTTAGAGGATAAACACAGATTAAAGCACAGTGAGCAGGGACCTGCTATCCTTGGCAGAGGAAGGGGACAGATACTCTGCATGGTCCATTTCCAGCAGCTTTTGGTTGCAGTAAATACTTCAGTTTGAATACTTTTTAGAATAGTTCAGTTAAGTTTCTGAAAATAGTGTAGGAGTAAGAGCTCAAGGATTTCTCACAGATTTCTCAGACCTGGAAGGGAATACAGCCCATCTGACATGAACAGTAATGAGCACTCGCACTTATGCTCCTAATTTGAAAATACATTTCCTACCTTTAAGGATGTGTTTGGATACTACACTGAGGAACACATATAAGTTTGTGAATAGCTTCACTGAGAGAAATGATGCATCCTAAGGTTTGTGTTATCAAAGAAGCTTGACTTGAAGTCTCCAGTATCCTCTATTTTAATATATCTTTAGATAGAAGGTCAGTATCAGTAAAGGTAGCAGGAATAAATGCTTTCCTAACTTTCCTGTGAAGTGTGGGGGTACCTTTTCTTAGCATTTTAACCTAAAACACCTCTTTTGTGGGGCCCTATGATACACGTTCTAGTTTGCTCTCTGCCTTAGACACTTTATTTTGGTGCAGTTAGAGTTTTGTTTACATAAACACTTGTTCCGTGTTTCATGGCCTGACATGAAGTGAATATTTGTTGGGCACTTCTGATCTAGGCTTCCATAACATGGCTCTCTGACTGGGGGGTGGCTGAATTGGGGAACAGTGTGAAGGCCTGTGTCCTTGTTTTACACATTTATATTTTTCCTTTCCTCCACATGCATTCTCATTCTAATTTCCTAGGTTTCTTCTGGTTTGTTTGGGTTTTTTTTTGGTTGGTTGGTTGGGTTTTTTCCTTCAGGAAGCCTTTTGATTTACTGCGAGTGTTTAATATTTTCCTTTTTACCCCAGACTTAGGTTAAACTTAACAAATTCATCAAAGTAAATATTTTTATTTCTAGTATTTCCTTTTTATTGCTGTACACTTTCCCTCTTTTTATTGTTTTTAATCCTGTACTTTTAATTCTATCTTCTTTTCTATCTCATGTTCTGTCATCCAACCTTTATTTTCCTTCTCTACTTCTTCTCTTTTTTAATTTATCTTTAATTCTTCCCATAGAAGGATGTAATTTTTTTTTGTTCCTCCAAAATATGTAATAGTTCTATTTCTATTTTTTTTATTAATTCAAGCCTGAAAAATAATTTTGTTTTTTTTATTTTATTTTTTAGGCTCAGCTAATCCTTCTCAACTTTCACATTATAGAGGGACAAGGTGCACTGTTGTACTTCTCTGAAAGGATGTACAGTTTGCTGGCATTTGCCCACAATGAGGAATAAGGACCTGCACTCAAAAAAAAAAAAAAAAAAAAAAAAAAAAAAGTAAAGAAAAATCCAAAGTGAAGGATCCTGGAGGAGCCCCTTGAGAGCTGAAAACCACCCTCCCCTGATGTGAAAGACGTCATTTATGCTGCTTCTAGCAGGTCACTAGTGCTGGAAGGTAAGCCCTATTTATTGACAATATTTGTTAGTTTGTTGTTAATTTGGCCATGGTTTGGTCTGTCTGTAACTATGAATTTCAAAGTTGTGTGCTGGAAGGGAAAGGGAAGTTTTAAAAGTAGTGTTCCTGCTTGGAAAGTGTGGCCTGACAGCCAGAGCTTGGATTCAGCTGGATGCACCCTTATGCTTTCCCTGCAAATGGAAGTGCCTGGTCATTAACACAGTGAGTCACAGTAATGTGTTATGATCTGATCTGGCATTTATAAGGAAATAGAGTGTCTAGCCTTGGATACCTCTCCTCCAGGTCATTTGTCCTAGTGATAAAGAGAGTGCTTGCTCCCCAGAGGAAGCAAAGCTGCCCATTATGTCAGCTCACACCCTGGAAAAGGCTACTGATTTCGGTGCCTCTGTTTGAGAAGTGCTCTCTAAACGAGGTCAGTGTTATAACTGGGAGGGGGGAGCAGCTTCAGCTGTGAGTGAGTGCTCAGAGAAATGGTATAACTGACTCTGCCAGAGATGAATAGAAAATGTAGACAAGCAGGCTTGTTTTATATTCACTTTTTAAAAAAAAATACATATATAATGATTTGTTTTTTGGATCATTGATTTATATGTCAGACAGATGAAAAGCAAAATTTCTATGATGCCTTTATCATTATTCTGACAAGGACTGCTTTTAAGTTAAAGAGTGATAAAGAATGCCAACTTTTGACATTACTAGAACAGCCCTATCAGCTTTAATTTTCTTTTGTTTTCTTCTTCTCAAAGAAAGGCCATTAGAGATAAATTATGATCTCAAACTGGCTAATCTAGTGACGTGCATTTTTGTGCTGTAAATTACCCCAGCCACTTTCTAAAGCATTATATAATCTCAAAGAGGAGCGAGCTACAGAAAGTAGAAATTGCGAATATCCGACGTCATCCGTCTTTAGGCCAGGGGTTCTGAAACTCTGGGTGAGCTGCCCGCAGCTGAGGCTTTGTGGCACATTGCACAGATGGATGTGTGGAGCCATTTGTTCTGTCTGCCCGTACTTTTGTGTGCACAGTGTTCGTGGCATGCCAGGGACCGCTAGAGTGTGCTCGGTTACAACTCTGTGAGCAGGAAGCACACACCGCGGAGCACGGGGAGTGTTCAGGGTTGCTGAAAGTTTATTTTTTCCACTAAATTAGGGAGCTAGTGCTCTTGTCATTACAGATCAAAGTTAATTGACCTCATGCCATTAGCATCAGTGTACCTAAAGCACAGAGTTTATACTTAAAGATGGAGAGTTTCATTTTGACCCGTCTGTGTGTCTACACTGGTTTCACATTTCAGGTGAGGAGTAGATGTGCAGACTGTGAGGATTTCATGCAAAAGTTTGTTTCTTTGCATCACACTTGGGCTTTGTCTTTCGCTGTTCCAAAGCTGTATTTCCTCACTTTTTCGTTATTTTTCTTTATTTTTCTTCTTTCTGCGAGTTTACTAATTTGATGAGTGTTCAGCTATGGTGTTTTCTATAAAGCATTATTGACAGCTAATAATAATTTGCACCTCTTTAGCCAGGCATAGTCCGTGTTTTCAAAGCCTTTATAAACATGACCTGAGTCAAGCATTACCCAATCAAGAAGGCCAATATTATTCACGTATTTTGACAAGTAAACCAAGCTAAAAAACAAAATCAGATAGTTTCCTTGATACCACAAGATTGTGCAAAAGCCAAGAAAACAGCATGTATCTTTTGACATCTATTCCTATGCTCAACCATAAAATGCTTGAGTTTTTCCAAATATGTGTATGATTAGCATCATGATTAAAGGGTTATGATTAACATTCTTTTGGGAATAGATAATATGACTTCTTTATATCTGTACTAGAAGCTTTCAAGTGTAATATATCATCCTGAGTATGTTGTTATAGGACTGACACAAACGGAGAGTACACTAAAAAAATTCTTCCTGCAGCTCAGCTCGTTGCTAGCACAGATATATAAGGCAGGTACATGAAGTGAAAGAGAGAAACAAAGAATTGGCTAAAGATGATGCTGGTAAAATCAGCAGAAAATATAGAAAATGACAGAAAAAAAAAAAAAGGGAGAAAAAAATGTGAAGAAATATGAGTCAGGTTGGATTTATTTATACCCAGGGCTAAATTATATATTATAGGTAGTATATGCAGCATAGAGTAATTAGATTTTATTTAGTAAAATAAGGACATAGAGCCTAGAATCACCCAAATTTGAAACAGAAATAAAAATCATGTTTCCTATCACAGTATGTAGACTCTGCTGTCAGTGTACCCTGTTTTTAATGCATAATGGTAACGGAATGGAAATATTCTGTATGTTTCACTATTGTGATGTTATGTGATATATCAGTGTGTATCATAGCATATCATATTATATGTATGTTATAAGAATTGAAATATTTGGAGAAAAACTTATTTGAGCAGCGAGTAGTAGCATACCTGTAGAAGGACAGAGCCCCAAAATAACAATACCATGCAGAGAGTTATAAATATAATCACCCTACATTTCAGCTTGTAGATTGTTTGCAGTATCCTCTTTCAAGACTTTGGTATCACAGAATAACTTTTAGTCTTTAGTCACTTTCTGCTCCAGTGATTCCATCTGATGGGGTTTCAATTGATTTTTCACATCTCGGCATCAGAAGGCCCAGACTGTGCCCTCTTGCCTGCGAGTGTTTGGTGGCACCAGCAGTAAGGGATGTCAGGAAAAAAGCTTTTAGGACAAGAGCAATGAAGATGGAAATACCACTGACAGATTTAAGGTTTCATGGAACTGCAGACATTTATCTGAGCAGTTCAAAATGTGTATTTTACACAGAAAGAGGCTTCGCTCTGTAAAAGCTTGACTTTTTACTTAAAACATTAAGAGAAAGGGTGTTACTGTTGCTTAGTTTGAAGCTGCATTCATTTTCTATTGCAGTTGCATTTAATACTCAACTCCTTAAGCATGAAATTAATTCATATTATTTTCTTAATCCTGTTAAAAGATACTCCTGAGCAGTATATCCCTCTTGGGAAGAGCAGAAGGTTAGGAACAGCTGTGGGATCAAAGCAGTTGATGCCATGTTGGGTGAGATTTTACTTTCTGAATGTATTGTGCCACCAAGCAGTATATTTTTATTAAGTGCATTTAGTTGCTGTCAGGGCACTTAAAACTTCTGAACAAACTGAGAAGAATAATATATTCTCCCTGTGTCCTTGCTGCTCTCCTTATTCTCCCTGATTCCTTGCTGCTCTCCTTTGCACCTGTCTGATCTCAGTTTCCTAAAGTGAAATGCAAACGGACGAGGCCAGAGGGACTGTAGTGGCACTGTGTGTTAGTGAAACGAAAAATGGGACCACCAGGAGCAGGCATGTTGAGAAATATCCAAGGTTTGGAACTGGACAATAATATTTATTTTATGAGGTGGGGTGGGGATTAAGGGCAGGAAGTGGTAGTGGAATTTACGTGTTCATGGAAGACTTGAACTTATCCAAAGACAAAAAAATGTCCA
The DNA here is from genome assembly GCA_013399875.1 of Gymnorhina tibicen. Taxonomy (NCBI): domain Eukaryota; kingdom Metazoa; phylum Chordata; class Aves; order Passeriformes; family Artamidae; genus Gymnorhina; species Gymnorhina tibicen. Next base: position 2,208,217 of record VXAZ01018984.1, read on the forward strand.
TTGAAAAACCAGACATTTGAACACTGTAATTTGTTTTCCCAAATTTATTTTCCAATAAAGTCAGGTCTTGGATATTCTCTGAAGTAAACTATGGTATATCTTTTTTACCAAACTATCAGTGAACTAGTAAAAAGTAATGATGTGTTATGCATAGTTTCACTGAATAGCAAGACCTAAAGGGTCTGGACATAAAAACTACACTTAGAGCAGGTTCCATTTTGTCCAGATCTCTCTCTGAGAAATGTAAAAGATAAATCCACATTTCTGGAGCCCCAGAAAGGCAAACTGAAAAACCGAGGCTATTTAATGAGTGCTGGGAAGCATCTATATTTGAATGGGGGGAGGCATATAATAACTCCGAATCAGGAAAAGTTTTAGCAGCAAGCAAGATGATACTATTAGATATATGATACTATAGATCTCCCTGGAATGAGAGTTATCCTAAACTGTGTGTTAAAAATAAGAAGAGAACCCAGAAGGAATGCAAAAGGGGGTTGATTAGGAGGAAGAATTATGCCCTGGAGGTTAAAAGATACGGAACTGAGACAAGAATGGCCAAAAGCTGTGTTAAACCAGACTTTACTATTCATTTTGGTTCCCTGCAGAGCTCTTCAGCTTTGCAAACAAAAATTGAATGAGGAGGAAAAATTCTCATCCTATGTCTTTTCCAAGAAGCATGCTCACCCTAAATGGAGAGATGTGTTGGTGGCTTTAAACAACACCTCGCACACCTGAGAGCAGATTCCTTGTCGTTGAGAAGTGCTAAAAAAATGACTATTGTCCCAATACTTCCTCATGCTTTGTCCCTTTGGCAAAGTCTGCACCACAGTGTATTTTGGAAGAACCTCTTCAGGCGACTTGTTTTATTTGCTAGAATATCAACAAATGAATCTTAACACAAGCCCTCTGGCTTGCCAGTCAGTTAGGCTGCACAGGACTTGCATGTGGCCTTGCTGTTTCAAGGAGAGAATTTGAGACTGAAATACTGGTTTGTGTGTGTGCCAGGTGACACACATTGACTTCATATCCATAGGGGCTTTCTGAGAATGAATCTATGGGTATGGGCAGAATTAATTTTTATTGCAATTACTCTAAAACACTAATAAAAGCTTTGCCACTGAAAGTATTAATTGAAAATTTTAATCTTTATTTTATCTTAGGAGTTTTCAAATGATATTGTAAATCCTGGTTAAGGGAAAACAGATTAGTTGACTGCAAGTTTTGATAAACCATGAGCAAAAAGAGAAGCTACCACTATTGATATTACATATTATTTCTATAACACTGTGCAACAATTTCTTCATCTTGCTCTTGTTCACTCTGCTGGGCGAGTTCTCAAGTTTCCAGCATGATTGTAAATGTTTTTAAGGAAGGATCAGCACTTCAGCAGCTCCCTGGCTTCCATGATACAAGCGCAGTTTCTTCTGCTCTGGTTCTTGTCTGTAATGTGCTCTTGCTGCATGTCTGAAAGAACAGTGGATTAAAGTGAACTAGAACTATAAAGCATGCTTTGTAAGCAGCATCATATCAGCAATGCTGCTCATAATGTTAAAGAACAGAATTAGGGATTTGTTTCTCTTTGTTTTGTTTGGGTATTTTGGGGGGTTGTTTTTTACAAAAAGGATGAGCTTCTGAAATGATAGGAACACAGAATATTCATAGATATTCCAGCATATCTGCCCTTCCTGAGCTCCTCTTTCTCTGAGATTTGTATAAAATTTGACTGGGTTTTTTCCCTTTATTTTCTACCCTTAAGTATTGTAAATCAAACACTCAACACATTCAAAACATATCAGTTCTTTGAATCCTCCTGGAAGACTCCCTACTGTGCTCTCTGAATTTTTAAGCCTTTCAGCCTCTCATATGACAAGTGTGTTTTCTTCCAATGGACACGTGCACTGCACAGTCTGTCGGATTTTCCCCAGCGCTGTCGATCACAACGAACTTCAGCTCTGCTCATATCAACTTCTTTTTGAACACTGGAAGTGTTCAGGTCTTTCTCAATGGATCCTGGAACCATAATTTTTGCACTGCAAGAATAAATGCAGATTCCTGTAGCCCCTTGGTTAATCTTTGCTCACATTCAGCTTTTCTTGCAGGCTGGAATCACCAAGGCAGGCAGTGTTTCTTGGTTCAGCCTAGCTCTCTGTGCATCCACTAGTGATCCAGCCACATCAAACACTTCCTTCCGAGGGGGGAGAGCTGGAATTTCCCAGGTGCCTCACAAAACGTTTAATGAAGTGTGTAGCACAACCATTTCATTACAACATATTGTGTACTTTTGCCTTTAATAACTGCATTCCTCATCTAAGATGTCTCTATAGCTTTCAAAAATGAATTACAGTGGTATTATTTTTCTCAGAATATATTTTTCCATGACAAGAATAGCACTTTCCTAAACTATTGTATTTATTAGCAACCTGTTACCCTCTGACACTACTGTCATTTTCATCAGCTTGATAAAGTGAGTATCATTTAAAATCTCTTTAAAAATTATTAAACCAGTTTTAGTGGTTTTCTTTTTTTTTTTTTTTTTTTTTTTTTTTTTTTTTTNTTTTTTTCTGATTGGATGGCAGTCAAAAAACCAGATTAGCTTGAGGGTGAAATAATTTCCTGTGGTGGTACAGAGGAATCTCACTGTCTGGTGAAGAACAGGCTGAATTAGAAGGGGTTGTCCATTTCCAAGCCAAAGTAGAAAGCTCTATTCTGCTCTACTGCTTCAGCTTCAGGAAGAGCTGCTGGTTTTCTTCTTTGCTCCTTCATTGTTTTTGCACATTCCTTTCATCTACTGCAATTTTCTGGCCACTGAAGATATGAATATAAGGATGAAGATTGTATACAGATGGGGAAGAAAAACTTGTTAATTAACTAACTTTGTTCATGGCAGATGCATTTTACCCTGTTAGAAGGATATCATCAAATCACAGAATGGTTTGGGTTGGAAGAGACCTTAGACATCATCCAGTTCCAAACCCCCTGCCACGGGCCAAAGCAGGTTGTTTAGAGCCCCATCCAGCCTGGTTTTGAACACTTCCAGAGATGGGGCATCCACAGCTTCTCTGGGCAGCCTGTTCCAATGCCTCACCACCCTTACAGTCCAGAATTTCTTCCTAATATTTAATCTAAACCTACTCCCTTTCAGTGAAGCCAATCCCCCTTGTCCTGCCCCTACCTGCTCCTGTGAATAGTCCCTCTCTCTCTTTCTTGCAGGCTCCTAATGATGGCGTCAGGGAATTTGTCCCTTAAAACAAACATAAACCTAATATAAAAACAAAACATAAAAACCATGATTAATACATTGCCTCTCTGTACCTTGCAGTATCTCTGCTTTAAGTAATCATTCCTAATTTAATACCCAAGTTTTTAAAAACAGTTAAATAGTTGCTGGTGGACAGAGCTGTGAATTAGTTACCACTGGCACCTCTTAGCTTGGCTGTGGAATTAAAGGCAAAGAGATTGAACTGCCTTTTGATCCGAAAGTCATCCTTCTGAAATATGCTCTTACATCTTTGGAGAAATCATGTGTGACCTAGTTGCAGTGGACAGGGATAGAATGCATACTACTTCCCAAAGAGGTCCTTTCAGTTCAATCCCCTGTAATAAGTGTCATTATGAAAAGCCTCACCCACTGTGTAATTCAAAGGAGTTGGAAGAATTGTGATCAAAATAATTTTATTTCTCATATAGTTGCATAAGATTCTTAGAACAAACTATTTATTTTTTTAAACTTCGGCTTTATTGCCCATGTCTTAATTCTGCCCTTGGAGCAGCAACCAGCAATTCTACATTGAAAACAATCTATAGTAAAAGCAATCTGCAATTAGTCTGATAGCAAATTTCATCCATTGCTATTGTACATCAATATTTCCACACTTTCTGCTGATGTCTCTCTCTCAATTAACTCTTGCAATTGTAGAAGAAAAAAAAAACTTAGAAAATTTCCTATCATTAAGAATTGAGGAATTATGTCAAGCAAATAGAGAAAGCAAGTGAGAAAGCAAGCAAGAAATCTGTACAGACTGCTTCCCTTGTGCAAGTCAGAGACAAGGGGGATGTGAAAGCGCTGGAGCATTCCAGGTATACCAAAAAATGTGAACTTCCTGAGTGGATGGTTCACATCAGCTAGAAATGAGCATCTCTAGAGACAAGTAGGCAGAAGCTGCAGGAAACAGCAGCTTTTTCACTTGCAGGGATGGAGGTAACAAAGCTGAAGGGATTTCTATAAGTCATAAAGAAAGATGATAATGTATGTGAGATCGGTGCATATAAGGTTTTTCTAACCATTTCTTTGAATGCTTCATGAGAACTGAAACCAAACCAAAAAACCCCAATTTCTGGATATCAAACAGAACCAGCCCAGCAAACAAGAAAACTGCAGAAATCCCTGTGAAGGCTGTGGGCTTCAGCAAGGGGGTGATGGAGGGGAAACCTGATCCAAAAGGAAGGCTTAGTAGGAGTTTTTAAATGGATCTGAGCACATCTTCTCTGTAATCATGACACAGCTATTCAAGGCTGCTTTTTTTCTTTCAATTTTTTGCAAAGTGAAATCGTATGTCTATTTTCCCTTTCCCTAATTAAATTTCCCTGTATTCAATTCCTTTTCCCTAAATGAACTACTTTTTTCACACTGTTTTTGATCTGAGCAGTAGTTTTACGTTTTTAATCTGTGTTTAGCGTTCTCAATGCTTTGCCAAAAGTGCTTGATGCTCCTCTGCAAGTCATAAGGTAACTAATACTGAATCTTCCCCCCTCATTTGTGACCTGAGTCCAGAGAAGTTCTTGTGGAACCTAGAGAATGTGAGGCCAATGTTTCCATGTATTTCAAGTAAGATAAAGGTAAATCTCCATTTTACTGTAACCTTGCACTCCAGCCCTCCCCCCAAACCCCGAAACCAGCAAAGAATAAAATAACAGAGGAGTTGATCTGAAGAGTTACATCAGTCAAATGGTTCTCCAAAGCAAGGGAGCAGCTCAAATACAATTTTAGCACCTCTGCCTTTCAGAACTCAGTTGGATGTAATGTCTACATCAAGGAACTGACAGAATGAAGCTAACTGGTGTGAAAAAAATCCACTCCTTCTGAAGAAGCTTCTAAATACCAGTTGTCTAAATCTATTGATAAGCAGGGATGCATTATTAATGAAGCCTGCAGCCTGCCTAGTGCTGCTCAGATGGTTCAAGCATTTAGTAGGAAATATTTCTGTGAAGTGCTGCATGGAATAATGACAGTGTCTGTCTTAAATCGAACAAATGACTGTAGCAAGCTCTGGGGAGGCTCAGAGCAAGCAGATGCTTTCCAAGTGAAAGGCAGTGGGGTACCACCTGCTGTAGGCAGGCAGGCAGGAACAGTCCACTAAATATTGACTTGTTAATAATTCAAGACAACAGGAACCCCTAGCTCTTCATGCATGGCACTGCCCCTTCATCATGTGGCTTTTCATCACCCTAATGAGCTACTTGAAGAATCAGACACTGAAATGTCTTGCAGATATTCCCCAAAGACTGGGACTCAAGCTGCCATAATTCTGAATAAGAAGTTTTTGACAGTACACAAAATCAAGAGAATTTAAAAAATGACAGGATCAGTGCTTTAGCTAAATATTGCTGCTTGCTGTGTAGTGACTCAGTCTGTGTCTTGTACAGCTCCTGGGGCAGAATGACTGCCTTTCGTGATATTTCTGTGGCTAAGAACAATTGACATTCCAGTTTATTAATGGTGTATTGATAGTTTTATTTGCAACAAGGAAAATCTACAAGAGATTACTTGCAAGAGGGAATCTCAGTTAATATTCTGTGAAAATGTATTAGTATGTGTTTGGGACTCTCCACAATTCCTACCTTCATCATGGACGTAAAATCAGCATTTTCAAATGAAGACTTTCAACTGAAATTTTCGAAATTGCATAACCCGTTAAAAATTAATAACCCCTCAAAAGTCAGCAAAGCTGCTATGCAGACTTTGTGGGCTTCTTGGTTTGCTATCCACAGCAGTTTGTCCTACTGCAGCACTGCAATTTATGATGAAAGGCAGGAGCTCCTGTATTTGTAGTATATATCCTGGTGATTGTTGCTGTTGCTTCTCTTTCAAGATGCAACCTTAACAGAACATTCCCTGGTTTTGAGTCAAGATATTTTTCTCCCCCAAATATATTTTTTGCTTAATTTGTAACAATATTTCTTGTTTGCATGATTTTCCTAGCTGCTAAAGAGTTATCATTCAGCTACCTTACTTCTTTGCAAACTTCACTGGATATTTTGCTGCACTTAATCAAGCTGACTAGGCTTCACTCCATGAACAGTCTTAATAATTCCAAATGGGATATGGCAGGCTCTTCCATAAAGCAAGTGATTAGCTACAAGGAACTTAACCCTGAGGAACTTAAAATTACATCAAATTCGCTGATGTTGCTATGGAGTGCTTCTTGTGTGTCACAGTCAGTGAAAGTGTCTTGTGGCTGTCCAGCACTGAGCACAAAGCTTTAGTTAGAAGAGCCATGAGTGTGTGTGACCTTCCCTGCTGCACTGCTGAGCATCTGCTTATGGCATCCCAATTTTTTGGTCATCTATATGCATTCATAAATTCAGATTTTCCAGGACTTAGAAAATAACCTGGGCTCCCTTACCAACCTAATTGAAGTTGCCTCCAGGCCACAACAAACATCATAGTTTTGTCTGTTTTTGTGCTTTTAGAATATTTTAGCAATTTTTACTGTTCATTCAGTGGTGGCTGGGGCTTATTGGACCAGCTGGAAGTGATGAGTGTGAAACTACTCTGTAAAGAAACCCCAGGAATTTAAAACTGTAAACTGTAGTTTTTTCCTAGGTATTGATTGTTTATTCATGAGAAGTTCAGTAGGATAGAAAATATCTTTTAATTTCTTTGTGGGGTGGGAATAGGTAGGGTTTATTTCAAGTAAAACTAACAGCTTAGGAAAGCAGTGTGTATTTCTATTTCCTTTGCCTAGGACACTGCTTTATATTGTGGCTTTGGTAGTTTATTTCTGTTTGTATCATTATTTTAGATTCTCTTCTCCACTTCTCAGCTGCAGCTGTTGCAGATAAATGTGACAAAGTCCATAAATGATATAGGGAGATGAGAAAATCTACCCTGCAAAGGTAATTTTGCCAAAATAGTTGGAGGTTGTGGCAAGGCTCTGCTGTCCTCACGCCTCTTTTGAGATTGTGAGGAGATGGATGTTTTCAGTGCCACTGATCCAGTTACTGGTGGCAAATCCTCACCTCCAGCTCTTTGACAGCTACAGGACTGGCTGCTCTGTGTTGTTTCCCTGACTTGCTCAGCACCTTTCCCTTAGTGAGGACATCAGTGTGAGTAGTGCTCCTGTAGTGTTGGATATGCAGCTGCCATTGCAACACTGAGGCAAACATTACCCTTCCTTCTGCCCCAAAAATGCAATTGCTTCTGCTGCACACAACTGCTGCTCTTTGTATGCAAAGGAGAAGCAGTATGAGCTTTTACTGAAGTTTGGGGTTTTTTGTTGCTTAGACAAAAACCTGTTTTACAATAGATCAGTTGTCTCATCGGACATTATTGCTAGAGAGTATCATTTCTTCTGCAGCTTAAAAATCTCTTTATCCTGCTTGCTAATTCTGGGAAAAACCTGAAATGCCAGAGCATTGGCTTGTTGGAGTGTCCTAGATGTCTCTTTCTCAATTTTGCTAAGTGGAGATTACTGGTACTTCTGAAAATGGTGCATATTCCCCACGACTTCAGATGAGATGAGGATTAAAAATGTCAGAACTTCTCGTGAAGAGATACAAGTAAAACCAGAACCAATTGCATGTTTGTATGATGTAGGTAGCTGTAAAATTTGAAGATACTGGCAGATGAGAGTGCTAATTCTTACATATTTGCTTGCGTGTTCATTTTGCGTGAAGAATAGGGCGACTCTGATTCAAATCTTTAGGAGGTGGCCACAGGTGCCAATATTTTGTAATTTAATGATTTTTTTTCTTGTATTTGAGAAAACCAAGTATTTAAAAGCCAAGATCAGGGTTTAGACTACAAGAGAATACAACCAGGTAACAGTAGGTCACAGACCCTTGTAAGAAACAGAGCTGAGTTTAGCTGGTATCTTTCTCAGAGCTCATTTTCTTGGTGGGAACAGTTGTTGCCTTCCTGTCCTTGCTCCTCAAACTTGAGCTAACAGATAGGAATTAAGGCCCATTAGTAGGCTGCAATATACCTGATTTTTATCCTAATCTGTTTCTCCCCTTTCGTCAAGAAGAGAAGTTCTGTTTGTCATAATGGCAAGGACAAATAATCATGTAGTTTCCATGGACAAATTGCATATTTATACATATTCAGCTATTTTGTTCAAACATAGATAAAATAGTTTAGACCTGAACGTTTTTATTTTATGCTAATAAATGCAGTCTAGATAACACACAGGTGAGGAGCTGTACGGCCAACCATCATTTTTGGTGAACCACCTGGCACCTGCACAGAGCTGTCTGGATACATCCTGCCTTTGCAGATAGGAAAGCAAAGCAAGACTGGCTAGAAATTTTCAAGTCAGAGACTGAAAATTTTGTCCCCAATTTTATTTTCAAATAGATGTTACTTTCAAGGTATATGACTACAAAGTGGCAACTACACGTTTTTCTTGCCTATAATGGTATTACTAAACATTGATCACTTTTCAGCTTTCTAAATTAAGCTGTGGGATAAACAGCAATCTGGTTTTCTCAAAATATTGCTACGTGTTGTCACATCCTGAGATGTCAACACAATATGTGACACTGTGGAGGAGCTCTGTGCATGCAGTTTGCATGTTTCAATATGCTTCATGAGTAGAAGTAATAAATTGCCGAATTCCTCACCAACACTGCCAAGCAGACAGGATTTAAGGAGGAGAACATAATAGTGTGATTCAGGAGTGCCTTTGATCATGGGAAGCTTCAGCTTTTGAAATATCTCGCAACTGGCTAGCTTAGAATGAAATTTTTAAAGGCTTCAAGGATCTTAAAGCCTTCAAAGGTGTGCTTTCTGTCAAAAATGGCTGTGATTGCTTTGCTGTGTGAGGCTTTGCTAACAGGAGAAATGCTTGCCTGGTACGTCAACATTAGCATCTCTGAACGCCAGAAGTGCCGTCAGTAAATTAGTTTAAATGCCCATTGAGCTCTGTAGCCCTGCCAGGGCCCCATCAGTGCAGCTACCAGACAATATGTTGAGGTAGATGCTGCAAGGGTCTGGGAGAAAGCACAGTTGGCAGACAAGACTCTGTCCAACACTGAATATCTGTTTGGAATCAGATATGGCATAGGCAGGACATAATTAAGTCTGAATTAGGCATTTCTTAAAATGTTTCCCTGTGTTTTTAACCAACCAGAAAGTAAAGCCTTGGTTTTCCAATAGCTTTAGTATGATCAGAAACAACACTCCAAAAATCTCTACCAAAACAAAAGAGGAATCCCAACATACTTTTCGCAAAAGGCAAAGTTGCTGAAAAGGGAACAGAGTAAAAGATGCCTTTTTATTAATTCAAATCTCTTCTGTGATTAAAATTGTAACTAGTTTTCCTCAACAAAACCAATTTTGCTTTAAATTCTGCTGTTACTCATGTGAGTGCTCCTTTGACAAAGGAGAAAAGAATTGGTGGGAATTCTGCACTGGGGCAGTGCATGAGATTGCATCTCCTTGGCGACACTTGCTGCCCTGTTGTGGACTACAGCTGCTGCTCCATTTTAAAAGTCTCTATCCTGCCCTTCCTCACATCCCTGCTGATTTTATTACTTTTGTTTCTCTCCGAAGAGAAATGCAGTAGGTTAGGAATGCAGTAGGTTAGGAATGCAGATATTCAGTGCCACCTCCTTAATTTGACCTCATTTTTCTTTAATTATCTGGACTCTCCAACTCCAAAACCAAAAATATCCTCAGAATTTATGCCATTAGACATGCAAATGCTTGTGCTGATTTTGTAAATAGGTTGACTAATAGGTTGAGGGGCTTTTAAATGGAAAAGGAATGAGCTGTTCCACTAGGACAGCTGGAAGTACTGCTCACCCTGTTGCTAATCTGCCTGTGTCCTCGTCCGGCTGCTGACTTGTTCTTGTGGTCTTGGGCGTATCCCTTCCTCTTCCTCTCTCAGCCTTCCAGGTTTAGGGCCTTATTAAAATTATTTCTGTGGACTGAATTGTATAAGCTGAAATGCACAGTACGGTGAGAATCTGATTTGTTGACTGTAAAAAAAATGGATCACTAGGTGTGTTATATAGGGCTGCTGTAAGAAGTCATTGGGAGAATGTTTTGAAAGGATGCTCTGGAAGAGCTACCTACTTTTGTATTATGATCAGGACTCTTTATACTTTATAGAAAAAAGTACAGTATTGGCATCAGAATCTACACCAATCACTCAGGCTTCATATCTATATTTTTCTATATATTATATCATTTTAGTTTGCATGCAGGAGTAATTTTTTAAATGTCCATTTTTTTAACCAGGAAAAAGTTAACATTGTAGTGTTGTACAACAATGTGACAGAATGGTACAGTGTCCTTTGGAATGTGAGACAGCACAGGAGTGGCCCTGTCCCCAGGAATATTGCTTTAACAAATGCCTGTTGCACATTATCTTTGCTTAAGGCAAGTATATCAGACCAAATTCTGTCACCACAAGATATTGTGGGGCAGGAAAATAACACCCAGGATTTCTGACCAGTGCAGATAAAACCATGTAGATGGAGAGTTATAGTCTCCATTAAGTTGGAATATTTATGTTCAAATTCACTTTTCTTCCAAATTTGGTAAACAGTAAGAGTTCCTGGATCTCTCATTTATTCAAGTAAGCAAAACAAAACACAGAAAGTTATGTGGACTAAAATTCTTGGTACCAAAATTTTCTGTGTAAGAACCTTCACAGGACTGAAGCTCTTACCTTGTGCAACTTTGCAAGAGTGTAACGTGAGGAAAACGTGCCAGGCACTACTGCACCCACAAGGAAACAGACCTTCCAAGTCTTTCAGCCTTGATTTGCTGACTAACAGAAGTACATGGTTGTAAAGTCAGCAGGAAGCCATTTCCACACAGGTTTCTGTCAAGAGAGCAAGAGTGGAGAGCATGATGCAGTATAAGCATCATACAGAATACATTGGCTCTGACTATAGATAAATGGATATTATCAGCAGCAGTGTTACAGCTGTAATTGTCTAAAGACAGAAACGAGGCAAGGCTTTAGGAAAAAGAAATATCTTCCATTAGGTGTCCATACAGAGCGGCTTTCAGGTGCATGGATCTCTTCCTCATACTTGTTGTAACAGGGTAGAACCATTACCCGCTGCAGCAAGGGCTGGAGCCCTGACAACTGTTGGCTAGTGGGGAACATCCTCTTTTAGTGAGGCCGTCTTTCCTCCACAAAGAGGAGGAAACAGCAAATGGACAGGGTCAGGAGTCTTCCATGCTAAAGGAGAATAAAACTCTTTACTTGGAAAGCTGATAAAAGCCAGAGCATATGCTTTATAAAAAATCATTTACGTTTAAAAAATCTTAGGAGATTTTTGTTTACGGTGGCTGTGTAGTTTAGTGTAATTGGTCAAACAGTCTATCACCTCAAAATCGTGTTGTTTTGGCTTGAGAAATGCTATTTCCTGTTCTAGAAAATGACTGTTATCTTTTTCAGTCATTAGCAAATCACTGCCTTACGGACACCTTCCCCATCTGGCTTTTCAACAACTGATTGGTTGCAAACTACCTTATAATGCAGTGGGAAACTTGCTGGCACACAAAAACACGTGGAGTACTCTTTTTGTGATACAAGAGGGAAAATATTCTGAACTCATTATCAATTTTGTTATATTAGACCTGAGATCACATTATGCTAATTCTCTCTCTTCCATTTTCTTTTATTTTATTTCAGCTTTTTCTCGGGACTGTCACTTTATTGCAACTTTCAGAAGTGTCTGGATGCTTCTTTCAGTGAACTGATCTTTCTAAATTATCTATTTTAATACTATTCTTGCTTTCCTTAGCAATATTCACTATTTGATACTATCTTTAATAACATGCTGAGAAAGAAAGTTTTAATAGCAAAGGCAATTGGTCAGTGAGAACATGGCCATGATATTTAACCTGGTTCCATGTTCTATTATGAAATATTCTTACCAGAAGAAGGAATCTTACGCCTTTTTTTCTCATTTTCCTTTTAAAGATCTAGTGCATTTTTAAGTACATCTTAAATAAGTTTGTAATTTTTGGCATCTTAAGGTGCCAGAGCAGAGAAATGAACCATAAATGAGAAACATCAAAAGTAGCTTAGAATTTTTTTTAATATTAAAGCGATGAATCACAGGCCAAATTAACAAGTAAAGGAATCCGCCTATAATGAAATCTTTTTTTCTAACATAACACTTCATTATAAAGGGAGTTTTTCTATAATAGTAGCAAGTGTAATTACATTTTTATATATAATTAGGACATTATTATCATTTCACCATATCAAAGTTCATTATAAGACATCTCCAATGCATTTTTCATAGAGCAAAAATAAAAAGAGAACAGGGGTCCTTCAATTAGACTGGTATAAGGACATCCACAGAGACTGAGGGAAGCTGATCAAACAGCTTAGCCCAAAAGGGACCAGGTAGAAACTCAATGCTGCTCTGGCACAGGGAAGTTGTATTTTCACAAATCCTACTTGTTATTAATTATTCTCTTCACCCTTCTCATCTACCACTACATTGTTTGAGAGACAAAAATGCTTTTAAAGTTGTAAACTAACTGAACTGAATATGGAAGATATGAAATACCTGTATCCTATGAATTTGAGTCTTGAGATCTCCTCTACATTCTTGTGCATGTGGCTGTTATGCCCAGGAAGGTACATCTCTGCCACCAGAAGAACATTGCAGATGGAATGCATGGGAGGTGATCCATTTTCTAGATTAGTTTCAAAGTGTTTAGGTTCTCTTTATATTCTAGTTTGAAAAACAATTGGACCCTTTCCTCTTTCAAAAATCCCTTTCTTCCTGAGTAAGGTGAGGATTAAGGAGCTACTGAGAACTGGCACAAGAACAGTCAAATATCATGTTAATTGTTAGTTTGTCTATTCCTCAAACACTGATAAATTATGCATAGTTTGATTATGTCCCACTTACTTTCCCACTCCTGTAGGATTTTGTTTGCTGATTCACCCATACACACAAATCCCTGTATGCTTTTCTAATCAACATAAAGAGCTGTGTTCTCTTCCTCCTTCAAAATGCATGTTAAATCTCTCTGGCAGAGCTATGGGCTGAACAGTGTTTAATTTTGAATTAGCATTAGGCTGAGGGTATTACATCCCATTTGTCTGTTGGTCTGGAAGCAGGAGATAGGTAGGCTAAATCACAAATTGAGCAGGGAATGGAGTATTTCTAGTCTTGTTTCAAGCAATATATTTCTGGCCTGCATTTTGGAGAATACTCCATTTCTGTGTCTGGCAGAGGCTGGAGGTGAAACCCCATCCCACACTGCCACCAGCCCTTCTGCTCACCTACCCCAAGCTGACAGGCAAATGCATCAGTCCTGCAGGGCTGAGAACAAGCTCAATCCTTTAGAACAATAGCTTAAGACAGGTATTACATCCCTAAATTAAAACAGATGTTCATATGTTTCATTTATTCACTTTTTGGCTTTCTCCTTTCTTTTCTCTCCTAGCAACTTTCATTAATTGTTTCCACTTAGCTTGGGATTATCTCCTGTTTGCTTGTTTTCCTCTTCTCACTTCCTCTGGACTTAAAACCCTTCTACATAACCATCTGTATTATCCCCCCCTGACTTTGCCAGATATCACCAGGATTTTTGTCCTGTCAGGACAAAAGTTAAACTAGTTCAGTTGTTAAAAAATGGGGTAGCATTTTTAGGGATCTGCCAGTTCTCTCTCAAAAGGAGAAAAGACTGAGAAGGCAAGAAAGGGATGACAAAATCTGCAGACCACCTATGTACACATGTAGACAACTTCTATAAGTAACCACAGGTCTCCACTAACCTCACAATTGTCTTTGAGGCTCTCTGTAACAGCATAAATGACTTTTGAAACAGGTCTAGAAGGAAAAGAATGTGAGGGCCTCAGCTTCAAGTTATGTCGCGTCTTTTAGTTTGACACAAGGGCTGCTAAAGGCCACTGTAAAGCTTTTAAATTCCTGCTGCTATTTCAAAAATGCAGAGGCACTCCCTTCCTTATTTACCAAATCAACAAAGACAAAATCATGAAAATATTGCCTGCTATAGTGCCATGTGAGTGAGGTTTGGATGATTTAGGAAATTAAAACCAGTGAACTAAATATATTGTATTTACTGAGGGACGTCTTTTAACTGCTCAAAAGAAGGAAAGCACGACACTTCATCTTAACAGTACCTGGTAAAAATCAGGCTAATTACCATTTTTAATGTATCATAGCATATAGAGAGTCAGAATTTATGCAAATTTCCTATTTTATTGATCACGTGGAGCTCAATTATTTCATTGCACTCACAGCCAGGAAAAATATGGTGACATGGAAAACTCCCGCGCTTCCTAAACTCCTGCTGTGCCTTCTCTCCACAAAACTCTTTCCGTTGTAGAGTGGCTTCATTCTTTGAAAAAATAAAATGCTAATTTTTAGACAAAAGAAAAGACATAAAAATGATTTGGTAAGCAGCAAAAATGTGTGAAACCAACTATGAGAGGAGGAAGATGAAACTTCTGTATCATTATATTCCTTTATTTCTGAGAGAGTAAGGCAACAGATGATGTTTATGATAAGTCTATGAAGTGTTTGTAACTGGATGATGTGAGGCTCTGCTGCAGCCTGGGCAGCTGAAGCCAAATAATCCCGTTATTGTAATGCTGCTCCTCACTGCAGGGCCCATTCCTCCAGGTTTATCAAAGCACTGGCCATGGCTGCAGGATTTCAGCTTGGAGTGATCCACGCCTGGAAAGCCCAGAGAATGAGCAAAGTAGGCTCTTGTCTGTTTGAAAGACTGTAGATGTCCCCATAACTGCTCACCACTGCAGAGCCTGACATTCAAAGTATCTCTGCAGCAGCTGTTTGGCCTTTGGCCTTTTTTATGAAAGAATTTTTTTGCACTCACATTGATACCTTGTGGCAGCATTGTGAATTTCTGGTACAGGAGTGCTGAGCTAGAGGAAATCAAATCTCAAAGACCTCAGTAAGATCTGAGAGTCCTGTTTCTTGCACTGAAACTTTTAACACTTGGACTTCTACCTGATATATTTTGAGTTTAGTTTTCTGTGAAAATGAGCATTGACAACTCTTCTTAGCTGCAGTTGGGAGAGGCCAATATCTTTTAGACAAAGAAGGAGCATAGGAGAAGAACAGAAAGAGGAAATACAGACCACGGCATCCAAAATTCAAGGGACCTAAAATGAAGACCAATAAAAATGTTTAGGCAAAACTTCTGTCTTGCATTTTCCTCTCTGTAAAGTAAGGATAGTAACAGCTACATCCCTCAAAAACTGATTTTAGGAATTTTAGTATTTATTAAAGTCCTGAAGAAATCTTGTATCTTTAATTAAGTTCTTGGGAAGAAAATTAGTTTGGTGTTAACATGATTCTGTCTGCCTTTCCTTTTTCTAGAGACATTTTCCTGTCACCAGTAAAAGGTCCATATTGCACTTGCAATGTGGCGGGTAGAAAAAAAACCTTGAAATTTTGCCTAGGGGAGCTTCTCACACACAAGTGTTAACACAGCTCTCTGCAAACTTAGGCAGGTGTCCATGATTTTTTTTATACTTACATCATATTCTGGAAATTTTTTTATTAACAAGAGTTTTAGAAAAAAAATTATTTCAACAAAAGTGTGATTGCCTTGAGCTTGATGAACTTTTCATGAACCTTGAACTTTTGATTTGGAGGTACAAGCCTGTAGTTTTTCCTATAGCCACAACTCCTGGTGTATCCATCCTCAGGAGCTACTCTGGGCAGGGAGGGTAGGATGGATATGGGAAAGGAGCAGTGTACAGCACCATCACTGTTTTGTCCACTAGTTGAACTTTATTTCTGACATCAGTTTCCATCAATTAAATTTCCATCGCCTTCTTTCTTTTACTGGTCTTGGTCTTTAGACAGTCTCAAGTTCAAGTGACTTCTGTGTTTTGGAGGAAAGAAGGTACCTTTTAAAATCATTAAAGCCAGAGATATCCCCTACTGTTAGCATTCCCCTTTCCTATTGAAGCCATGATGACTTTTTGCTTTTTCATATACCCCTCTCATATACCCTTTTCATATACCCTTTCATACAGCTTTGCATGTATCCTTAGTGCTTTTAGCCCACATACTTGTAATTCCCTAAGTCTGATAACTAGCTTAGACCCAAAGTTCTGTTAAGCCAAGAGACCAAACATCTTGGAAACCTCGCAGTTGGGTCAGAAAGCCCCAAGAGGACACCAAGGTCCTCTCCAGAACACATTCTGTAAACTAAGATAGGCCTATCCAGGTGTATCAGGTTAACGAATCCACACAGTTCAAAAAACACGGTTTTCCCTGGCCTCTACCTGGTTAGAGGCAGGGCCCTTCTAGTCCTGGTTATCATTCTTTCTCTGGGTATACATCTTAGAGGTTCTTTCAAGGGGATCGGACAAGTCATAGTTTCTTTTATGACATCTGTTTTGAAAAGTTCGCTCAGTTTTTTTCTCTGTCTCTTGCATCCAGTTTTAAAGATATAGAAAGGCTCAGGAATCACGTTTGGGCATAGAGCAATGGTAGGGGATACAACAGCACAGTCACCCCAAGACACCAGGGGAAAGGTTCCTCAAGATGGGGACTTCTCTTGAGCCTCTCACTGGGGAATCTTCTATAGTTATGCTAATTTGCAAGGTCTATCACTGTATATGCGAATTATCGCGTGTGTGCGTTTTGGGCTGGGCATCCTGGTGTGCATCTTTCAGGTGTGCATTTTTGGTGTGCATTTTCGGGTGCTTTCTACCTGGATGTGACACACCAGAGGATCCTTAAATAAATACAGAGGCAAAACCCTTTTTTCCCCTCTAACCGCATTTGGCTTTTAAGTCTAAGCCCAGGGAAAGGCAACACTAGGAACACATTTCATCATGAACTGATTGTTCTAAAGTTGACAATAATGTGTTTCTAGTGTTTGTTTCTCTTGGGGTGCCCTCTTCTTTCTCTTGCTGCCCAGTACAGCCAATCCACCAGTGCCCAGACAACGAGGCATTTCTCAGAAGATTCCCAAACATACTACAAGTGCGCTGACAATTGTTCTATTCTATGAATCTTCACTCAGGTTTGGACCACCTGAATCACTCTACAAGTGCTGGGTATGCATTGCCTCAACTATTATAATAGGACAAACAATCCAAAACACAAAAAAGAAATAAAATCAGTCAAAGCAAAATACTCTCCTTGGAATAAAGCCATTAAAAGATTACTGAGAGGTACTTCAAGGACTGTAATGTCTATCAGATATGTACTAGAACTAAATAAAAGATTCACCAGATGCATTAAATGTTATCAGTATAAGCAAGCGGAAAAACTCAGTGAAGAGACACAGTCCTTGATTTGGATAAGCAGCATGACATCTGGTGAAAAAATGACAAAATCCATTTGCATAGAGCAATTCATTTCTCTAGGATGGTACCGAGAAAAGCTCAGTACCAGATGCCTGCAACTGAGGAAATCATATCTGAACTGACTGGAAAAGCACAGACTGTCTCACAACCAATTTTGTATTAAGCAAGCAATTGTTTACTTTAATCTCCACACTGCAGAGTATAAGTGGAAGGCTGAGAGACAATGTGGATTAAATTTTCTGTAGAAGAATATTAATGCTGCCAGCCAAATGTGCTAAGAAGGTTTCTTGAGATAAGCATCCTGGTGATCAGCGTGCTCAGGTCTAATAATTTGAAGTCAGGGGAAACTCAAGGTAGATCGTGTCTGCAACATCCTTTTGCTTCTACGAGCAAGCTAGGGAAGCATAACTTAAATAAGGGAAAAAAAAGAGAAGCAATGACTGCCAACAGTGTTATACAGGGGTCACTTGCTCTCTGTTATAAGTATTCCCTAAACCTGGAAAGGCTAAAGGAACATGACAGCCACCCACACCTGAAGTATGCCTCCTTCCTAGTGAGGAAAAGCAGACTGAGAGACTTTTAATATCCATAAGTTTTCTGAACTAAATTGCTCCCAAGCATTTAAGGTGTCAGTTGAACAAAGATGCAATGTTGGCACAACTGCTTCAGGTTGGTGCATGCTGTATGTCACCCTGGAGCAGGTGACTGGCCGTTCCACGCACAAATGCTGGATTCAGAAGGTAGAGACAGACAAGAAACGTGATGCCGACGAGAAAGTGTCTGGAACATTGATACTCCAAAAATGACACCAGGAAGCTTTCATATTAAAACTGCTATTGTCAATGGAATGCAAATAATGAAAGCAATGAATTGGCTTTTTTAATACAAAATTTGGTCAATTCAATTTTGCTGTTTGACAATTGCAAATCAATTTGAAAATGAGTGTGACTGTCAGAACTTTTCTTAAAACAAGTAGCAGTTGGCATCAAAATTATTTCAATGCATGCAGTTGAAATATCTATGTTACCTTCATGCCCCAATTTAGATTAATCCAACAAGGAAAAGATTATGGTTGAACCTTGAAAACAGCAGAGATACAATATTACAGTAAAACATGTTGAAAATTTTCAACCTGCAAGAAATACAAAAAAATGTGTAAAGTCTCCAAATCCATCAACAGAGAGTTTTAAAAGCAGCTGGAAACATCCAAAGATGAGAACGACAAACAACTAAATGTTTGTTGATCTGTCAGTCTGGCCAAACATCAGAAGCAAAGGACCCCATGTACACAGTGAGTTTAAAGATTAATAATTATCCTGATAACTCCTTCTAATACCAAGGCCATTGAAAACCTTATCTCTGAAAAACAAAACCAGCTCTCAGATAGAAGTGTGAGTGCTCTGGAGTCAGCACATGCTGGCCAGACATCACCCAGGTCAGCAGTGTCCTGAGAAGGGAGCTCTCCCATTACCAAAGCAAAAGCTGCCAAATCTGTGTTTCTTTCTGGTGTCCAGTGCATAAGACAAATATGACAGCAGAAAAAAAACCAGGCACAAAGTGCGTGAGGTGTAGTATCTAAAAAGGAGTTCTGGGCAGATTATTCCACTGTCTCTTCGCAGGCTTGCCTTCAGTAAGAAATGTTTGGTTCTCCACTGTAAAACTGTTTGTGTATATTTTATTGTAACTGTAGATTTGTAATTATAGTCATCCATGGAGCCAAGCTGACATTTCCTAATTACATTTTTTCCCCAGTTATCTGAACAAGTGTGGCAGTGCTGTTTAGATTAGGTTTGCTCTGTTTCACCAGGATATTTTAGAACAATGTGATTATGCATAGTTGCACCTAGCTACTACTATCATGACAAGTACAGAAGTTAAATTATGAAGCAAACGTAAGCTTTGAAGAAATTTTTATTTAATCTGTATTCCCCTGTTTCATCTGCTCATCCATCCAGCACAATCTGCATCATTATTAACCACACCATATTTCTAAAAAAGGAGTATAAAAAGTAAGACATCTGTGTTACAGCATTAATATATTCAAAGGTTTTTACTTTCATCTTCCAGGCATTAACACTATGTAAGTGCAGTGTAGGCGCAACTTACAGCATCGATGAGATACCACGAGAAAAACGTACTAAGTGTCAAAAAAGAAGGAAAAGAAGATACAAGTAGACCTAGTATTATGTAAAAAGAGGACTTTTATTCATAAATAGAGCACTTCCGCCTATTGCTCCTATATACATTTATTTCTAATTGCTACCACAATTTTTAAGGCACTGAGGCAAGCCTCCAGCAGTGTGCTGAAGGTGTGTTTGTGCTGTTATGCCCTCTGGCTTTGCTGCCAGCCTATTCCCTTAGATCAGAGCCAGAAGGCAGACTGTTTTCGAATACCGATCACCTCACCCGGACCTAATCCTTTGAGTTCTCTTTGGCATCTATTCCTTCTGCCAGTTTCCTCTTCTGTTCCTCTCTTTTCTTCTGAAGTTGACAACAAAGACATCCTCAGGGCCCTCCTTGATGTAAGACCACTCTTGATGTTGTTACAGTGTGGTTTTTTTTTTTTTGTACCCTAAAGTTGTGCTACTTTTATATTCAGCTAGCACAATATTTGCACACCAGAAGATAAAGAAAATGAGAATATGTTACACAGAATGATAGTTTCTTCTTTATTTGTACATCCAGGTCCTTTCAGTGGAAATCTTTTTTTTCTTTTACTGTCATTCATCTACATACCTGATCAAGAACCTAAAGGTATCTTTTTACAAGCTGTGCTGCTTATATACCTTAAATTGGCCTGACCTGCCACTTTTAATTTTAAAAAGATGGCTGTATGGGATGTGGATGAATATGGAATTTCTATGAAGCACAAAACTTTTGAACGGTTCCTGTCCTCTGTGATAGTGAGTTTTAAAAGGGAAATCTCCAAAGAGCTAATTAGTAGACAAGTAGAGCTCAGGCTGAACAAAGCTGAAAAGATAGCAGATAACTAAAAGGACCTGGCCATAGCTGACAAAAATCAAAGCACTGACAGAGAGCTGGCAGTAACCTTGGGCTGCTAACTGACAGGGACAATAAAAAAAACCTCTGAGTGTGGCAGAGAGTGACAGCCACAACCAGAGGCTCTCTGAAGAGCTTGAAACCTCCACCAAAACGAAGATATAATCTTCTGCCTGGCAGCACCATACATTTTCCCTCCCATTCCAAATTGGGGAAATTGGAGCTTGTCTAAGTAATTCTGCTGCATGAATGTGAGCCAAGAATGGAAATGTCCAAGACTGGTGTGCAAAGATTAGTGGCAAACCTATGCTCTGAGGGGTCAAGTCTGCAAAATGTAAGTTTGACTGGGGGACAGTGAAAGTTTCTTTGCTTACTCTGACACTTCTGCTGGAGTAGCCACAGAGTTGTTTCTCTCTTACTCTCTGTAAACCTTCATGAGATAAAGATTTAGCAGAAACTATGAAAGACATTTATTCACCATATGCTCCCTGAAATGTAATATAAAACGGAAAACAAAATTAGCTTCTCTGCAGTTGGTGGGGCAGGGGGAATGATCATTGCTGCATCGTGTTCATAGAGGAAAATGTCCTTGATCTGATTCTAGAAGTCACTTAATAAATGGTGGCAATGCTTTGTATTTGAATGCCCTCACTGATTGTAAACATTTGCACACTGTGATCAACAACCTGTGGAACCCTGTTCAGCAAATGATCCCTCACAAACTAAGATCTCAAGGAAGTGCACACACTGGACCAGCAACCATGCAAATGAGTTGTACAAACAAAGCCATGGAGGTCGTTTCAAGAGACAGAAGAGAAGGTAACTGCAGGGAAACTAAGGCTGCAGAAGGCAGAGAGCATTTGTTGCTTCTGGGCATATTAATTTTAAGACAGAGATTTCTAAAACTTGATTTTCATATCTTGGTGTTCTACCTGCAACCGGTTGGTCTTCCGTAGAGTGAAACCAGGACAGACCATTTTCAAAAGTGGCCAGTTCCTTTTATCCTAAATGCTACAGTGAGCATACTGTACATCAACAACCCCCCGAGTCTTCGAAAATTGCAACACAATTGCTTGGGAAATCTGTCTTGTTTTCTGGAAGGGATGGAGATTATTTTAACCTTAAAGAAGAGCTGACATTTTCTTTATGGACTCCAGAAAATCTTGACAGCTCTCAACAGTTCTTGGTTTACCCAGTCCTAAACCCATCACTGTGGCCCGCTCTCTTGGATATGTGTGTTTAATTCAACTAAAGGCTCAGTTATGAAATGTCTTCCAAGTATTTGAAGCATTAAATAAGGCTTAGAAGTAATATCTGCCCCAGATATGCAAGAAAAACTCATATACCTCAGTACTATTATTTCAATTTGCTTAAAAGCTTAAAAATGTCTCAGTCCTTTTTTCAAAATTAAGACTGCTGTTTAATCGTTTCCATCTATCTGCAAACCAAAGCAAATCCAAAATCTTATAGAACCTGGCTTGCAGCTTCTCAGCTTCATAAAAGGGATAACATTTTGCTTCATTTATACCTGTAATTTTACAGCTTCAAGACCGGGAAATTCTTTTATTTAAAATTCTTGAATATTAATATTTTTGTAAATTTCACTCATTCTCCTCGTCATCTATTTTCATTCTCGGTTTCATAAGACCAAATAGCCTTTGACTATGCTGCATTTCTCCTTCTTCTAAATCATGTTCTTCCCTCTTAGTCTTTGGCCTGAACTGTCCCTGTAAGATTCCTTTACCCCTTCTTTCATGCTACATGTCTTACAGTGTCTTTTCAAGCCTTTGAGTTCTACTTCATGGCTCCCACTTTCTTCTCTGCAGGTGTTCCTCATTCCTTGCCTACATATATTTCACTTGCACCCCCGGAACTGGATACATTTCCCTTGCCTTTCCCTCAGAAAGTAACTTTATTCTTCCAAGCATTTATTCTTTATTCATTTTTAGACACAACTCTGTAAACACATATGAACCAGAATGGCATGAAAGGGCCAGCAACAATATGGCCATCTCCTTTCTTTCTCAAAGCACAGTGTTTTCCTCTGTTTTACTGCACTGTCTTAGCAACTGCCCTCCCCTTACAAAAAGCTTCACAGCTTCATCCTCTGTTCTTACACTGATACAGCTGAAGAGAAAAGCTTTGACAGTCTGGTTTTGTTAATCTTCATGCTTTAATTCCTCACTGGCTACAGGGCTGGTACAGGTTAACATGCTAACACATATATATAACACTAAAACCCTTGTAAATTGGTTTTGGAGGGTAACACTGTACTGCATTATACTCAATGCATTCAAAATGAATACAGTTTGTTAGGGTGACATTCATTTCTGGTAGCAACTGAAACAAAATTGGACCAGTTTAACTGAGATTGACATTAATATATCACTGAGCAGTTAGTTATATCACATGAATTAGATATTACAAATTCAAGAATCATTTGTTATGCTTTTAATACAAATTTTCCTGACATAAGTGAGATAGAGATAAATAGCCAGTCACAAAGATGTCATTTGGTCTCTTGGGGCTATATTGATGATTCCTGATGAAAAACTGTAGCAGCAGTTTACCATGCAATAAAATCTGGAACAGGCATGCATGGTTTTTGTAGGGGTCTTTTATGATTGGTTCCTCTCTTTTTAGTATTGATTTTTATGAGGAGCATGTGAGCTAGTGTGTGTGTGTGTGCATACGCATGTGTGTATAGGCAGAAGAAACTCCACTGAGAAACTTTGGAGTCTCCTCCATTTAACTAACATTAAAAGAAATGTCATAATGTAATGATGAGTTCTACTTTGTTACTTCTTCCAGTGGGAGGAGAACAACTCTAAGTAATGAGGCTTTATTTTGGGCATTACTCAGATAAATCTCTGCTTCCTTTCCTCAGAACAACCTTGCACAGCCCTTCTGGATGTCAGCATACTCACTGTTCCAGTAATTACCTTCAAACTGTCAATACCTAAAAAAAAATTTAATGTTTATTATTTGATGTCACATTTCATTTTTGTAGGTAGCTTCATGTATTGCTGTGTATTATTACATTATGTTAAACTGCTCAAAATCTTTTCTCCCTGAGGTTTGTGGGAAATTAGGAGGAAATTCAGAAATGCTGCCTTGTTCTGTTTTGAGGCAGAAATTCAGGAATGACAGAATTTTCTCTTGGGTAAATATCTAAGCATAAGTATCTTCTCATTCACCTGAACGATGACATTAACCTGTGCTCAGGCTGTGTAATCTTTCTCAAGTACACCTTGGTGACTCTGGGTCTTGTGGGCAGCACTTGTGTCCAGGGAGCATTCCTGGTACTTGGAGAGGGCAGGGGCTGTTTGTCTACAGGTGTAGATAACACCAGCGGGTGTTGTTCTTGCAGCACACGGGCTTCATTTCCCTAAACAAAAGCATCTGCTACTCAAAAGATGAACATCGTGCCCATTCAAATAGAGATTTGCATTAGAGATCAGCTCTTTTTATTTCTTGTATCCTTCCTGGCATGATGTGAGTCCTCCTCTCAGGATGTGAGTCCTCCTGTCAGGCTGCCTTTTCCCGGGGTCTGCAGAGTGGCAGTGTGGCCTCTCTGAGGCTGTCTGTGCACACAGAACCATTGATGAATAACTCTCTGCTGTGAGCCTGCAAGGGCTGGGGCCTCATGGGCCTCATCTGACTCTTCTGAAACTACTTCTACATTCCAGTGATGTAAATGAAAGCGCCCCTCTTACAGCAGCGAGAAGCTTGAAATGTCTTTTCTTTTCATATGCACATTCCTTGAATGCTGCCTGAAATGACCAACAGCAGAATGTTAAAAAAAAAAAAAAAAA